>NW_023590679.1:0-63744 GCF_014843425.1 Jatropha curcas
CTTTCTCCGTGACTGGCGTGTCACTTAAGCATGCATTGGCAAAATGGCTCTTTCTCACGGATTGTGTTATAATAGTCCAAGGTATGCCGAATCTTGGGAAATCCTTTTGTTGTTAGTGAGAATACAAAAACTGATGGGAGCAGGTCATGGATTGTTGATGTTGCTTCTTGGCAAATTATTAGCCAGGCTGGGATTTGCGGTTGTTGAATAATGGTTTTTCGCATTCTAAGATTAAAGCTTATTTTACGTGTTTTCGAATTCAATATGCTATATGGCAACAATAGTATTCATGAGTTTAGATGTTGGTGGTGGGATCCTAAAGGCTGTGTATTCGGTTGTGTAGTGGGATATAAATTTCTCAAAGGACAACCAATCTAGAGCACGACCGTCATCGGCCTTCAAGTGTCAGATGGTGATTAATTTTAATGGGCTTAGGACTGGATATGGAAGGTTTCAGGCCCTCCTAAGGTGTGTGTAATTTTGTTTAGCGTTGGTTCATAAATTTTGCTTGGTGAGACAAAATTTATTCTAAGCACCAGTGTTCTTCCGTAATGCAAGTTTGTCCTATTGTGTGGCTGTGAGATTGTGTCACAAGTGCATGTGCTATTTCTTATGCTTTTGCGAAGGGGTTGTGGAGGAGCTTGATGGACAGAATTTGGGGACGGATTTAGTGTGTGCGAGGATATGGTTATGGCTATGTTAGAGGGTTTTGTGGGATCAATGCCAAAGTGCCAATCATTCATGCGGGTGTTGTATTTTCAGCCTGTATGGTGGTGTATTTGCTCAGTAGAAACATAAGGTTTGGGGAAGAGAACAATTGCTACTATTTATTGACTGTGATTGCATATGAGTGCTCCCTCGGCTCAATCGTGCTGAGATGTGGTCTTGTGGCGCAGGGAGTCGAAATGTAGTCTCGCGTTTTTTCGTTGCCATCTCTTTTCTAGTTCAGTTGGTTCCTACCTATTGAGAGACACAGTCAAGCTGTAATGTTGACGTTGCTTTTTGTTGCAGCTCCAATTCGAATGCTGGTTTTGCCTATGGTTGTTGCATGATGATCTTCTCGTGCGGTATTGTTTAGGGGTGGGTAGTTGAACCTAGAGGGTATGGGTGTTTATAATGTTCTTTTTGGTTGAGGCTATAGCGAGTGCGGGGAGGCTTTGAGCTGATTGAAAGTTAAGGAAGTAAATTGATAAAGAATGGTTGAGGTGGAGATAAACTGTATGACAGTTAGATGTTCTTATTTTAGTTCCATAATTTCATTAATGCTAACGCTCTTTGTTTCAAAGGAGTTCAACAAACTATTGCCTTCAATTTTGTTTAGAAGTTCAAACGGAACTCAATTGTGCTCATTTTACTAACTAGAGCTGGCTTATTTCTGAGGCCTTGCTCCTTGCTGGAGTGGGGTATTCTCTCCAATCATTATTTTGGATGCTTTCTGGCCTTTTGATTCTATTTAAATTATAACAACAGTTGCCATTTTCAAGAAAGTACTATATCTATCCGTATATTACGCTATCAAATGGGAATGAAAATAGAAAAAAAACATGTAAATTAATTCGCCTTCTTAAAGAGGCGAAAAACAGGAGAATAATTATGGAATAAAAAAAAAACAAGCCTATAAATATGGGATGGAAGGAGGTATAAAACCTACTTAATAAGAGGGATTGCAGCAGTGGATTTTGAAGGGGTTTGTGGTCCCATAAATTAAAGAATTTTTTTAAAAATTTGAGTTAAAAATTTTTGGAAAAAAATATTCTAACTTTAACCCCTATAATTAATAAAAATTCATTTTTTTGCTCTCTCTTAACTATCGAGTTGGTCCACTACTATATTTAATCCCTTTAAATAATTTGGCAAAATTGGAAGAAATGATTAATCGGAGGATTTAGTTATTTAATCAAAATATAGGCATTAAAATAATAATTTATCCCTTTTAATTTATTATTAAAATGAATTCTCATATTCAATATTTTTAATTGAGTCATAATAAAATTTATTTTTAAAGATTAATTAATTTAGGTCATATCCATTATGTAATCCTATTTAAATTTCAAAATTATTTTTGAAATCATAACATTTAGATTTAACTATAATTAATTTCCTTAAAATAATATAATAATTAATATTCTCAAAAAAAAAATTATTATACTTATATTTCTCATTTACGCCAAACATAAAACATAGGAAATATACAATAAATATGTTGTTTTGGCCACATCAAAGAAATTCAAACCTCCAATTTGGTTAAGAGGAAAACCAAAAC
The DNA here is from genome assembly GCF_014843425.1 of Jatropha curcas. The sequence goes on from NW_023590679.1 coordinate 2,264, forward strand.
CTTTTAACACCCATCCTTAATCCATTACTTCTGTTTTTGGTTTGTGATTTCCCCATTCCTTTTCATTGGGATTGGACCTACCAAATTTTTTTTGTCTGATTCTCTATTAAGGACTTTAATGGTTGAAACTCCATTTCGACCCTTTTTCATTGTTTGGTTGGTGAGGTGATTTGTCTTCCCTTTTCATGTTAATCAAAAAATCTTTAAAAGAAAAGGATTAGCATGAGAAGGAGAATTCTTCTACAGACAATTTATTTCAAAATTTAATTGATGCACTGAAACAGTGGAGTAACAGTTAGGATTCTATTAACTGTTGCTACTAGTTAAGTATATCTTGGACATGTCAGGCAAACCATACAGCAAAAGTGACAGTCATTGAATGACACGTCTCAGAAAGCATTCAGCTACCAAAAAGCAATTGAATGGCTGTTTTGATAAATGGATTGCCTATCTTATCCTCAAAGAAAAAAAGCCAACACTATGACCTTACAGGTATTGTGGGACATTGTGGTCTATGGGATGAGGATGACTACCCTTGGCAACATCAAATAGATAAATTCATCTCTCAAACTTTGTAATTTTAACTTTTTATAATATCTTAAATTTTATAATTTTAACATGTGAATATTCTAAAATTTTATTAAATGACTTATTTTATATTTAATTTTATAAATTATCAATAGCATTGCACACATTTTCTATTACTAATAGTAATAGTTTTTAGATTTTGGTTTTTTTATATACCAAAATATTTAATTTAATACATAGTTAGTATAACTATTGAAACAATAATTTTAACATTTTTTAACTATGTAATAAAGTATATTTAATTGATCTAATGTTACAAGCTTTTGAGTGTCAATAAAATAATTATCTGCAAATCGAAGTGTTTTAGTAATTGTAATTTTATTAAGTTTGATAATATTTAATAAGTCAAAGGTAAAAGATGAAGGCGTGCCACAAATGAATAAACAAAAGTTCAAGAGGTTTAATTTATTTACTTCAGTCCTCTATACATGATTACTTTTAAATTATTTTCTCTACACAAAACATTGTGGTAGCTTGTCATTATACCTACAACCAGGGTACAAATCAAACAAACCGAAACAAATCATCAAATTCCAAAACTTCCAATTAATCAATTTTAAATTTTATTTTAACTTTGCGTTTCTATCAAGAAGTTTATGGTTTAATTCCAAATTTCTTAATTAATTTGAAAAAACGCAAATTGAACTTGACTGAATTGGAATCCAACTGGTTAATTCATTTTGATCCATTCTTTTTTATATTCGATTCAATTCAATTTCTTTTTTTTAAAAAAAAATCCAAACTTTATTTTAATTTGGATCGACTAAATTTAGGTTTAAGCCTAACACTTTTTTGATTTACCAACCACTTCCATTTTGATTTTCCATATATGATATGTCATTGTACCAACGATTTTTCTTTTATATCCATAAAGTTCATAAAAGTGGAAGATAAAGGTTTTCGAGAGCCTTCATATTTTTATTTACTCATTTAGACTAAATATTTTTTGAGCAAAAAACATAAACTTATTGATAACACTTCACTTGTAATTTTTGAAGGAAAGAAGAGGTCAATTTACTCCACTTTGCTGATATATAATTTATTTCCAAAATTAATTTTTCATTGTACATTCTTAATCTGTATTTTTATACTAAATGATAAAAATATCCAATTTAGCAAGAAAGAATATTAATAATTTTTTTCCTTTATTAATTAAACTAATTTTATCATGTAAAAGTATTAAAAATTACTATTTCACTTTTCTTTTCAAAATAAAGTCTTTTGCTCATGCTGGGTTCTAACAGTTGGATGATAATTATATTAAAATATTAAACTTTGAATATAATTATATTATCACACCTAAATTTTTAGAGGCAAATTGAAACTTTATTCTAGGCAATGCCGCGTTTCATTGAAACGCCATGTTTCTGGTTCATCGAACGACGGTTTAATATTTTTTTAAAATGTTGACACCTGAATCGGCCTTTAAAAACTGCCGGTGCCGCGCCCGGTTTCCAATGAACGACGGTTCCGTTGATATATGGCTTTTTTTTTTTAATCGGTTTTAATGTTTTACATCTTTAATATTTCGTTTTACATCATTAAATTATGAATTTAAAAAAAATATTGTGTAAAATTTTATTTTAAATTAAATGTTAGAAATGTCTATACTTCATGCTATAGGAATAAAATTGAATTAATGTTTTACAAAATAATCAAATAAATTATTCACTTTATTTTGTTTAAAATATTATAATTAAATAAAATTATAAGAAAATTTTGAAAAAAGCTTCACAAAGAAATGTAATTTTAAAAACTTAGCAAACCAATTTAAAAAAAGGGTAAAAAAAAAGTTAAAAAATAAAATATAAGTTTAAAACTATAATATTTCCTTCTCTTTTTTTACTATTTTTTTCTTTTTAGATTTTTTAACTTTAAAGTGTATTTTAAAAAAAAAATTCTTAAGTAAGTATATCATGGTAGTATAATATTATTGAGACTTTAGTGATATATAAAAATAGGCTAAGTGATTATCATTTTGAAAATAAAAAATAGAAAATTTCTTGATTCGGAACCGGACCGGAATCGCGCGGTTAACCACCGATTCCGGTTCATATCTTTAACATTCACATGAACCCTTAAAACCGGTCCTTAAAAACCTCGGTTCCGGTTTTTAAATTTTTAACGCCCGATTTTGAATTTCGTCTACAGTACGGTTCGATTCCCGATTTGCGTTTTCAATTCGACCGAAAATGCGTTGAAACATGCCTACTTTATTCCTTCGTTGAAACATAAAACTGATTCTAAAAAATTTTCTCATTTACTTTCTCGCTCAGTTATAACTCCATTTTTTTTAATATTGCATGAACATTATTTTGGGAGTGATTGAGAGAGAAAAAAAAAAAAAAAAAAAAAGCATACGAAGCCAAATTGATAGGCTCAATGAATTTAATTTAGGTTTTTTTGTTATGAACTCTACTTAAATTGACCACTGATTGTGTCCATCATGTGAGGGCTCCGATATACTATCAGTTTAATAGCTCCGTTCTCAATTGGCATTTGGACTGGCAATCTAACGACGAATACAATTATGTGAAACAATAACACTATAAGGTGCCAATTGAGAAAATAAAATAAACATGTTTTCCAAATTATAAAAAGCTTCGAAATTGAAATCTTCACACAAACACTTGCACATGTCGGTCATAAAAATAACCATAGGCAATAATAAAAGTTTAAAATAACATCAACTACTTCATATACTAAACACAACACACATATAATTTGTTCTTACATCCAGCGGCAATTCCTCACATTTATTTAAACTTCTTTTAATTATTCTCTCTCCTACGACAACTCGTATTTCAGCTAAGATCCACACACTCACTTCTGTCTCTCAACGGTTTCACTTACTTTCCGCGCTCAACATTCCTCCCTCCTAACTCTCCACATCTTAAGTTTCATGCAAGCATATTCCACACCTGCGAATAACGCTTTCTCATCCTCGTGTTCATTTCACTAAATTATTAGAAACATAATTCACTCACATTTAGCTTCAGTAGGTATTTACATTAATAACTCGACCGAAAAACTACTACTTTAACTTAAACTCTGTATCAGGGTTAAAATACTCCTAACAATGTCACTGCTTGTACTATCTGCCAGTCCCCACAACTCAACCTGCCACCTACAACCCATTAATGGACCAATTTGATAAGACTCTTGCAAGATACCAAATTGTGCTAATTCAACCTGCTAACAGCAAGCCTTCAATTATATGATATCATCAAAGAATACTGCACCTACATGAGATAGGCCCAACCGCTTCCAAAGTCTACTACTGATTTGAGCTGTTAAAGTAAATGATGAACAAAAGAAAATTTATAAAAAAGACCAAAAATAGTACATTTCAAACTGTCCAGATTCAGTGAACTTCCTCCAACTAACTACGGAAGAAAAAGATGTCACAATTTCAATGAACTTTTAACAGTCCGATGGTCATTACAAGGAACAAGCTGAAGTTGGTGGAATTTATGGTTACATATAATTTTAAAAATTACTATCAACTCGACCTGATTAGTATTTCTAATCAAAACTTCACGGTGGAAAGAATTCTCTTTAATTAGATTTCCAACAACTATATTCAGTCCTCCGGACCAAATCGAATACACAATATATTTATCTTTAAATATAATTGAATAATAATACTCTTTTAAAGTTAATCGACTACAAAACCCACAATAACTGGTTTAGCTCGTTTCAATATGCAAGTTGATGCACGGGTATTAAAATTATTCGTAGTTTAAGACTTACAATCCATCGGGACCTTGGCTATTATTAAAAAGATTTCATTAGCTGCGCACATTTCATTAGAACAAAAATTCGATCAAATCTTTAGTCACCATTTTCAAATGGAGAAATAGCCTAAACGCGATAAGAGTGAATTGAGTTTAAAAAAAATTGTAGGACTTTTAAAATCTTTTTTACTGCGAAAAATTAAGATTAAAGGAAGAAAATTATATTCTTTATGGGATGATCGAACATTAATCAGATTATAAGCTATTATTATACTCTTTCTATTTATTTATTTAGAAAACAGAAAATTGCCACTTGATTAAGATGATAGTTAAACTGAATATTTTTTTCTTATTTTTGTTATTTAAATATACCCTTAATTTGCATTGATTGCTCAATAATTGTGACCGGAGCTAAAACTCACAAAGAGTGAGTAGTTCCAATGACACCATTTAATTCAGTTAATTAATTGCCCGCACCAATTTGAGGAAATATTTAAGGAAATGTTATAATGTTTTGGATTATTCAAAAATTTCCCAAATTTGATTTATATCTAGTATTGAGTTATTTTAATAATATTCACCCAAATTAACGAAAAATTTGAAGCCAGAAATTTTGGTTACTACAACAATCTCCTCAACTATTACATACCAATCGTATCGGCTACATATAAATTTTGACCGAAAAACCTATAATTGTAATTTACATTCATAGAGTTTTTCGAAATTAAGGGCAATTTAATTTTTCATTATCTCATGGAGTCCATCATTTTTATTTGATCTTAATTTGACATTCCAAACCAATTTGTGTGTACCAGTCTAGCTTTCTGAAAATACGCTCACTATTTTTCAAACTGCCATAACTTGACACTACTTACCCTGTATGACTGAAGAGGGAGTTTTCGAAAAAAATATAATAATTGGTAGACATACTATAAAAATATGAGCACATATTTGTAAATATAGCACATCTTAAAAACTAGACTTTTATACTCCTACAAACAAAAAGTTTTGTTCCAATATGATTTTTAATACGAGCATATTCGTTAACTCTTCATAGTTTACAATCTACTAATAAATTAATTCGTTTAAACCTTTTCTTTGAAAACACAGAAAGGGCTTTAAAATTGCCCACCTTTTTCTTGTGTGCCACTTCTCTTGCCAACCAGATGCACAATCAATCATGAGAATCAAATCAATTAGGGCATTTTAGACTCTTTTGAACAATTGCATATTTATCAAAGTTTTCATTTTAAGTAATTTCTCTATATAAAGAAACGGCCTAAATTAGAAATTTTCTCTAAATAAAGAAAAACAGAGAGAGAACAATGCATAAATTTAGTAAACTGCCGAGCTAAGAAGAAAACTTAAAACTGAAGTGCAAATATACCAAACTATCCAGTGTTTCAATAACAAACTTTCTTCTTCAGCTAACTAAAATGCTAGCATTAGCAATATTCTAACATAAAACTGCTTTTGTAATTTGTGCTTCTGCACACATTGTTTTTGGATTAATGAAGCTAACACCCCTCCCCCTCCCACAACAACCTGAAAGTTTGTTGAGGTTGCTATATAGTTGATCATTCCTGACTTGGAAAGCATGTATTGGAAAATTGAGGATCAAGTAAAGATTTGGTGAAAAAATCATCAGCAAATCGAGCTGCAGCGGAGACAGTAGAAGCCTTATTTTAATGCCAGACTGAAGTTTATTATGATAAGATAGCAACGAATTTAAGTTATGTTTAGTTCTTTTATTGATTAGTTGGGTATGCAAAGCTATTTGGGCATTGATTGATATTGTTGCCACAGTACAAAAGTGCTCGGTTTGGAATGTGAAAATGTTGAAACATCACTTTAGCAGAATAAGAGATACTGAACATCACATGTAAAGCTCCAGATGCTGAAGGCCCTATATTCAGCTTTCTTAAGAAGATTATGGAATATTAGTATTTTTGATTTTAAATTTCCGATGGAAAATAACAAAGATTGGCCAATGTAAATTCAATAACCTCTTAAATCATTACCCTGGACCAGTCAGAATCACTAAAATCTTTCAACTGAGGTAATCTTGAATTGGTATGAAAAATATTAGACTAGGGACTAGGGTGAGTGAAATTATCACGTTGACAAAACCATTGTGTTGCCACCTTTCCCATACAAAATAAAATGGATTAGTCGACTAAGAGGGAATATAGGAAACTACCATCAATAAACTTAATTTTTTTTTTTAGAGATACAAATGTCATTTTCATGGCTTCTAGATCCATGATTGATAGTTGAGTCTTAGGAAAGATGGAGGAGAAAAACGAAGACTGGTAATGTTGGATTCTCATTTGGATTGTAAAAAAACTATGGGCTTGAAGGGATCAATTGCCATAGCTAAAATTTGACAAGAAGTAGAATGAAACCTTGGGCAATAGATAGAGATTGCTGCTTGAAAAAAAATCAAAGAGAAAAAACATAAATGAAGAAAACATATGCTCTGATGCCATTGATGCAAGACAAAGATTTGGACGAAATAAAATTGTTATTTTTTCATGATGAATTGAAACTAAGGATTACAAGTTGTTATATATATTATTAATTTTAGTTAACTGAAACGATAGAAGAAAATATTAACTTAAGAAAATAACAAACTTAATAGCTTTTTCATAACAAACTAAACTTCCTTTAGCTAACAAATTGTTGCATTCCAATCTAAAGATGGGATGGTTGTTGTAATTGTGACTTTGCACCATTGTTGTTCTTGTCTTAATGAAGCTTAACATCATACATAGCGGAAAGCAATTTATTTTAAGTGATATTTACCAAGTCAAAAAGGATATCTGTAATTCTTTTAAATAAATAAAACACTCTAACAATTATAATGAAACTTAAACCTGGAAGTTCACGACTATTTTAAGGCCACTAAGATAAAGTATTACTTATAACCCAAAGGTAAACTTTGCTTAAAAACGATTTATTTCAACTATACCCCCAATTTAAAGAACTTTAAAGTAAACCTCAACCATTCATCCACAGCAATTTGATTCAATCGACTATAGTATAATTAGTCAATGAAAGTTATTTTCTATCATTAGACTGAATTCTTTTAATATGACTTTACAAATTTAACTAAAATTCATTTAATTCAACAAATTGTGTCCTTGTAAAAACTATTATTTAAAAAAGTATCTCTTTATGGGATGTTTATTGCATAAAAACATTATCATCTTTAAAAACATTGTTTATTGGCATAATTTATTAAGATTTAAATAATTGATAAAATAAATGGACGATTAGCACTAATTAATGTATCTTATCTCATTAGAGAGTAATAGTTCATCTCACTTGATCAGAGTATAGAAACAGTTCATTAAATAAACACTATATTATGGATACTTTCTTAAAAAAATAACTCCTATTTGAATCTAAACTCTATTTAAATAAAACATATAATGTTTGAATAAACTATATGTATATTGAATAACTCTATTGGACAATCCTTAACCATAATTAGAATATGTGTGCACTCATTAATAAAGTCCAATTAGATAAGCAATCTTTGACCTAATGTCAACTCATGAAATATCTAATCACCTATAGAAAACTCAGTATTTAGTTGGACAGATTTTTCCTACAAACAACTTTCTATTAGTACCGCTTCGGCAGCAATTAACAACAGTGCATTTACGATAAAATTTATTCTAAAATATTAAAAAGGCTAATGTAAATTTTTGATGATAGATTTGCCCGATTAAATCTTTCGACAACATGAATTTCGCAAATTTTATTGGTAAAAATGTGCCACCATAATTCGCTGTAATTAACAACAACTTTACCAACAGATTATCACTATATCCAACTAATTTCCTATTTATGTTGCTTTCTTTTGTTTTTGTTTTTTCTTTCTCCTCCTACCTTCCTAACTCCTCCTCCTACTCTTCGTTCTCTTTCATTTCTTTCTCAAAACTTTTCTTCATTCTCATTCTATTTTTTTCCTCCTCTTTTCCTTCTTTTTCCTATATTCTTCTTTCTAGCAACTTTTTTTCTTGTATTTTTCTTATTTGCGCCTTTTTATTATATTATATTTATTTAGATTAGTATTAAAGTTTAATAGTATAATACTAAAATTGATATGAATATATTAATTTAAAAAATTATAATTTTCAATATTACCAATTTTTTAACAAATAGACCAATCAAACATATTTAATTTTTAAAAACATTATAATAAATATAATAAACTTTTTTCAATAGAATATTAACAAAACATTACCAACAGATAACCAACCAAACATCCAAAAAAATTTTTAGAAAAAATTGAATTCACCAAGGCAGAAAGCGTTCAGCTTAATTTCTACTGTTAAGCTGGCTCATTATTTGACACATGAGCCTAAAACTTATCGTCAAAGCTCAACGCTTCTCAATGGCAGCAAGGCCATGAAAGTTGAAACATTAATCGCCTTCGCTCTCCTACAAAACCAAACATGGCAGCTAGTTCCTTGTCCCCCTAATACAAACATTATTGGTAACAAATGGTTGTTTCGAATAAAACGGAAAGCCAATGGAGATATTGAGCGCTACAAGGCACGATTGGTTGCAAAGGGGTTCTCTCAACAACCTGGTGTAGATTACAATGAGACCTTCAGTCCAGTGGTTAAGGCCACAACAATTCGAACTGTGTTGTCTATTGCTATTGTTTCCAAATGGCAGGTTCGGCAACTGGATATATCCAATGCATTCTTGCATGGATATCTTGAAGAAGACATATATATGGCTCAACCATCTGGCTTTATTGATTCAGCTCATCCTGATTATGTGTGTCAGCTCATCCTGAATTATGTGTGCAAGCTCCAGAAATCTATTGTATGCCAAAAGCAGCGGCCGCGCGAGAGTGGTTTCAAGATTTGAGTCATTTCCTGGCTTCAGCTTGGAGTTTTCAAAGCTTCCAAAGTGAATACAATCCTTAATCCATTTTAATAAAGGGGTAATATATATTGCTTTATCTAATTTATGTTGGGATGATATTTTGCTCACATGCTCAGACTCTAGCCACGCTCAACACTTTTTCTTCAATCATTACAACAAGCATTTCCCTGTTATAAGGAGCCTTGGCAGTCTACATTATCTTTTTTGGCGTATTGAAGGTTCTTCCAACACCAGATGGAGTTTGTTTATTATCGGAACCAACAGAATACTATTCGGATCTATTGCATCATTTTAATATGTCTGATAGCAAAGACCTATATTGACTCCCATGGCCTACAAATGTTCAAAGTTATCGAAACAATATGTGGAAGACTCATGCTTGATCGTGATTCTTATGACATTGGTTTGGTTTCCTTATGCAAAATATAATTCAGTCTCACACGCGGCCTGATGTATCGGAGTTCTACTAGGTGAACAAACTTGCCCAGTTCATGCAGCCCCAACCACCTCACGGAGCAATTGGGTTTGCTCGCCAAATGCTTTACTACGTTATTATTACACGGGGACCGCACAGCTGATGGTCTTTTATATTTTTCCAGAATCCTCTCGCAATTAATTACAGTGTTTTTCAATACAGTGATTGGCCGGCTGCGCTGAATGATCTCAAAATCGACGTCTTAGTATGCATTTTATTTTTGGGAACCAATTTAATTTCATCGGTCATCTAAGAAACAACTACTGTTCTTCGCGCTGCCTGCAACAGAAAGTGAGTATCATCTATTACCGGCGCATCACGCTACTTCTGAAGTTATGGTGGTTGTATATTTTTACTATCTGAACCTTCGATATAAATGTTTCACCAGGCTACATTGTGGGTGTGATAACATTGGTGCAATTTTAACTTGAGCATCTAAATCCTATCTTCCATGCTCGACACAAAAACATATCGAGGCTTCGACTTTCATTTTGATTAGGAAGCAGGTGCGCAAAAAGTGTTCAATGGCTCAAGTTTATTTAGGACGGCCAGCTCTGCTTGATATACATGACCACAACCTTTGGGGTCCTCGTGTTGACATCCAGGTTTGGGGCACATACACTTAGGCGAATCCCGCCACATGCTATGCAAAGGTCTGGACCAGTCCTAATTACCATATAAGGGTGGCAACCTTGAACTAGTGTGGACGCGTTTTGGGCTGGCAGAGCGGAGGTTTCCCGGCCTCAGCACACAAAAACCTGTGAGGCTTCAGGAGCCAGGTTGGCACCCATCGCGGAACAACTTCACACACTCACGGGCTGGCTGTTACAATTAGTATCACCGAGCCAAGCCTTGTCCCCTCTGGCCTGTGGTGGGGAAACTCAGGCGAGGAACGCTGAGTCCTAAGCGGGGGGTGTATGTGAACATCCAGGGTTTGGGGCCAGCCGACACACCTTAGGCCGAATTCCCACAATTTCGGCTATGCACAGAGGTTGGAAGTCTATACAATAAAGGTGGAACCTTGAATCTAGTGTGCACGCTTTTTGGGCTGGCAGAAGCGGAGGTTTCCCTGGCCCAAAAACAAAACCGCAGGGTTTCAGGCCAAGGTTTTGACACCCAAAAGCGGAACATATCCAAGCTAGGAGCTGGGTCCTGGGTGGAAGTCCTATACATAAAGGGTGGCAACCTTGAACTAGTGTGACGCTTTTTGGGCTGGCAGAGCGGAGGTTTCCCTGGCCCAAAAACAAAACCGTCAGGGTTCAGGCCAGGTTTGACACCCAAAGCGGACAATATCACACTAGGGCTGGGCTGTTACATCTCGGTTATTTTTGAAACATCGGGACAAGCTTCGACTTGTGTCTTTATCGTCTTCAGCTTGAGGGGGGCTGTTGAGAGATTAGTTCCATGGTCAAAGTAAATGATGTAGTTGAAGACTTATTCAAATTGTAATTAACGTGATTTGTGTAGATATTTGATTCTTCTGTTTATAGTTTTCCTTAGTTATAAGAAAGCAAGTTATTTGTATTTTGATTATAAATAGTTAGCAGTTTGTATCTTAATATATACGAAAATATTCTCATCTTCTTTATTCAGCTGTTTGTACAATTATCAATGTGATATTTATCCAAATTACCTATTGGAGTTGTAAACCCGATATTTATCATATTTAATATATCTTCCAGGCTCACTTGCAACTTCCTGTAGATTTTGCACGATTAACTTGAAACTAAGGATGTCAAAATAGAGCATGACACGGAAATATAATTTTTCTAACATGCAAAATAAGTGAATTAGGATTAAGACCATATAAGTTTGTATCATAAACCAGTGACCTCGTTTATGGCACAATTTAAAAATAGGTCAGGTCACGTATTGACTTGTAAATTCATTTAATATATTCCATTAAGGGTAAAAAGTCATTTCATATATATGTGTGGTGGGGGAAGGGGAGGGGCGTGCACAATCCAACTAGACACAAAATAAGAAAAAAAAAAAATCCTAACTTCTACAATGTAGCGCCTCTCTCTCTTATTCTCTAACACACAATTTCCTTGTTCCTTTCACACTCTCATTTCCTTTAATCTTCCACTTTTCTTCTAAAGTTTTTCTTTTGTCTATCTATTTATAATATCAATATCCTCTCATGGAATTCGTTATATTTGTTTTGTACTGTGAATAAGATGTTCATGTTTATGTCTAGTAAGAAACTAATGGTGTTTAATTAAAATTTTTATATATTTGTATTTATTTGCAAAAATTTTAAATTTTATTTTCATATTAATTTTTTTATATATTTGTAATCTGTTTAAATTTCATGTTGTATTGGGATTCAAATATTTGACACAATTAATACATGAATCGTTTTTGTATTAACCTTAATTGTGTGTCAACGTGTAAGATCAAAACCCAACACAAATAGGACCCATTAACCTGTTTTAATACTTCCTGCTTGAAACCAAATAAGAGAATTATGCTCTCTCTCTATATATATCTTTCAACTACACTTTGATCTTTAGTAGTAAGAGTATTTCTCTAGTATTTCTTAAAGATTTTGAATTATTGTAGTTTCAAACTAACCGTTAAGATTTGATTTGGCTTATCTCAAACTTAATTTTGAGTGATTTCTTATGTTTAAGAAAAGTTAAACTATTGCTTGTTTTATCTAGATTTGCTAAATCTTTTGATTTTCATTCTTTTTTTATGTAATGATTTGATCTCACAGTCTATATCATTTGTTGCATTTTTAGAAAATTGACTTGTACAGAGCAAATATCTTTTTTATTATTGATTCAATATGTTTTATGATATGATATGATCTCTAATCTTCTAATCTCCAATTTGTCTTCTAATGATAACTTATGAGTTCTTCAATTAGGAACAATCTTTTAATTCTAATCTTTTAAACTTCATGCCTAGTTTCCTATGTAAGGTTTTTTTTATCTTTAATTATAGTTCTTTCTTCAAGTTGTCTTCCAATATTTAATTCCTTAATGATATTACATATAATGTTCATCAAGCAATTCCCTGCGTCCCATATATATAGGCCAACTTTTTTTTTTTTCATCTGTCTTAAAATGTAGTCCTATTTTCTTTTTTAAAACATCATTTATTATTAATTTCTTAACATACCCCTATTTAATATACATCCATATTTTCAATTGATGTCCATCATTTAATATTAGAAAGGGATATTTTAGGAAAAAAACTCAATAATAGATATATAATTCAATTATATTAATTAGTTTTTCTTAATCCATATAAAAGTTAAACTAAGTCTATATATATGATAGAGAGAGTAATAAACTAAGGCTCCGTTTTTCTTAATCCATATGAAAGTTAACCTGCATGAAGATATTTTTCACAATTTTTCGTTATTTGGGGGTTCTGAAAAATAAGTCAATAGAAAATATTTCCATGATTAAAGGATAAGTCATTTTTAAGGATAAGTCATTTTTAAGGAAAATAACTTCCAATTTTTAAGAAAATAAAACGTTTTTTGGACTTTGACAAACTTATTATAACCTTATAAAGATATATTTTTTTAATTTATTAATCACTAATAATCACTACCACTTGCCACCAAGCACTGTTGGCCACCACAACCAGTCACAGACGACTTTCATAATTTATCAAAATTTTCATTTTCTCATATTTAATAATAAAATTTTTAAAATACAAAATTTCTATTTATTATAAATATTTTAATATTTCAATTGATTTTCAATATTGCAACCAAAAAACTGAAAATAAGTCATTTGAAAATTATTTTTGAAAGAAAACATTTTCAATGGGTAAGTTATTCCGGAAACAAATGGAGCCTAATTTATCAACTTTTGTTAATCATCAAAATAAGCCCAATTGTAACAACACTAACCCTAAATCCATTTTGAGATACATTGCAATAAAACTTCAACATTAGGGTATCTATGTGAAAAGTTTAAATCATGGTGCAATTATAAATAAAACCGATCTTTCGATTTTATATATTTTTTAAATGAAAATAAATTACTAACTTTTTAAAATCATAATTTTAAATCGATTTCATAGTTTATGAGCACATCTATATGCTCAACAATAGAAAAGTAGTGAAGCTCGGTGGATAGCAGTAGACATTTTTTTGTTGATGATTTAGGTTTATGGGTGAACAACTTGTCTCAAATGATTTTTGAGTTTTAAAAAATGGATTTTTTTTAAAAAAAAAAAATTTAATTGTTAATAAAAAAATTAAAATTTTACTTGAATTTTCACCTTGACTCAATAGGCTGGATAGAGGCGGACCCAGCCCAAATAATTAAGGGTCAAAATCTAATTTTGCTTAATTAGAGGGGTCCATGCTAAAATAAATTTTTTTTTAATTAAAAGAAATTATTTACCATTAAAATTTTTATTTTTATTTTTTTTTAATTTGGGAGCCACAACCTCCCTTTCTTATAATGTGTGTTCACCCTGATGCTAGTTCTTAGAAAAAAAAAATAATAAAAGTAGGAGATCTTTTATCAAAAAAAGATATATAAAAATCATGAACAACGTGAAGTTATATAGAACTTTTTTTTAAGGTTAAACTTGCATAAATAAGAGTTAAAAGATTTATATATATTATTCAGTTTAAAATATTTAAAACTTGCATAAATAAGATTAATGTGATGATAAGTATATATGTAATTATTAATAATTACTTTATAGAAATCTTACATAATTATTAACGTAAAGTTGCCGTTTTGAGAACAATATATTAAAACCAAATTGGGTTGAGGGCTGAATTGCGCAGCCTGGAGGACATGTCCTTCGAATATGTCTGAGACCGGTTCCGACACTGCACAGCGAACCCAAGTCTTAGCCAGCTGGCGTATAAACACTCAACAGTATAAAACCTTATCTACACTAAACACTCGACCCCACAGACACGCATACAGTGCGCTACTCGGGCAGGTACTATTCACATATGGAAGGTACTACTCACTCTTCCCTTCAATAGATCAAATCCACACCTGCAACTGATTCATCCACTTCAGCACTGGTCCCACTCTTCACCCAAAAGGAAAGGATCTAACGTTTCTCAGTTACTTACCATTTGCAGTAAGCAGTCCATTAAACTATTTCTGATTCGGGGATTCCTATTTTGACTTTTTCTTTTTTCATTTTCTTTTCTAAATTGTTAAATGCTTAAAAAAAAAAAAAAAAAATCTGATTCGGGGATTCCCTATTTTGGACTTTTTTTCTTTTTTTCATTTTCGTTGTTCTAAATTGTTAAAATGCTTAAAAAAAAAAAAAAAAAAAGCGTCGCAGACAATATACCGTGTTTGGATAACAATTTAATAATAGCGTGAAGAATTGGAAACTCATCCCATAAACAGTGGGGGTTTTGCGCTGTTAAAAAAAAAAAAAAAAAAAGCCGTCGCAGACAATATACCGTGTTTGGATAACATTTAATAATAGCGGAGATGGAAACTCATCCCCATAAACGTGGGTTTTGCGCTGGACATTTATGTGGAGCAGGGGTAGCATTTTAGGTTATTTACTTATTCCTTGCCCGTTATTTCTCAGCAGTGCCAGCGGCGACCACTCGCCGCTTCGCTGTCAAAATTTAAAAACGGCCTTTCGTTATTACGAAAAGCTGTTTCCACCTAATCCAATCCTATCTATCCACGTGCCATTCAAATCTTATCTAGCACTCTACCAAACCAGGTTATTCCCTTGAGGATGCGAATCGTGTATCTGCTGGTGTAGGTCAACTTCTTTCACGACCAATTTTTATGCACTACACGTGGTGTTTTCTATTTCTTTCTCGTTATCATCACATGCCTTTTTATTTATTTATTTATTTATTATTGTATTACCCTGTACAATTGGATAGATTCAAATTAAAAACTTCCAAATGTTTTCTGGCAACATTTCATGTCATCCCTTGTGTATGCTTATCAATTCAAAATATAAAATCCTTGCTAAAATAAAAATTGATATTTTAGTTTATCTTTGCATTAGCATGAATTGTTCTTCTAGCTATAATTTCATATCAATTTTGATTAAATGAATATAATTACAATTAGTTTTTATAAATTAAGGTAAAATAATATAGTAATTCATTTAAAATATAATGTATTTTGCAAGTTATGACAATTGTATCTATTTTTAATTTAACATCTGGAACCGATTTCATCAGTTATAAAATTTCAATATGTAATAACAGTTTTTTTTTAAAAAAAAAATAAAATTTTAGTCACTAATTAAACCTTTTTTCCTCAATGTTAAAAAAAATTAAGATTGTTACAATTTTTATCTCCTATTAATTCTCAAAAAAAAAAAAAAAAAGTTAGAAATTTCACCTAGAAATGATACACATTTTTTCTTCATCAAACATATTGCAAAGCAGTTAATTAAATATGATTTGATAAATCATATTCTGAATTTGACAATTACAAGAGTTTTAAAAATAATATCTTCAAAATTAGAAAATAAATAGATAGAGTGTCGTCATTTCCGGTTTCTTAATTATATCAACTTTGACAAACTCTTATATAATTACAACTAGGAGATCCTAAATTTGCATGTTTAAATTGCGCGCCTCCAGACGATCGCTATCGAACTTTGACCAAAGACTTTAGTGCACCTACAAGCTTTATACTTTTGTGTTTTCTTTTTTGAAGCATTAGTTTCATGCTTGTTTGAACTTGTAGCTAGAGTGCAAAATCTATAGATTTTATAAAATTTGTTGATTGAAAAATCCATCAATTTTCAATTTTATTTTTCAGCTTGAAAATAAAATTTATGAATTAATAAAAAGATAGTGAAATTGAGATAACCCTACTGTAAGCCATGAGGTGGCATTTTTCTCCATTCTAAAATGGTAATACGCTAGAGCTAGAAGACAAAACTCCTATCTCTCCATCTCATTTTCGGCATGCTCTTGCACTCTTCACCGCCATGACATTATCATCCCCAGTTTGTATATGGAATAAAAATATCATATAAGCGTAATCTAGATTTCCAACAAATAGGTGCAAAATGAGAAACAAATCGTATCAAATACAACAACGGTCTTGGTTCAAATCATATCAAATACAATAATAGTCCCGATTAAATACAATTACCATATCAGATTTACAAACCTAGTTTACCCAATTTACAGATGATTTCAATTTTTTTTTTTTAATTTTTCAAATCCAATCTACCCAAAAAATCAAGAAGTTATGGCATAAGAAACCCATACGACAACATATTACCGTCAATAGAGGAAGTAGTATTAGTGAAAAAATCTATTACTATAAAATATGCACGTCGCCAACGGAAAAATTAAGCAATTGGTGCTCTTCATCAGTTGAAATAGCCGATCCAAGGAGCGAGTAATAAGTATGAGTTACCGCTTGTGCCTCCAATCAAAGAGGGTAGAAGAGAAAATTAAATTCGGCTTCTACTAGTGAAGAATTGAAAACTGAAGAGGTTGAGACGACAACCACACCATCGTCGCTATCAAAGAAGAGATAAAGATGGAAGTAAAAGAAAATGTGGAGGTGGTGGCCTAGATATGATCGTTGATGGTGGTGACACTAATCCATGAAGAAATTAAAGGCCGGAGTGATCAAATATCAAATTAAAAGAAAATAATAAAAAATTAATTTTCCAAGGGGTAATTTCATTTTTTTGTCATTTTAAAATATTTTTCTTTTTTTAGTGTCATTTAATAGAAAAGATTATTGATTTTGGACGGAATGACTCTTTAATAAAATGAAATCAAATTTCAAAGACTATATACCTAATAGTAAAAAATATAAGAACGATAATTTTATAAAACCCGATGGACGAAATAATTTCCTAATGAAATACATGTAGACCCATTCCTTGAGAATAAGCAAAAATCATGGGTGGATGCATGGAGGGTACCATTTTCCTTGCATGCACCCGGCCGGATTTTCAAATTGCTTGCTAGTTCGAGTCTTCGTTTTTTTTTTTCTAAAAAAGAAATATTATATTCATTCGTACAGTTTTGCATTATGCATGCAACGCATGCATTTTAAAAAAAGATATAACGAACATCGGAGAAATAGTTTTAAACTAAAATACGTACTTCAAACAAACTTACAGGAATTTTAGATTAAGCTGTTATTGCTAACAGGTGATTTAGACCCATCAGCAGCTAATAATTGATTTCAGCTCGTCATAGAAACTAATTAGGAAGAAGAACTATAGCAGTTAACCCCCCAATTTGCAGAACCATGTGTCAATTTGTGGTCCATGAAACCGCTAAAGCAAAAGTAAACTAAACGAATTTGTATGAGCCAAGTGGCAGTATAATTGCACAAGCAAAACACCCAATGATTGCGACCTTGATTCGTGCTTTCCAGGGTATTATAATTTAGAGCTTTGCCACGTGGCAATTTGTGCATATTTACAATGACATCCTTAACGTGACATATGTAATATTAAATTGATAAAAAAATTTTTAAGGACATTATAGTCTTTCAGAACTTGACATTAGTTATGCCAAAAATATTTTGGAATAATTTATATTAGAAAATTAAAATTAATGGAATTTTCTTTTTTTTAATTAATAATACGAACTTAAATATCAATACCCTGTCTATTATTTATATTGTTCTGTAATTTATATTAATATTCAGATGCATTTTCCATTATAATATATATATATATATTTTTAATTACTTTTCTAGATGAATTTTTGTGTAGATTATTCGTTTATAATTATTTATTTTTCTTCTTGTCAAAAATGAAAATTGTTTTTAATTAAAAGTTATTTATGTACCCACTATCCTTCACAATACGAGGATATTTATAGATATTTTAGGCAAAAATGTCACTTCATACGAGAGAAATTACGAAGAACGGATCAAATTTTGTCAAAATATCACCACTCCTGTTCATTTTCCACCTTACAAGCCAGCATCAATCAACACTTCTACATAAATAAATAAAAAAAAAAGGAAAGAAAAAAAACAGCTTTTTCACCGCTTTCTTTGTGAGCCTACATTTCACACTTTTGTCATGATTCTCATGAATCTCATTACTCACTGAGTCACTGCTACAAAATGAAACCAAATCAAATTAAATTAAACCAAACCAACCAACCAACCAACCACCCTTGCTTAGCCTAATGGTCCCCATACCAAACCATAGGCAACCAGGAAGTGGAACACCTGTCAACGAAATTACATTCATATCCTTCATGTTTGACACCTGCTCCAAGGGTTGAGGAGTCCGCGCATTCTTTTGGCTGATTTTATCCCCATCCCCCCGTCCCCCGCCTTTCTCATCAGCAAAATAAAGTCGGTGCCACCTTTTTTTTTTTTAATATGGGACCAGAATAATAAACAAATTGGCAAGGGCATTATGGTCTTTTACGCCAAAGCTTATCCAAAACGGTGGGCTCCTGGAATATGCCACTCTGCACCTTTTGATGTGAGTAGAGGTATAGACTGATTGGCCAAACAGGGAGGTGGTAATTAATTTAACCACAACATATTTAATTAATTAAGATAGTACTTATTCAAACATATAATAATTAAGATTAAGAAAGTGCATTTGCCACTTCCAGTGACTTTGTGATACAACCAAATTTTACTTAAATGATTCAATACAAAAATGTTAGTTTCATATAAAAAATTATTTTATATTTGTGTTCCTAGATAAATATTTAATTTTAGGTAATATAGAGGTCTTCTTTTATATTGAGATAACTCCAAAACTCTATCTAATTCTAGCTTACTCTCCCAAAGCCTTTTATAAAAAAAAAGGGAGAAGAGAAAATATGGAAAAAATACAGTAAAGAAAGCAGCGTTTTTTGGTTTTCACTTCACCGCCTTCCTTTGTGAGGCCTATCAACAACTGTTTCAGGCATTAATTCGCGATACATAGATTTTGCCTCTCCAGGAGGTGCAATTTAGTACTGGATATATTTATACTTCTTACACTATAGAGTCTTAACCCTGCTACAAAAATGAAACCCAAACAGTCAACATCTAAAAAAATAAAACGCTCCTACAGCAACGCAACCTTCTCAAAGCTACTTTCACAAAGACACTCCATGGTCAATAGATCACACGAAGGAGACCGAGTTCGTTCGACCTCTGACAGTGGCGGCTACAGAACAGCCAGCACATATCATGATTTGGTCGATGACAAGCCCTGGTATTGGGATATACAGAATATCTTCAGGATGAAGCCTACCGCCGGAGGATCTAAACCAAAACTGATCAATCCGGACATTAAGAAGTTATGCATCCGGATATTATCTCACTGAGGACGTTCTGTTAATCAGAGAAGTTGGAGCGGCCTGCACCTTAAGATGCATTGATGAGGAGAAGCTCAAAAGCCATCATGGATTTCCTTACACACCTTGCTTAGCCTAATGGGTCCCCATAAAATGGGGGAGTCTGGTCCACCACATGCACGGGATAGCCTTGGCTTTCGAAAAATCGCGAACTTGGTTATTACTGGGGTCCCGACCAAACCATAGGCAACCCAAGGAAGTGGGAACACTGTTCAAACGAAAATTACATTCAAACTATATCCTTCTATGTTTTGGAAACATCGCCATAGTCTCCATGAGAGGGCTCTGTGCAGGAGAGAGGTCACGCGCGCAGCATATACGTTTGCCATCGGAGAGGTCGCTCAGAGATTTTTTCATTCTCCCATCTGCTAAGTCACAAAGACCACCCAGCCGCTCTCCGGTCCGCCTAACATCTGAATCCCATTCAATACATACAAACATAATGGGCCAAGTTTCGGCTCACGGACTTGTCAGGGGCATAGATGTGAATGCGGAAAAATACCACGCTGAAGGCCTCACTACACGGCCATCCAATTCTATATTTTTCTCTTCTTTTGTTATAGCTGATAATAATGGAGTGACCATTAAGAATTCACATTAAAAAAAAGATGGTTGAGTTCAGGAGGGCATCTCATGAGGTCTCTCTCCTTCACGCTATAATATGCTCATATGCCATATATATATCGATGAGTGGCCCTTCAATGAGGAGGATAATGGCAACCATATGGCTTTGGTTCACGTACTAACATAATCTTGGAACGTTGTAGTAAGTTAGGCTGGGATATGAACGGACTGGAACGACCATTTTGGCCAATAACACAGGGAGCAGGTGGTAATATGAATAATATTTAACCCCACAACAGAGTAATTAATTTGGTGATCACACTTTAATCAAGGTACTAGGTGATATTTCAAATCCATATATTATTATGTTGAAGAGAATTAAAGAAACACGAAAGATGGTCAATCATATCTCGCCTTCCCAGTGAATACACTATTGTGTATACCACACCCACTCCAAATTTTTACTTAATGATTTCAATACATCAAGAGAGATTCGTTAGTCCACTTCAATATAGAACAAACGGTATGTGTGCTATTGATTTATTGGAGTAGGTCTTCGCACAATAGTAATAGAAATAGTGTTTAAAAGTTGTCTAATGAGGTATATTTATATTGTGAGCTCACAAAATGAACAATTAGATAAGCACATAAAGCCTGAGCAATGAACAGTTAAAACCTGAGAGATATAAGCTCTACTATTGGGGGTAATATATAGGTACTTATATACTAAATATCAGAACGCCCACCTAGTGGAACGACAAAACACTCGCTTGGATCTAAATAATAACTTTAAAAAATAATATAATTGTGTAACTTGTTGAATAAGGCTTACGTAAATATATATTCTTTGCGCTATTGTGTTTTAACTATCACTGGAAGTTTCAGTCTCGGTTTAAACAACGAAGATACATATATATACAAAAAGTTATCAAAAAATAAAAAATAAAAATTGACTTTGTAGTTCAAATTCTTTGTTTTTTAACTATCATTTTTTTAAAAAAAATTCTATTCCCAGCATCTTTTGAACTAATTTTTATCATTTTAAATAA
This sequence comes from Jatropha curcas, assembly GCF_014843425.1. Next base: position 23,867 of record NW_023590679.1, read on the forward strand.
ATTAAAATATTTAATATTGCCAAATAGACTCTATATTTTCTATATAAAATTATTTTTAAGAATTTTTGTAAACACATTAAATGAGTAATTTTTAGGAAAAGTAATAATCAGATATTGAGTATCTAATTTGGATAATTTGATAAGAAGGTAAATGATAGAATAATTAATGCTTTTACCATAAAAATAATATCCTTTTTCTTCATCTTATTTTTTTATGTCCTTTTGAGATGAAAAAGTCCATGAAGCTTGATGTATGCTTTACACAACATATAATTCCCTCACAATTAATTTATTAAGCGATAATCAAAACCTAATACGCAAAGCGAAAGCGATCAGCTTTGCTAGGAATCCACGTCGGCGTGATTTCATCTGTGTGCGCACTACGCCCGTTAAACATTCCGCGAACACAGACAAAGATAAACACACATTTACTTTGTAAAATTTAAATTTATCATAAAAATTAAAAAAATTATTTAAATGAAATAATAAATTAGCATATATTTAGAGAGAGAAACACTACAAATAAGCAAAGAAGCAGAAAAACAATGCCTCTTCTCTCCCTTCCTCACCAAAATCGATAATTTTAATTCTTCTTCTGAAATCTGCGTCTCCAGTATAAACCCCTCGTAACGTAAAAAACACCTAAGAGAAAATCGCCAACGTTCTCTTCTCTCTCGCATTTTGCTTTTTTTATTTTTATTTTTATTTTTTTAGTTTATTTTTCCTCATCAAATGGTGGTTATGATGGAGGATAATGACAGTTGTGGCAGCAGAGCTCACGATACAACAACGACGTCTTCTTCTTCTTCGCCGTCGACTACGATGTCAGTTACACAGGGACGGAAACAGAGACAGAAGTTAGAGGTTTACAATGAGGTTCTTCGTCGACTCAAAGAGTCCAACAATGAAGAAGCTAATCGGCCTGGCTTCGACGACGAACTGTGGGCTCACTTTCATCGTCTTCCTACTCGGTACCTTTACCTTTCCTTTCATGCGTACATTTTTATTTGCTTTGTGCATGTGTGTATATAGTTCTCCGTTTTGTTATGGCGATTGAGGTTTTGCTTGATGGATTTCAGCTATTGAGATTCGCTTATGGAATTACGTTTTTTTTTTTTTTTTTTTTCACGGGTGAAGAGTTAGGTGCGGTTCACTTTCACGGTGCGTCTTCCTACTCCGGGAGTAACCGCTCCATTCTTGTATCTTGAATCCTTTTCTTTTGCGATGGTATTTTCGTGAACTTTTATATTTCTGCATCTTGTGCATGATGTTCTCACTATGTTGTATATCTTCCGATTTATTGCATATGAGTGAGCAAGAAGATATGATGGTTTGGGTGTGGTGTCATTAGTATATGGAAGCTATATTTCAGGCTCAATTGAAATGTATATACGAATGCATATATACGTACAACTTTAGGCTACGGTCTTTTTTGTATTTTTCTCTTTTCTTTTTAAATATGAAAGAAAAAAAAGAAAATCTCTGTATTGGTATCAAGGCATGATAATAGTGTCATAATAGGAGGTTTATAGCGACTCTGTTTGGTGTGGCTGCTTTGGATTCCTGATGTTTTTGGTATAAATATTACACGGTAAGATAAATAGAATCACTTTTATTATTTAACAATTTCATGCTTTTCGATCTTGATGACCTAATAAAGTGCAGAAACTAAATATTGAGGAAAAGGAAGAGTTAAACATAAAGCAGAGAATATTGAAAAAAAATAAAAAATCTCCTAGCATTACAGCTTGATTAAGACTCCCTCGAATTATGGAGGCGGCTCGTTTTTTTTTTTTTTTTTTTGAAAGAAAAAAAAACTGTTGAACTAAGTCAATAGAGGTTTAATGTGTGTTGTTTATGTGTTTTTGTATCGGTAGTTAGCTTATTACAGCTTTGAAGATTTAAGCAGACTTTGGAAAAATACTAGCGGATTTGATATATTATTTACACCTTGTTTTGATTACAACTATTAGAGAATTTAGGGGGTTTAATAGGCATTTTAAGCGTTTATACTATTCTCTCTCTCTCTTTGATTGGTGTTTTAAGGGCGTGATCTTATGTATTGCAGATATGCACTGGATGTGAATGTGGAGAGGGCAGAAGATGTGCTTATGCACAAGAGATTACTGCAATTGGCTCATGATCCTGATAATAGACCTGCTATTGAAGTCCGCCTTGTGCAGGTAAGACTTGATTCAACGATTTTATAACTAAGCATTTGCATTGCGAATGATTAATTAGTTAGTTCGATTTTGACCTTTACATTTAATGATGCTTGGTGCTAGGAGAAACTATTAATTCTTTTATTGGAATGCCTGCATGTACTTGGTATTTGGAGGTTTACACACGGAAATTTCCCCTTTCTTCTTTCCTTCAACTCTCTTTATCTGATTCGTAAATGAAAGTTACCCTTTGAGGAAGATGTAGATATTTTGCTTTCTCGATGATGTTTAAACTTTGTTGTTGTTCAGAATATACTTTCTAATGCCTGTCCTTTTAGGCTAAAAGAAGCACTCATAATATCACATTGAAGTTGGAACCTTATTTTACCTCCTTCCATTCCAGATTCCTTGTACATGAGAAAATGAGATTTTTCTTTTCATTTAGAATTGCAATACTCATTCGGCTGCTAGCCACAGGACATCTGGGCTGTAAAAGTTATTGAAAGCACTAAGTTGTAAGCATTGTGGTTGGCTTGATTCATTGATCATGATAAGAACTTTTGTTTTGATTCTAGCTTGTAGTAAGTCACATTTTGTGCACTGGAGTTGACTTGGCTCGACTCAGATGAAGTTGTGTAAATCAGAGTTTGACCTCAATTGCTCAGCACCCAGCACATCTTTTTTAATTTTGCCACTCTTAAGTTCTGTGATCCTTAGGAGATCCATTCTGTTATTACATGTTACTTTTAAGCAGTTATAGTTGAAAATAACTTTTTACTCGAATGTTGAAAAACCATAAAGTGATATTACATAATGAATGATGCTGCCTGAACTTAGTTTGACATTATATTCTTACCATGAAGTCACTTTCATCAGCAACAATCAACAGCTTAATTAGTACTGGGATTGCTAGAATTGTTATGCATGTTGAGTTAGCTTCAACTTGTTTGCATTTCAATGTTGGTTAAGCTTGGGAAGCAAAGATTAATAATAATAATAATATATTTCCATGTGGAGACCAACTGGATGATTTCTCTTTTTTCATTTTTATGTTTTAACTTTTTCAGAAGTGGTAAATAAGAGAAATGATTTTGGTGATCTTTTGTGTATACCAGTTTACTCTAATGACTGTATTCCACCGTCAGCTGGATATTCATCATGAATTATTTATCTATTTAGCTGAATTCTTCAAAGTATATTTTTTGCATCTGTTTTTGAATGTCTTTGGTCCATCCTAAATGCTTTTTATTACAAGATGCTATAGGTTGATATGAGTTTGTGTTTTCTAGACCACAGAAAACTTCATTCCTTGTTAGGGCGTTGTCAATCTTATAGATTTATATGCTGAAGACAAGTTTAATTCAGATATCATGTTCACTCTTTTGCTTACAAGTTATGTAGGATGGTCTGAATACTTTCCTTAATTTTATAGTGCTCAAGGTAACAAAGTTGACAGCAGCTAGTACAAACAAATTAGAAGTAGATAAAACATTGGTATTGTCAATATGGAAAAGTTTACTCTTTCATAGATAAAATTGCTACATTTACTCTTTTGAGATAAAATTATTTAGTCTAAATTTAGTAGTAAACAACAATGCAGCAGCATAGGTGCATAAAATCCTTTGCTGGAAAATTTATTGGCAAGATGGGAAATTTTCTTCTCTTTTCAATTTTTATTATTGTTATTGGAACTAAAGCTGTCACTTAATATTTTTTTTTTGTGTGCATTAATATTTTGGTGAATATTTATTCATTGATGAAATCTTTGTGGTGCTTGAAATGTATTCATGAAACTTTGTGCACTTTGAAATGTATGCCAACTGCTCTTTTTCTCTCTTAAGTGCTTAAGTGTGCATCTATGACTAACATTTTTTCTTGTATATTAATATATGGTACTTGGCACTATTTCATGGACAATATATTGCCAATAGCCTAAATATTGTGTTGATCTGAGTTGTGAATCAGTACGTTAAAAGTCAAATTGATGTGCCTGCCAATGGAAATTTTTGTTTTCCATCTCCTAACCTATGTTTCTAACCATATAAACTTTGAACTATATTCCCCTCCAACACTCTCATACTCTAGGACCCGTTTGAATTTGTTTATTTCCAACTTCGCTGAATGGACCTCTGATTTGTGGCTCAATTAATTTCCTGTGCAGGTTCATCCTGTTTCTGATGGGAATTCAGCTGATTCTAACCTTTCAGAATCTCCTTGTAAAGGAACTGCCCAAAGTACTAGAAAAAGGTGTGATATTCCCCATTAGATCATTGTGTTTTCTCCTAGAGCCCAGTGAATATATGTTGAATATGAGCTAAATTTATTGATTTATTCTATTGTCTTATTTCCCTTGTTGTGGAAGCCTTAGAGCAAGCTCTTGTCAAGGCTCCCTGAATCGTGTTTTTTCGCGTGTACCACACGAGTTACTCGTTAGGAGACAATGGCCATACGCGCTTAAATATCTTTTCCTTAATGCTTTATATAAGTCGCCCTCACGGATGGGTCACACTAAAATATTGTTCTGGACCCACGCAGGCAATAAGTACACAATTAGGACAGATCGCCAAGTCCCCGAAGCTGGAGTACCAACTTGAGGTTTTATGAAACATAAAGAAATTTAAACTAAATAAATGTGGTAATATAAAAACGAGATCAGCTCGCATATGGCGACTCACAAGGCTTCTATCGGTTACCTCGTCGTGTGTGTCACATAAGCTATGAAAAACGGGATCATCGCCTGAACAATTTAAATCTCTTTTCTATGACCGTTATTAACAGATAGTGCACTATTAAGTGTCATAAATTAGAATTTTAGTAGGTAAACACAGACCAAGCACGACGCAGACATTACGGTGCAAGATCACACATAAGTCCTTTGATGTGTCTGCATGGAAAATTCTATGTGGCACATGGAACAGATGTTTTGGTACAAAATGGTGGTATCCTTCTGGCTTATCCATTATACTTCTCATTCATTTATTTGCTTTTGTGATTTTGGCCTGACAGGAACTAAAGCTGTCCAGCTGGGGTAATTTTGATTGTTTTTTTATAGTGTGTGCATGTGCCATCCATCTTTATTTTTGAGGGTAGACATATATCTATAAATAAATTTTCAGATCGTCAAAATTAAGACATCATTTTCGTGCGTGCCTTCTTACAATTTGTATTCATGAGAGACTCCGAACCTGGTGATAGTACGGACCAATTCGTGTGGACTGAATGTATGCCAACTGCTCCTCTGGTTTTCTCACACATCTGTAAATGTGAGCTTGCTTAAGGCCCATGTTGCAAAAATCTTCACTATAGAGAGTCGTATTTTTTTTTAGCTACTACATATTACTCCATACTTGGGATGACAGGTTAGAGCCGAATTAGGATTGAGTAGAGGTAGAGACAATTAAATATTCGCATTTCCACGCCTAAATTTATTATGATGCGTTGTTTTTCGAAGACATTTTTTTGGAAGAGACTGAGTCTTGTGAATCAGCTCTAAGTTCCAGTCTGAATATGCATTTGTCAAATTTGATGTGCCTGGCCCTGTTGAATTATGAAGGGAAAAAAGGTTTTTGTTTTCCCATCTGGACTCTAACACTTCTCTTTTTAAATAGATTATGCATAACCAATAAAAATGGAAGAAAGAGATGGATAATAGAGGAGGTAATGTAGTTCTCCCTCCAACACTGTGGACATCAAAGTGACTCCTAACCAAGAGCAAACAACACGATGTTTTGGAAAATTAGGAGTGATATATGATTATTTGTGATCTGCTCGAAACTGAGTCGCGGCTCGAGAATGGAGGAGCCTGCCGATATGATTTGTGGCTCAATTAATTAAGTTGACAGCAGCTAGTACAAACAAATTAGAAGTAGATAAAACATTGGTATTGTCAATATGGAAAAGTTTACTCTTTCATAGATAAAATTGCTACATTTACTCTTTTGAGATAAAATTATTTAGTCTAAATTTAGTAGTAAACAACAATGCAGCAGCATAGGTGCATAAAATCCTTTGCTGGAAAATTTATTGGCAAGATGGGAAATTTTCTTCTCTTTTCAATTTTTATTATTGTTATTGGAACTAAAGCTGTCACTTAATATTTTTTTTTTGTGTGCATTAATATTTTGGTGAATATTTATTCATTGATGAAATCTTTGTGGTGCTTGAAATGTATTCATGAAACTTTGTGCACTTTGAAATGTATGCCAACTGCTCTTTTTCTCTCTTAAGTGCTTAAGTGTGCATCTATGACTAACATTTTTTCTTGTATATTAATATATGGTACTTGGCACTATTTCATGGACAATATATTGCCAATAGCCTAAATATTGTGTTGATCTGAGTTGTGAATCAGTACGTTAAAAGTCAAATTGATGTGCCTGCCAATGGAAATTTTTGTTTTCCATCTCCTAACCTATGTTTCTAACCATATAAACTTTGAACTATATTCCCCTCCAACACTCTCATACTCTAGGACCCGTTTGAATTTGTTTATTTCCAACTTCGCTGAATGGACCTCTGATTTGTGGCTCAATTAATTTCCTGTGCAGGTTCATCCTGTTTCTGATGGGAATTCAGCTGATTCTAACCTTTCAGAATCTCCTTGTAAAGGAACTGCCCAAAGTACTAGAAAAAGGTGTGATATTCCCCATTAGATCATTGTGTTTTCTCCTAGAGCCCAGTGAATATATGTTGAATATGAGCTAAATTTATTGATTTATTCTATTGTCTTATTTCCCTTGTTGTGTATTTCCCTTAAATGATTATCAGTAGTAATGTTTACATTTCTAGTTGGTTTCAATGGTCAGCATACATCCGCCACCTGCCTTTGGTTCATCACCTAATCTTGAAGCACTTGCACTTGAAGCAAGCAAATCTGAAAAAGAAGATGGTGATCATTCTGTGCATGCAAATTCAAAATTTCCTCGGTAATGTTCTTATCTAAACAAGTCCTTAGGCGATAGTTGGCTAAGTTTTATCCTGGCTGCATAGTTAAGCAGGGCATAGTCTGCTTCTTGGACTTGACAATTGGTTGATTATTATTAGAGGAAATAAAGTTTCATACTGTGCTGAAACAACCACTGCGCCATTGCTACTTTTACTTTTTTCCTGAGGAAAGGTCAGGCGATGCTGGTAGTCGGGATAATGTGTTTGCGTTTTCAGCTGAAGCAATTCTCAAGTACAATATTGCATGCACTTTGAAAGAGAGACATTTGTTATGCTAGTTCTTAAGTCATCAATGTACTATGAATATATCACTTGACCTTGGTTATGCTATTTTGCATGTTCTAATATTCTGTTATTTAGATTCCTGATAATAATTATCAGTTACTTCTTTTCACTCTGGGAAAACAATCATTTTAATTTCTATTTCATTGTGTATGTGATGCAACATATTTGAAATGGAAGTGTAATCTGATTGAATTTGTCATCTTCAGTTTTTAGCATATGTATATATGCAACAATTGTATGCATATTTTTGTTTCTTGAAATGAATATGATTGATCTCCCCATTTTTATCAAGGCATCAACTTAGTTTCAGGAATATTAGTGTCCTATATCATGTTACATTAATTCATATGATATCCCTTCTATGTTGTACTTTCAATGGATTTTAATGAAGTTTCTATTCTTTCTGTAATGCATTTTCTAGGCCCATGCATGAAATTACTTTTTCAGCAGATGACAAGCCAAAACTTCTTAGTCAGGTAAGACAGTGTTGTTTGTCAAGTATTTTTAACTATTCATTTTTTTTTTTTTTTTTTTTCTTCTTGGAACAGGCCACTGGCGTTCCACTCTTTTCTAGAGTTTCACCTTATGCTATATTGAATAAGTTACTTTTTCCTCACATTGGGCAGAGTGGAGCAAGGCAACACACACATCGTGTTCGTTAATTACAGCTGTCAAATATATGACAGGTGTTTATCTGTTTTTTTGCACGATATTATTTAACTATTGTCATGTTTATTTAACATTATTTATTTTTATTTTTGCCTGGTTTTACACCCCTGGTGGAAGGATTTTGTTAGGGTACTCAATAATCTTGGCTATTGTGAGGAGAGTTATTAGCCCAATTCACTTCTTTGGGTCTACTCTTTCATGCATTACCGGTCCTCTCCCTGTAATTATTTTTTTTTTTTTTTTTTTTTTTTGCTGTTATTGTGAAAAAAAAATTACAGCGCTGGGAAAGAATGCTACTGTGGGTTTCAGCACTATGAGATTTATTAATTTGTTTGCATTTCAGACGGTTCAGAGAAAAATCTCGGTTTCCATCAGGGTGTAGACAGTCCTTTTTCCTTCTTTTGGCAGTCTTTTGCTTGGGGGTAAGAAGTTCAAAGGCCGGCGGGCCTTGCATTTAAGAGAGAGGTGAGGTGGCTTTCAAAACGACGGGAGCCATTTTTTTTTTTTTTTTTTTTTTTTTTTTTGAAAAAAAAGCTGAATGCTCTTTCAGCATATATTTTAATGTTGCAAACCAAGATTAGGTTTATATTAGCTCCTGTTTCTCTCAGCTTGCTGGTAATGTTGCATTTAAAATAGCAAGAACTACTTTTGACAATCAATATATCACTGATATAATTAGTCATTGTTATTTGTAAATTAGTCATTGAAAAAACCGCATTTAGAATCTGTTTGACATTGCTACTACAGCTGCTCTTCAGAAAAGTTTACGTAAGGATGTTTTGTTGAAAGCAATTAATTATTTATTCAAAGGTACTTTTGGCATGTTTTGGCCATGAAAAAACCTCTAAATCAATCTCAAATACAGTTAGAAATTGCTTTGGTTGGAAAAGAATCCAAAATATTTCCTGTTCAAAAGGCAGTTTCAGAACCAATGTCAAATAGACATTTAATCCTTGGTTCATTGAAGTTGCTGGTTGTTTGTTTGAGCTGGTAAGTTTAAATAAGAATGCTTATCACAATCTCTCTCTCTCTATATATATTTATGTGTGTATGTAAAGTACATTATTTCTTTTTTCTATTATTTTCTGAATTCACAGAGGCATAGCTCTCATACAAAATCTTGCAGTTGACTTCCTTACTTGCTGAGATTGGGTTGAACATTCAAGAAGCACACGCTTTCTCTACTACTGACGGCTACTCCTTGGATGTCTTTGTGGTTGATGGTTGGCCATTTGAGGTACCCAAATTGTCCACTCATTTAACAGGGTAGCACTTTGAATAACTTAAGTCTCATAAATCTGGAAACTGTTTTTACACAAAAATAACTTCTTGTGAAACTGTGTTGAAAATTTCCAGGAAATAGAGCAGCTCAGAATAGCATTGGAAAAGGAAGTTCTCAGGATTGAGGCAAGTACTTGGCTTTCACTTATTGCAATGAAATTTTATCTTAATTGCTTGTAGAGTCCACCAAAATTCATCCATGGAAATCCTGTGTTTTAGGTTCTAGTTTTATATCCTTTAGATGCTTATCTTAGATTTTTTTTTTTTTTCTTCTACATCTGTTGTGAATTTATTGTCAACCAAAGTTGCATATTTGTGGTATTAGAGTAAAAAAGAAAAAACATTAAGATTCTGTGGTAGTATGGACATTTTCAAATCTTGGGGTGCTATAATTATAGCTGTATGTGGAATAAGATAACTAATAAAAATAAAGAGAACTTGAGGGCAATATGCATAATTCTAGAGAAATATGTGTCCCGTACCATGCCTCTCCAAACAATAACATAGGACTGCTCCTGCTTAAATTCCTTTGATTTATTCATAAATCATGTGTCGAATGCAGTCCAACTTTTTTCCATGCACTATTTTTCTGTTAAGGATGTGGAAGTATGCAAACATTGCTCATCTTCTCTGTTTTTTTCTCAAATTTCAAGCTACAACACGTGATAAAAATGATGATAGATGGTTCATGTAATGATCTTTTCATTGTTCTAATTTAGTGAAAAGTAATTGAGCTTCATAGTCTGTGATTTCATTCCTTGTGTCTTCATTACCAAATGCATTTTCAATTGATGTTGAATGTGTTTTGAAGCAGAAGCAGAATTGGCCAAATAATCATTCATTATCGCCTACTAGTGAGCATGAGCAGACCCAAATCGATTGTAGTCCTGTTCATGTCACTATACCTAGTGATGGGACTGACGTTTGGGAAATTGATCCTAAGAACTTGAAGTTTGAGAACAAAGTTGCATCTGGGTCATATGGCGATCTGTAAGTTTAATCTTTCTTGGACACAACTGCTGATTATGTTGGAATTCCATTTATCTGCATTGGTCACTTGATTTAGGTACAAGGGTACATACTGCAGTCAGGAGGTGGCTATTAAAATCCTCAAGCCTGAGCGTATAAATTCGGATTTGCAGAAAGAGTTTGCCCAGGAAGTCTTCATAATGAGGTTTGATATGTCATTTAGCTGCTTTATCATCTGTGTAACTATGCTGGAAGTTTTCCAATGATTTAGGACTACTGAACAATTCAGAGTTAAATCATCTACAGTAGTACCAACAATTTAGGTTTGATTTGTTCCTAACCCTGTTTTGACATGATCTTTTTGAATTTGCAGGAAGGTTCGACATAAGAATGTTGTACAGTTTATAGGTGCATGTACCAAGCCTCCGAGTTTGTGCATTGTAACAGGCAAGTACACGAGGTTTTGAATAAATGTTCATCCCAAGAAAAATTTATCATTCTATTTACTTCATTTCTTTTTGCTCTTTTGCCTTCTGTTGTTAAATAGAATTTATGTCTGGTGGAAGCGTATATGATTATCTACACAAACAGAAGGGTATTTTTAAGCTTCCATCCCTGCTTAAAGTAGCAATAGACGTTTCCAAAGGAATGAACTACTTGCACCAAAATAATATAATCCACAGGGATTTGAAGGCTGCAAACCTTCTCATGGATGAAAATGAAGTAAGATTTTTCCTTAACTATTCATCATTTCTCTTTATCTCATGCACTATTTTGTTTTTCTTTTTTCCTCTGTTGATGCCTTTTATTTTTGAGAGGCAGCCTATCTAGTTACAATGTAGAATTTAGCTGCCTGTTATTGTCGGAAAGTTCTAAAGTTTGGCATCCGATAGCTTACTCCTAGGTGACTTGCACTAGAGCCCTCCCCACCAAAATAATAATAAGCAGAAGGTCTGCTTCCAGTGAATGAAGAATTGAAGTGTTTTGTTGTTAGTTTAAATTGTTAGTTGTCCTTAGATTATTGATGGAGGTTGATATTTCTACCTTTATTTGGGCTTAATGGGTTAGTAATGCCCCACCTTATGACTTTTGCAATTCTATTCTATTTTAAAAAATTCAAGTGATTATTCTCCAAGTTGAAAGGTTGTTTACAATTATACCCATAGGCTGAGCCTTTTTTGGGGTTCAATGCACAGTTTTGAAAGCACAAAGTTCAGTTTTCGGCTTAAATGGAAGAACCAAAAATTTTTGGTTCATTTTTGGTTTCATGCAGCTACAAAAAAAAAAAAAAAAAAAAAAACTATTGGACAAGTTTTACAAATCAACTGACCGGTTTTTTGAATAAATGTTCAATCCAAGAAAAATTTTATCTCGGGATCAATAACTGGGACCTTTAATATATACAATTCAATCTCTATTTTCTGTTGGCTGAACTACTCTTGTGGGCCTTCTGTTGTTAAATAGAACTTTTTTTAGATCATTGGTAGGAAAGGCTTATATAAAATTAATCTAACACAACAGAATAGGGTTATTTTGGGGTGGAGGAGCTTTCACCATCCCTGAACTTTTAAAGTATTCCGCAATAGCGTTTCCAAAGGAATGAACTACTTGCAACCAATATATACTATTAAAATCCACAGGAGTTATTTTAGAAGGCTAGATCATATATGGCCTTATATCATCACTGGACTATGAAAGTGAAGTATAAAGAATTTTTTCTATTTAACTAATTCAATCATTTCTCTTTATTCTCAGCAACTAAATTTTTTTTTTTTGGGGCTTAATTGCTATGTCTTTTCTCCTCTGATATTGATAAATTTCGCCTATATTATTTTTGAGTAGGCAGCTATCTAGTTTACAATGTTTATATGAACTCTCTAAGCTTGCCCTGTTATTTGTCGGTAAAGGGGTTCACTAAATATATTTGTTTCTGGCATTTTTACCGATAGCATTTCTAATCCTAAGGATTGACACTTGCACTAGAGCAACAACACCGCATTAATTACACTTACCCCAATTAATAATAATAAGCAGAAGGTCCTGCTTCCAGTCGAATACGCAAAAAGTGCATTTGACAAACACGCTGATTTTTGATGTGTTAGTTTAAACTATAGCGATTAAGTACACATCTAAAATAGTTGTTGGCACATTCAAAGAGGGCATTATTGAGACTACGGAGGTTGATACTTGTCATATCCTTTAATTTGGGCTTAATGGGTTAGGCACGAAAATAGGGCGACCACTCAACCCACTTAATGGCTTTGTATCATAATTACTATTCTATTTTAAAAAATTCCAAGGTGATTATTCTCCCAACGTTTGAAGGTTGTTTACAATTATACCCATAGGCTGAGCCGCTCTTTTGGGGTTCAACGAATAGCGGCACTATACTATGAAAGCACACAAAAAAGTTATCAGTTTATAACACGCATCCGGCTATTATAAATAATGGAAGAACCAAAAAATGTCTTTGAGTTCAATATTTATGGGATTTCATGGACAGCAGCACTTCAACAATAAAAAAATAAAAAAAAACAAAAAGTTTCAAATAAAAAAAAAAAAAAAAAAAAAAAAAGTTTCAAAACCGAACTGAACAAATTTGGTTTCGTTTTACTTTCGGAAATTTTGTTTGGCTGGATATACTTCGGATCGGTTTTGAATTGAATCGACTATTTGCATGCCCTTATATACCCAGCTTAATGTGGCTTATTTACCTTCAATTTTTTGACTTGTTACATTGCACCCATTTCTTAATTTGTTACCATTCCCCTAATATGGAAGTTTGGGATTAATTGCACATTAAATTTCATTCCAAAATGGTCACTAACTATTTCGTTTGGATTCAATTAAGTCCAATTTTAAGGTTAGGGCGAAATAAGACGATGCTTTTATTTTTGGCTCAATTCAATTTGATTTTTATTCGAAAAAAGTAAAAAAAATCTTTGCACTTTTAAAAGAGAATTTTTTAAAAAAAATGAAATTGAAGCACATTAAAAAAAATAACAAAAATTGGTACTTGAAACCAAAAACCATAAAAATTGATTTCTACAATACTTTTATTTTTGGTTCAATTAAATTCAAGTTTTGTCCAAATAAAAAAAATGAAAAATTATTTTTGCATTTTTAGAGATAAAAAATGAAAAATGAAAAGTGAACTACAAAATATCAAATAAGAAAGACTGAGATTTAAGACTGAAAATGACAAGTTAATTTCGTGTAACTTACAAATGAGTTATTTTTTTATTTTTTAATATTAGTCTTTTGTTTGGACTTTGGATATGGTTCAAAATTACAAAAATAAAAAAACAAATAAATATGATTTTTTTAGTTTTCCATTGGTGGGTTAAACTAAATTAAGTTTGAACATTTATGATATTAAAATATTTAGAGAATTTATCTTTTAAGCATTTTAGTCTTGCAACTCTCTCTCTTTTAAAGTTTTATCTTTTAGAAAACTGAAAAATAATTTTTTGTTTCATTTGAACAAAAATTGGTTTGTCTTAATCCGGTGCTAAACTTAAAATTGGACTTAATTGAATAAAATTGAAATGGTTGGGCACCAATTCAGGATGAATTTTTTTAGGCTGCAATTAATTCCAAACTTGCAAGTTGAGGTATAATAATGACAAATTTGAAAATGTGGAGCAATTGTAACAATTCTCAAATTTCATGGTAAATAAGTATATTAAGCTATTTTATACCCTATTGGTCAAACATTGGAAAAAAAATTATTATATTCTTTTTTTTTTTTTTTTTTAGGTTTATATACATCTTATTTAAAGAATAAACTGCATTAAAATAATCTTTTTTGTTTCGGATATATATTGAAGGGCAATAAAAATCTTAAAGAGAGTTTGTGGGGATCGTTCACTTTTTAGCGGTGCGTTTAAATTCTTTAAACATTTTTTGGAACGTTTTATTGAAAGTAAAACTCTGAAATAGGTTGGGTAAACCACACAGCAATGTGGTTCACGGACTTGCATGAAACAAATCTCTACATTTCTAGGCATAGACAATTAATTTTCTACAAATCTCTTCTTGCCATCATGTCATGTGATGAGTTCAATTTAATAATTGAACAAATTTTGAAACCATTGATGGAGCTATAGATCTTGTTTTAACGAGATTCGTCGGAAAAATTTAGGTGGCCATGTGCATAAATAAGTATAGTTAAGCTACTTTTAACTACGCCTTATTGGTGAGGGTTGACTAGTATGGATATAAATTGAAATTTATTTTTTACTAACTTCTGTTTTTTTTTTTTTTTTTTTTGGGTACGGGACAGGTCCAATAGAGTTAAGAGATCAATTTTTTTTTTTTTTTTTTGACAAGTTACAGGGTAAATAAGCTGTTCTCTAAGAAAAGGGTATTGCAAAAAAATTGTAATGAATTTTTTTAGGGTGCAATGAATTCCAAACTTGCAAGTTGAGGTACAATAATAACAAATTTAAAAATGTGGAGCAATTTTAACAATTCACAAAGTTCATGGTAAATAGGCATATTAAGCTATTTTACACCCTATTGGTAAACATTGAAAAAAAAATTCTATTCTGTATTTATTTTTTTGGTACGGGACAGGTCAAATAGAGTTAAGAGGTCAAGTTTTGTTTTTTCTTTTTTTTTTTTTTTTTTTTTTTTTTTTTTTTTTTTTTTTTTTTTTTTTTTTTTTTTTTTTTTTTTTTTTTTTTTGACAAAGTTACGGGGTAAATAGGTTTTTTTTTTTTTTTTTTTTTTTTTTTTTTTTTTTTTTTTTTTTTTTTTTTTTTTTTTTGACAAAGTTACGGGGTAAATAGGCTGTTCTCTAAGAAAAGGGAATTGCAAAAGAATTGTAATGAATTTGGAGGTATGTGAAATGATTGATGTTATCCTTGAGGAAACATTGTACTTTGAGGAATTCAACATTTATAGTATCATAGATGGTTTTCCTCACCGCACCTACTTATTCTTACAAGTTGTTGCACATTAATTAGAGACATTAGACTAGTTAATGTGAGCAGTTGATTCATGCCAGAATCATTATTAGTGATGTTTTCAAAGAAGCACAGACCTTATGCTCGACATCTGATGGCCAGTGGCAATCTTATGAACAAACCAACATTTTCCAGCTAGTGATCAAATAATTGAAAGTTGTACCTAAATATAAGTCATCTTTTGTGCAATAATAAATTTGCAGCACATGACTGGATAAAGATGAATCCAAGTTGAAAGTACTAAACATTAGAATCTATGAAAAAATTGTTCAAAGTTAAGTGATTCATCCACTACTGAACTTAAGATTATTTACTTGGTGAAATAAGTAGTAATTGTCACATAAAATATGATTAACCTATTGGGGCTTACATTCATTTACGTCTTGATGAAATCAACTTATTTATTATATCATGTGCTTCATTCAATTAATAACATAATGATATATTCTATTTCCTTATGTCAGTGAATCATTAATCCCATGGTTGTAGATGGACCCTCTAAAAATAGAAAAAGCTTCACTTCTTTCTTAATCTTTTCTTAATAAAAGTGGTTGCTTCATTAATTATTGGTTGTAGGAAGACATACATTTCATTTGTGTTCTAATTGTTTCAGGCATGAAAATATGATGCAGACTTGCCATACATAGCTGAAAGATTTCTCATCTTAGTTCTTTACATTTCAGGTGGTTAAGGTTGCTGATTTTGGGGTTGCGAGAGTAAAGGCTCAATCTGGAGTTATGACAGCTGAAACTGGGACCTATAGATGGATGGCTCCTGAGGTGCTCTTCTTTCATGATTAAACCTCAATTATGATTTGGTGCTAACTATTACACTCATGCTTCTCCCCCTGGGTACTTGGGTGAAAGGCTTAGGTGTTGAGCCCATGATTTTTAGCTCTAGAGATAGCATATTTTCAACTAACTCAAATACTCAAACCAAACATACTAGAAAAGTTTGTTCAAACTCAATCCAAAACTGTCCAAAATCCAGAAAATTCAAAATGGATGTGGCTCAAAAATTAACCAGTCAAGTCAAAAAGTATTTGGTCGACCAAAACATTAAAAAGATAATGATTTAGAAAGTTTCAAAATTTGAACCATTAATCTACTAAGTGAATACAACGTTGACAATTTTTTACAGAAAATATCATTTTTTTAAATTCATTGGAGGTTTTTATGGGCCGAAATAACACTACGGGCTACACAACAGGAGTAGCCTCCCTTTGGCTCACTAAATTGGTGAAAACAATTGTGGTCGAGAGTAATCGAACTCTCCTCCCACTCACATAGTAAAAAGACTAACCATACAGAAAATGTCCTTTGTCTTTGTATATTTTATAACAGTTAAATGGTTAGGTAAATTTAAACCCAAAAATATTATAAAAATACTTTTGAAAGTTTCAATTAAAAATATATGAAAAATAATACTCTCTGAGTCTCATATTGAGTTTCCTTTTTGACTTTGGCACGTAGATTAAGAGAAGTCATCTGAAAGTGTTTTTTTGTCTGTTTACTAATTTTACCCTCAAAAATTGTTTTAGAAAATTGGCATAGAGTTGAATGACCCTTTTGAATGGCAATATTCATAATTAAAACAACCTTTGACTTTTTACTTAAAGTGAAAGTGGACCTTCATTTGGGATATCCCAAAATAGTAACGTAGGCACTCATTCTGCAACATTGCGAATGAAAAGCTTCAGATGTAAGAGATTTATTCTAAAGCTTTTTTATACTTTTTTAGAGATTTATTCTATTTTTTTCTTTTTAAGATTTAAGATTTATTCCACTTTGCTTATTACTTAAATCTTCTGAAAATGCATCTCTTGAATTAAATTCGTTTTTCCGGTATAAAATCTTTTCAACTATACTTTTGTTTTTAAAATATTTATTTACCTTCAGTAAATCCAGATGTGAAATAATTTGTTGTAGTAACAACACATTTTCTTTATTTTTAATCAATATGATATATCAGACTACTTTTTTCTTAATAATAGTAAAATATTATGGGCCACCATGCTTGATTCGATCAGAAATCTCTCTCTCACTCTCTCTCATTAGCCAACTCAATGAGAGATGAAGTCCACTTGAAATATCAATTTGACAAGTCTTAAGCCTAAAGCTACTTAAACCTAAACCTAAAAGAGATTGACAAACGCCTCAAGAGATATGATTTGGACCTGCTTTGCATCGCTTGGTTTAATTGTCACCATTGTCTAGCTGCAACTACTAGTGGGGATTTGCAATCTTTGGTTTGTTGCAATCTGCCTTAGTAACCCTAAGCAGAGACCTGTTGAATTTCACGCTTCAAATCACTAGGGCTGCATAAGCAGGATTTAGTACTAATTCTTGGTGCCTGTATTGGAGTGACTAAAGAAGCACTAAAGGTGTGTTAAATTGTATAATTATAATTGGTTTGGATGACCGAGAAAGTCAAAATGAAAAATTCTATATTGATGTATAAAGGTCACATGGTCTTTTTACTTTACTAGCTTGAAAAGATACAAACTACAAAAACTGATGGGTAATATGGTCGTAGTGAGAGCTTCTGAGGAAAGTAATATGGTAAGCCTTATTTTGCATGTGTTCTTTCCCAAAAAAAAAAAAAAAAAAAAAAAAAAAAAAAAAAAAAGGTCGTAGTGAAGCTTTCTGAGGAAAGTAATAATGGTAAGCCTTATTTTGCATGTGTTCTTTTCCCAAAAAAAAAAAAAAAAAAAAAAAAAAAAAAAAAAAAAAAAAAAACTATATATATAATAAATAAATAATAATAAAAGACTGGATGATAGATTTCTCCAAAAAAAAAAAAAAAAAAAACTATATATATAATAAATAAATAAATAAATAAAAGGACTGGATGATAGCTTTCTCCACTATTAAGCAATAAATTATTGTTTAGCTGCGCTGTTTCTTTTCTAATTCACAATCGCGAATATCATTACTATGTTTCGCTTATGTGAAAGCATCTTCTAATTGGTTGCTCATCTCGGCATTTCCTTACAACAGTTGTTTTGCATTGAAGGTCATAGAACACAAACCATATGACCACAAGGCTGATGTTTTTAGTTTCGGGATTGTGCTGTGGGAGTTGTTAACTGGGAAGGTACTTATTTGCTCATTGCAGTATTATCTTGTTCCATTGGAAGTATTTCCACTCTGAAATTGCAGTTTTTGCTCTTTTGGCTCAGCTTCCATACGAGTATTTAACCCCATTACAAGCAGCTGTTGGTGTGGTCCAAAAGGTACATCCCGTTTTTGCAGCTTGTTCACACCATTGAAGTTGTGTATAAATTATGATTTTTCAACAAATAGAGTTTGCAAGAGTATTTGGAATGATATACTCACTAAATGATTTATTCATCCCTTGCTGCACGCATTGACTTGGTTTCAGGGACTACGACCTACAATTCCAAAGAACACTAATTCAAAACTGGCTGAGCTGCTTGAGAGATGTTGGCAGCAAGATCCAGCACTACGACCTGATTTTGCCGAGATTATAGAGATCTTGCGGCAAATAATGAAAGAGGTATCTGCTTATCATGCATGTCCATTGTTTATGCTATTTAGAAAATAACAAGTACCGGAAACCTTTGTTATTTTTAGTCCTAGTTATTAAATTTGCTAACATGGTAGGAATCTGTTTCCTTTGTCGCACATCATGTAAAATTTTAAAAAAATTTCATAGGAGCAATACACAAGTTTTGATCGATGTCATATTTAGGCCTTTCTGTGTCAAAATAAAAAGTCCATGAAGAAATTTCAAAGAACTGCTTAAATTGAAGCATTTTTCTTTTTTTTTTTTTTTTTCATTAACCTTTCCTTAGTCTCCAAGCATTTAATCCATTTCCAGGTCTGACTAGTCTTGGCAATAAGTTATCATTATCATCATCATCATCTATATTCGACTCCTTTTCCCATAGTAAATGATATTAGCTAGACATAATTTCTTTTGATACAGGTTGGAGATGAAAGCGATGGTCGCAAGGACAAATCATCTGGAGGATTCCTCTCTGTCCTTAGAAGAGGGCACCACCACTGAAGTAGATATAAAGATCCGTAACCTGAAGCAATTGCTGCAAATCATCTTTCGTCCATGACGCCATCATTGCTGTACAGTATTTATTCAAAACGATCTATCTTTTTTTATTTTATTTTTATTTTTTCCTTCAGAGAATACAATTTAAGACCAATCGTTCCATTTTCACATTGTTTGATCACAGCATTAATCTGTAGTTAGGGATTGTGTCGCAGATGAACCTTTGTAAGACTGACCATATATCCAGCGGCTTTATGAAAAAAGATAGTACTTTGAGCATTTATGTCAATAATTTCTCTCTTATTTGTAGCAATAGAATGTTAAACGCATAGAAGCCGTTTAAGTACCTTTGAATACGTGAAATTTAAAAAATTCTTTGATTTGAGTCATTATCAGGTTTTATATGAAGTTTAATTTCATCCGTCAGTTTCTGAATTTATGACTAGTGCAAATTAACATGTCTAAATTTCAATTTATAACATAATGCATATAAACGAACTTTGATGATGCAAATATAATATATGAGATTAAGATATTTGCTTTTAACTCTCGATGCCTCCTAAATAGCTCTTATTAGGAATATATATTTAGTTAAATGAGATAATATAAACAAAAAGAAAAATTAGAAGAGAGAGATTATAATGACATGTACAATGTAATCTGTTACAAATTGAAAATTAGGTATATTAAATTTGCACTAGTGATAAATTGGGAAATGATGAGCACTTTTATTTGATGACCAGTAGATCCAGAAGTTTTTGAACTTTACTAGTTTTGGCTATGGAGTCCTCAGAGTTTTGTTATGCGCACTCTGAGCCTTTCTACTATTCTATTTTTCGGTAACATTAGAGACTTTTATCGGATAGGCGTTAAGGAGTATGTGGTCAATGCATCGTCAATATGCGTAAAGTTCCGAATCCATCTAACAGTAATATGAGACGTGATAATTAAAATGGTTTTACAATCCTTAGTTTTGATTAACCTAATAATGTTAGAATGTGAATTATTGTACAAATAGTTGTGGTGCAACCATCATCTTTAAGTTGAAAGTTGCACGCCTAGCATATATTGGGTTCATTAATTTAGCTACCAAACATTTTTACTATTTTTTGTTTTATACTACATTTAGCTTAACTATCTATATATAGAGAACCATCCAAAGCCTGTAAATTGATATAGAAAACTATTTATACAAATTCTTTATTTCATCACCTTTATCTTTTTCTATAGGACGAATTAATTATTGGAAATTCATCAATAATATCCAAAATAACTTTCAACTTCACTTTGATTACATATATAATTAAAACTATATTTATTTGAATTCTGATCCCTCTAAAAATAATTATTATAAACTTTAATTACTTAACATTGATTGTAAGAATATATATATATATATATATACAAGGAAATTTACAACCATAACCCGAACTAATATCAACGTACTGCAATACCAAAATGCTCATACTAATTAAATTACATAAATATTTTTGATTTATTTGTATATACTAAGATTTTCAAATATAAAAAAACATCATATTACAATAAAATTCATGATTTTATTAGTTTGTCTATATATATATTGTCTTTCTCATTTTAAAGGAAATATGGGATACATGAAATGAAACATTAGTTTAATTCTCTTTCTCAATGGCAGAAGCACAAGGGAGAGTCTTAATTCACGTGAATGCCTCTCTCTAAATGCTAGCCATGCAATTATCTCTCCTATCTTTCGTCTTCCAACCACATTTGATGCTTTTGTACAATCTCTCTTTCTTTTGTTGTTGTTGTTTTTTTTTTTTTTTTTTTTTTTTTTTTTTTTTTTTTTTTTTTTTTTTTTTTTTTTTTTTTTTTTTTTTTTTTTTTTTGTTTTTTTTTTTTTTTTTTTTTTTTTTTTTTTTTTTTTTTTTCGTTTTTTTTTTTTTTTTTTTTTTTTTTTTTTTTTTTTTTTTTTTTTTTTTTTTTCGTTCTCAATTTCTGCAATCATCCCTCCTCCCAAGAATTGTTTTTTTTTTTTTTTTTTTTTTTCGTTCTCAATTTCCTGCAAATCATCCCTCCTCCCAAGAATTAAATAATGGTCCCCTAGATTCCAAACACCCCTTTAATTTTCATATTAATTCCTCTATGGAACACAAATACACATAACAAAAGAGATGAATTAAAATAAAAATACAAAAACGGAAGAATGGATTATTCTCCATTGAAGAAATCCTTCAAAGCTCATAGCTCTTACAAACACGCAAGAAAAACATCAGAAGGTGGTAATGGAGGTTCAACAAGCAATAACGACCATGAAGAATTGCCTATTCTTTCTCGCCATCGATCCCATCGTTCAGTTGATACACAACGTCCAACACCTGTAATTTTGGTACCTGATCACGATGAGGTGATTGTCAAAGTGGACGGTTCTTCAAGCTCCGGTTGTTCAAGCTCGGGTAAGCCGCGCAGAGAACCTAGTTTTGGTTTTGTACAAGGTGTAGAAGATCCACCGTCAAAGCTAATCAACCAATTCTTGAACAAACAAAAGAATGCCGGCGGCGAGATTTCTTTGGATATCGATATGGACATGGACGAGATAAGACGCGAATTACACGATCGGAATTTACCGCCTTTTCCTGAATCTCCTAAAAATACACCTTCAAGAGAAATTCGAGTTTCCTTTTCACCTTCTCTTTCTAATCTTGATAGTCCAATTGAGTCTGTTCGAAGGCGGTATAAGGATTTACAAGAAAATAACAACAAAGATGATCCTGCAATGCAATCACAGCAGCAGCAACAGAGATTAGAAGAGGTTTTGCACTGCACATCCAATAAATCGTTTCGAACTCAAACGAGTAGGTTATCAAGATTGAAAACGAAATCAAGGCTTATAGACCCACCGCCGGATGAGATAGGGATGGTATCGGTTAGGTTCCCTCCGAAATCCGGGCAGTTGAAATCTGGGATTATTGGTGGAGGTGGTGGTGGTGGTGGTGACGACGACGAAGAAGACCCATTGGAGGATGAGGACTTACCTGAAGAGTATAAAAGGGCACATTTAAGTATAATTACAGTTCTTCAATGGCTGAGCTTGATTGCAATCATAGCTGCATTGTTTTGTAGTCTTTGTATTGATAGATTAAAGGAAGTGAGTTTCTTAGAGCTTAAACTATGGAAATGGGAAGTTCTACTATTGGTTTTGATATGTGGAAGGTTGGTTTCAGGTTGGGGGATTCGGATAATAGTATTCTTTATTGAGAGGAATTTTCTTCTAAGAAAAAGGGTTTTGTATTTTGTTTATGGGTTAAAGGATGGAGTGCAAAACTGTTGGTGGTTAGGGCTTGTGTTGTTAGCTTGGCATTTTTTGTTTGATCAGAAGGTTGAAAGGGAGACCAAAGGTGACTTACTTCAGTATGTTACTAAAATACTGGTGTGCTTTCTAGTTGCTAATTTTATATGGTTGCTTAAAACTTTAATGGTTAAGGTTCTTGCTTCATCTTTCCATGTTAGTACCTATTTTGATAGGATTCAAGAATCACTGTTTAACCAATATGTTATTGAGACCCTATCTGGTCCGCCATTGATAGAAATACAAAGAAACGAGGAGGAAATAGAGAAAACTGCAGCTGAGGTTAGAAAATTACAAAATGCTGGAGCAACAATGCCTCCCGAACTAAGAGCAGCAGTGTTTTCATCACCAATAAGAGTAACTGCAAGTGATCAAGGTACACAAAAAAGTTTTAGAGGAATGAAAAGCTTCAAATTTTCAGGGCAACTTTCAAAAAAGGGAGAGAAGAAGACAGATAATGGAATCACAATCGATCGCTTACATAGATTAAACCATAAGAATGTTTCGGCTTGGAATATGAAGAGGTTGATGAACATTGTTCGATACGGCTCACTAGCCACTTTGGATGAGCAAATATTAGGTTCAACTGATGCTGGTGATGAATCTGCAACAGCAATCAAAAGTGAAAACGAAGCTAAAGCCGCAGCAAGAAAAATATTTCTTAATGTGGCTTGTCAAGGATCAAAGTAAGATTTTTAGAGAATGACTTGTCCGGATCCGATCTATGACTGGGGGTCTGAGCAAATTTTATCCAAAATTTTTAACTGAGGGACGCACGGCTGGCATGAGCCACCGCCCCTCTAAACTTTCAAATGTCATTTTTAGTACATTAAATGTGTCCCTTGGGTATAAATCTTGCGTCGGTCGCTGGTCATACAGACACAATTTTCTTTATAATCTATTTTCGGTTTATAAAGGGCTCCTTAACTAATTTACTTGGTAGGTACATATATGAAGAGGATTTGATGCGATTTATGCAAGAAGATGAGGTTCTGAAAACGATGAATTTCTTTGAAGGAGCATCTGAACGCAGAAGGATCAGTAAATCTTCTTTAAAGAATTGGGTGGTAAGAATTAATTAAAATGAATCATTCAGTCATATTCAGTAAATCTTGTTTCTATTTCAATTTGATTTTTTGTAGGTAAATGCTTTTAGAGAGAGGAGAGCACTTGCTTTGACGTTAAATGACACGAAGACAGCAGTGAACAAACTCCATCAAGTGGTAAACATGTTAGTTAGCATCATCATAGTTGTGATATGGCTTCTCATACTTGGAATTACCACCAGTAAATTTGTGCTCGTCATGGGATCACAAATTGTTGTGGTTTCCTTCATTTTTGGAAATACTGCCAAGACCTTGTTTGAATCAATTATCTTCCTATTCGTCGTTCACCCATTTGATGTTGGTGACAGGTGCGAAGTCGATGGATTGCAGGTATATATAATTTGTTTTTCCTTTTCATATACATACACATTGGTGTTAACTGCTGAGATTTCTTACAGTTGGTGGTTGAAGAGATGAACATCCTAACTACCGTTTTCCTGAGAGCCGACAACCTTAAAGTTGTATATCATAACAACATTCTTGCCACTAAGTCGATCGGCAATTACTATCGTAGTCCCGATATGGGCGATGCAATTGAATTCTACGTCCATATATCTACTCCAGCAGAAAAATTGGCTCTCATGAAACAGAGACTGATAAGGTAAAACATTTTGCTCTCTTTCTTTTCAATAAGTTATAAACTAAAGATGAACAACATTAGTCAATTTGTTTTTCATGGATGTTGCAGTTACATTGAGGGAAAGAAAGAGCATTGGTATCCGAATCCAATGGTTGTACTAAAGGAATTGGATGGTTTGAACAAAGTGAAAGTGGCACTTTGGCTAAATCATAGAATGAATCACCAGGACATTGGAGAGAGATTTGAAAGAAGATCCAGTTTAATGGAAGAGATGATTAAGATATTCCAGGAACTTGACATTCAATACCGTTTATATCCTCTTGATATAAACATTCAGTCTATGCCTCCTTTCCCTTCTTGAATTTATTATTATTATTATTATTATTTTTTGGAGCTAATATGTGATCATTGCCCTTGCTCTATGTTGGATCAAGTGAGAATCTACTTGTGTGAAGTAAATAGTGTTCTTCATCTTTCTAACTTGGCAGAACAATATCCTTCGAGTGTGCATGTCCTTGATCAAGTTCTAGACTCTTCGAACCAGTAGCAATGTACATCTTGTTAAATATGGCATTGTATAGGTAATTTAATGTATCATTGATCTAATATGTTAATATTTATAGTTTGCTTCTTCCGAACAAGAGTTTTTTACACCTTTTATGTTCTATTTTTTTTTTTTTTTTTTTTTTTTTTTTTTTCGAATCAGCGATGAAAGAAACTAACTTTTATAAAATTTAAAATTTCCAGAAAAAGAAACTTGGCCGAAGCGGCTGACCCTAGTCAACAGGCGTTTTCTCGAGTAACACCCCAAGCCGCTGATGGCCTAGTCTAAAAGGAATGTTAAGTTAAAAAATAGTTGATTAATTATTACTTAATAGAGTTGATTCATTGGAATAACAGTTTTTTTGAAAGACCTGTTACATCCGTGTAATGTTTTCATGTAAAGTTTTTGAGATTTTCTGTTTGATAAAATCAATATTAATCTTATGCGGTGCTCCATAAATAATAAATTAAAATATGGAATCTGCGCTCCAATCCAAAGACACCATGTAATCTACAGGTGATAGCATCATTTAAGCAAAAAATATTCGTATATGAACTCTGTGACTAACCCACACTATCTGTGATATAATTGCTAGCCATCAGGTATATAACATTGTGACTACCACTATTTTTTTTTTTTTTTTTTTTTTTTTTCAATCAGCAAAAACTAACTTTATAAATTAAAATTCCAGAAAGAAACTTGCCGACGGCTGACCCTAGTCAACAGGCTTTCTCATAACACCCCAACCTGACCTATCTAAAGAATGTTAAGTTAAAAAATAATTTATTAATATTTATAGTTGATTCATTGGAATAAGAGTTTTTTAAACCTTACATCCTGTAATTTTTCATGTAAAGTTTTGGAATTTCTTTTATTAAATCAAATATTAATCTTTCGTTCTCATAATAATAAATTAAATATGAATCTCCTCAATCCAAACACATTAATCTACAGGATAGCATATTTAGCAAAAATATGAACTTGTACTACCACTATCTGTGAATAATGCAGCATCAGTATTTAACTTGTACTACCACTAGGTGGAGGAGATCATCCATGAAACAACAACATCTCCTTTAAAATTCCAAAAAAAAGAATGTTTATATTTTACTTATATTTTTCTTTTTCTTTATCTTTTTTCTAAATAAACTCTTTTCCATTAAAATCAAATATTTAAAAAACAATTGTGAAAAATAACAACGTAAAATTTTCAAATATCTCATTATTCATACATATATTTTAAAAAACATAAATTAGAAAAAGTAAAATTTTAAAAAGTTTGAATCGCATAATTACCTATTAAATATTAAAATTACAATCCAATATTAAAAATAACTACTATAAACAATTCTTTAAGATAAATTTATAGTTGGCTGTGGGACATGGACGAAAATGATGTTTTTTTAAAAACTATTTACAAATGTAATACTAAATTGAAACTATTTACAAGTTGAATGTTTGTCTTGCCACAAAAATACCAAACAAAAAGTAATCAGAAATATAAATAATGATTTTTATTTTGTAGAGAAACCATCAAATGAAGCGTTGGTTTTGATATAAAAAAATTTAATTATCAAATAATATTTTTACTAAGATACATAATTCAGTTGGCGATTTTAGTATAAATATAGGATATGACCACCAGTCAGCAAAAAGTATATAAGAAAATAATGTTTTGATAAGAATCCACCAATTTAACTAATGGTTTCAAAAATTAAACATCCTAATTAATTTTTTCTCTTTTTTCTCTGTAGTCGTCTGACCTTAATTTTAATTTGGAGTTATTGTTGATCATCATCGGCGGAAGCTCATTCATACCTTCTACTATTTCTTTCATTTTTAATCTTTTATTCCCTTTAATAAATTTCAATTGTTTTTCCTATAATAGATTTATTTTTTCTTAGTTTTTGTTGATGTTGTTTTATCTCCATACTTGGAGTTTTTTTTGTCCCTTCATTGTGAAGGTTTGGTCTCTTTTTTGTGAGGGTTTATCACTAAATAAAAGTATGATATTTAAGTTTATTTGATTGGAGAGTTTAGATTTTGATTTACAGATGTGGAAGTGTATACATTCATTGATGTTATTGATGCAAGATGGTGGAAACTCATCTATGTTCGTTATATGTTGCAAGTTCTTAGGAAAAACAATCTAGGTATAAAAGATTCAAATGAATTATTATTTTGACGTTCAAATCAATTAATGAACTAGTTGTTACTTTGAAAATTTATATATTTTGTCAAGATCGTTTTCAAGTGGAAAAATCTTATATTATATCTTTTAATTTTAATTTTATTATTCAAAAGAATATAAATTCTTTTGGTCTGTTACAAAGGCAACGGACTCTATTATATATTGATAGTAAAGTATCCATTATAATACTTGATATTATTATTAACAGATTATATTTTTAAAAAAAAAAACTAATGGTTTCAATAAAATTTGTTTATTCAAAGTATCTTTTCATTAGAACACACACTTATGTTTGATGGTTTTGATGTATAGATATTTCAAGTTAAGCAATAAACACATAAGTTCCATTACATCAATATAAATTAAAAATATTAATAAATTACTTCGAGTTGAACTTATGTTAAAAATATATTAATAATTAACACATGATAAATATCTTTGACATCTGATCTGAAATCTAATTAAATAAAATTTATGTTTTCTGGGCAATTTGAACAAATACTTCAATCGACTTCTTGAGCTTTTAATCTTGTGATGGTCTTCAACTGTTTTGGAAGACAGTTCTGCTTGCATTTCGAGGCATTCCAGCTAGGTATGGCACCATCATATATGGCCTTTTTACGTTTTATGGGTGATGATAATGAAGCGAAGAAATTTAGCTACAGCTTAGAAGTTGGTGGAAATGGCCGCAAGCTGATATGGCAGGGAATTCCCAGAAGCATCCGTGACGGTCACAGGAAAGTTCGTGATAGCCAGGATGGAGCTGGACTCATTATTCAGAGGAGTTTGGCTCTCTATTTTTCTGGTGGATATAGGCAAGAGCTGAAGTTGAGGGTTACAGGCCGCATATTGAAAGAAGAATGAGAGAAAAATAATGTTCAGTTGATTGTACAGTATGCAAAACTTATGTAATGCAAGCTCAGAGCGGCAAAGCTTCAGTTATTCTACCCGGTGTTTATGATTGAGGTCTTCAACAATCTGTTGTCTCACGACTCCACGGAGCAGATTCCAGTTGAGTGTGCAGGAGGTGGAAACTGCATGTTAAAATTCATGCTGCAAAATGCATGTTTCGCAAATTAAACATGTTATTAAATGTGCCATTTTCTGTTCTGTTTATGTTTTCTATGTACCATATGCCCTGATTGAAATGAGAAGGAATAAAGGTCCAGTCTCTTTGCTTAATTATGTCCATCTCTTTTTTGCGAATGTACCTGGTTCATATTCTTGGAAGACAGAATCTGCGGTCCGCCCTTTTGTTCTTTTCTGCCGCGTTTTTAACTATCCGCGTTAGCTTGAACCAAATCCTCAAGTTAATGGAAACCAAAATCCTAATCTCCTCAGGTAAAGGAAAAAGATATTGCATATAATATATAAACCAAAATCTCGATACTCAAAGCAATTTTCCTTTTCTGTTGCGTCTTCTTTTACTCTTGAGTCTTTGATCGTCATCAACCATGCCTTCGGCAAGAACTTTTGCAAGGAAAATCAGCTCGCTAATTAGCAGAAACAAGTTCTCTTCTTCTTCTTATAAGCCGCTCTCCACGTGCTTGTCAGAGAATGCGAGAGCGCAACAGGTTCGAAGAGGCCACATAGCCATGTACGTCGGAGACGAGCGCAGAAGATACGAAGTTCCATTGAAAAGTTTGAAATTTCCGGCGTTGCAAGAATTGATCAAGCAGTCCCAGGACGATGACTTCGACTTGAAGATTGACGGGCCAATTATTCTTGCTTCTTGCACTCCCAATATGTTCGAGCAACTGTTGAAGCGCGCCAAAGAGTTTGCGTGATATCAGAATCAGATCATGATTAATACCCAATTACATCAAATTGAAAATGCCCTACTCTTTCCCAAACACCAATTGGGTCATGGTTCTTCCTCGTAACGTGAAGATGAGAGTCGCCCCGTAGCCAAAGGAGTAGATGGTTTCTTCTTTACTGTATATGATCAATCCGGTACGGCGGTACAGGGGAATTGGAAATTGATGTCCCATTATTTTTGTTTTGATTCCAATTTGTAATGCATATACCCAATTAATATTTTGATTCAAGGTTCATATATTTCTTGATTCTGTTGCATTTATATGTGATGATTCTTGTTTTTATCCCTGCAAGGAATATATTCCCTCTCCGCTCGCTTATGAGAAAATTTTTCAATATAAAATATAATTTGAGTTCAAAGATTTATGAAACCCAAAAATCAGCTTTTGTATAATTTTCCTTCTAAATTTGTACTAAAAGACCAAAAAATCTAATTTTTTATCCAAAAGAAAATAAATATTAACTTAAATCAAAATATAATTGAAAAATAGTAATTAAATATTTAGTTTAGATGAAATATACTTAAATAATAATTAAACAATAAATAATAAATATTTTTCAAACCAAATTTTCATGCAATCAAATTATTAATATATAATTTTTTAAATTCACATATTTCATTTAATTATTCTTACCAAATTTCCATGTAATCAAATTATAAATCTATAATTTTTAAATTCAAATATTTTATTTAATTATTTTTAAAATCAAAGATAAGAAACTGTAATTTTTTACTATTATTGTTATTTTTTAAAATATTTTTTATTTTCTAACTTTAAACCTTTTAATAATTTTATTAGTTAAAAATATTAAAAATTATTTTTTATGAAAAATTGGGATTTTGATTTTTTTGGTGCAAATTGTGAAGCCAGTTATATAAAAAGCTAATTTTTAAATAAATTCATTATTGTCGTCAAATTGAGAAGGCAAATTAAGATTTATTTCTAATAAAAACTGCTGATTATTTTTTTCTCCTCTCTCTGCTTACGGAAAAAGGAAATAACAGAAAAAAAAAAAAAAAAAAAAGGGATTAAATCGCTTAGTCAGAGCAGCGTTCACGATCACCCCACAAAGAATGCAGTGAACTAATTTCCTCACCAAACTAACGCAGAGAGAAAAGAAGGAGAATCCATGGCGGCATCAAAGCTACATGCTATCTGGAATCACCCAGCTGGACCTAAAACGAGTGAGTTCGCTTAGAGGCTATATTTTTAGACCTTTTCCTTTTATGATTTCTTAAAAATCCTTTGGGCGATGAATAAGAAATTAGAAATCATCGTAAATATATCTAAATGAATAGTTTCAACATGTAATACTATCTCCTCAATTCAACTGATTTACATGATGTGCAACTCCGATTGAAACCCAGATATCATTTTTCTTCTCGTTCTGTAGCATTTATTTTCTAAAAACCCCACCTTCTGATCAACAATTTTATGCCACTAAACTCTGCTAGTGTAAATGCATGATCTGTAGGGTGAATATTTTCCGCTTTACTTACCATAATTCCATGCTTTTTTGCAGTTCACTTTTGGGCACCGACTTTTAAATGGGGAATTAGCATAGCAAACATTGCAGATTTCTCTAAACCACCTGAAAAAATTTCATATCCTCAGCAGATAGGTGTCTTCCTTTTTTCTCCAACAATTTTATAATTGCATCTATAATTTCTTGTTTCTTTACATCCATGTATCTTATAATAACTCAAGGCCTCTCTGTGACCACTATTCGATTGTCTCTTATTGTGATATGTTATAGACTTAAAATTGTATTTTGGTTTCAGCGGTTACTGCCACTGGGCTTATATGGTCGCGCTACAGCATGGTAATCACGCCGGTAAGATTGGAATTTGATGAAATCTGCCATAAACTGAGATAAAAGAAGGATGGTGTGTTAGCTATGACAGTCTCATTTTATGCTCATTTGAAGTAATAATGTATCTTGTAAACATGGCAGATGTTGGTTATACCATTAGCTTATTCCTTTTTTATTGTTCAATATTGGCTTTCATGCAATACAATCTTGGTTAACTCTGGTTGTTTACTGATCTTAATCATAATAGTTTAGCTCCAAGTTATTTAAATGGGTGATTTATTGTCCTCTTGGAGAAAGCTTTTGTTGGTTTTAATTCTTGTTAAACTTTGATCTGAATTGCAGAAAAATTGGAATCTATTTAGTGTAAACGTTGCAATGGCCGCGACAGGCCTCTACCAACTCTCACGCAAATTAAAGTAAGTTCTATTCAAATTACTGTCATCCGTTTCCATGGAACTCATGGCTTTATGGTTCAAAGTACTGGCATAGGAAGGTTAGAATCTCTTTCTATATTTTTTTCCCTTGTTCCATCAAATGTGTAAGAAAATGGGGGGGTGCCTCGCTTCTTCCTAGAATCCATCCATTCCAATACCAGTAAGATTTGAATCCAAGATCTCCTCATGGAAATGTTAAGCTCTAACTGACACCCAATCCAATATTCTTGCTTATCTATTGTGCTATTGCTTATATAGATGATATCCCCATTAGATACCTCTAATTAAATGTTTCCACATTTCTAGGCATGATTACTTTTCTGAGGCAGAAGCTGCTGCTGCAAAGGAATGAAGATGAAAATCTGCTAAAGTTCCTCTGGTTTCCTTCAGTGCAGAAGCCGGTTTGCCTTCTCGCCTTGCAATTAGTTCAACATTTTCAATCTATGATTTAAGTTTGTATCTCTCTGGAGCTTTCTACACTTTGGTATTCTATGATGTAGAAATTGTAGGCGGATGTTGACTGTTGTGCTTGAAAGGCCAGAACATTATGAACAGGAAAAGTTATTAATTGACCAAATAAAATATTTTTCAAATCTCTTTTTGTTCTGTCATGTTCATTCTGTAGTCTTTGAGTGAATAATTTATTTCATTTCGCAAACAAGCAATATTGGCCAGCACAATATTGTAGACTTGTTATTAATTAATTGTTAAGTTATTTTTCTTGTTAATGGAACATTTTTTTTTCAATATAACTCACGATATGTGTGTATGTGTTTTTTTCGTTTGGCTTAATTATAAATTTATTGTGTGAATTTTAGAAAACTTTCAAATCTGGCGGAAAGTCCTCTGGTTTCCTTCGCAGGTGGCAGAAGCCGGGTTTGCCTTGCTGCGCCTTGCCAATTACGTTCAAGCATTGTTCAATCTATGGATTTCAAGTTTGTATCTTCTCTGGAGCTTTCGTACACTTTGGTATTCTATGGATGTAGAAAGTTGTAGGCGGATGCTTGAGGCTGTCTGTGCTTGGTGAAAGGCCAGGAACATTATAGACAGGAAAAGTGATTTAATGTGCACGCAAATAAAATATTTTTCAAAATCTCTTTTGTTTTCTGTCATAGTTCATTCTTCCCGCTAGTTTTGAGTGAATAATTTTATGTTCAGTTTCGCAAACAAGCATATTTGCCAGCTCGAGCAAGTGATTGTGTGTAGACTTGATTGAATTAATTGTTTAAGTTATTTCTTGCGTTGTCTGAGATGGAACAGTTTTTTTTCAATATAACTCACGATATGTGGTGTAGGGCGTGTGTTTTTTGCGTTTGGCTTTCAATTAGTAAAGTTTATTAGTGTGAATTTTAGAAGACGTTTCTAGTCTCGGAAAGAAAAAAACATTTGCAATTAAGTAATTTATTGCTGTGACATTTTTAGAAGAACTTGTCTAGTCTGCGAAAAAAAAACATTTGCAAGTTGTGACGCGTAAAGAGTAAACTTATTAAAAGCCACTAAGCTAGAAAGAACCTCTAGTACAAATGTAACAACGATAGAATAAACTCTACATAGCACAAGCGCGCCAAGAACGAAAACTAAGTCAACCAAAATTAAAGTCAGCATTAAATTGGAAAAAAAGAGATAAGAAGAAGAACAAAGTACAGTAGTCCGATATATAAGACTGCATTGATACTTACTGTGTCTGAAGATAATATAAATGAAAGAGAGATAGAGATTACCAATAGAGAGAAAAGGAGGGAGTGGAGTCTAGAGAAAGCGGAAGATGACTTTTGTTTTTGTCTCGAAAAAAAAACATTTGCAATTAAGTGACGTAACAGATAAACTTATTAAAAGCCACTAACTAGAAGAACCTCTATACAAATGTAACAAATAGAATAACCTAACATAGCAAACGCCCAAACAAACTAAGTCAACAAATAAATCAGATTAAAATTGGAAAAAAAAATAAGAAGAAGAACAAAGTACAGGTAGTCCGATATATAAGACTGCACTGATATTACTGGTCTGAAGATAATATAAATTGAAAGAAGAAGAGATTACCAAGAGAGAAAAGAGGGAGTGGATCTAAGAAAGGAATGACTTTGTTTTTGTCGTTTGGCGCTCTTTCGGCATCGAAGGGAAGCCAAATGGCTTAGGACATTCCAACATACTTTATGAAATCTCCCTAGTCATCATTGTCGTTGCTTGAAGCCGAATCTCGGCCATTGACAAAAGTGATATTGGAATGGACTGTCGGATTCGATGGCGCGACCCAAAACTGATTGCAAAGATTGGTATAAGAGGAAGGGCGAGGATGTCCCTGACTCAGCTAGTGCAATAAAACTCGCCAGCGGAGGCGGTGGTGGCCGGAGTCACGAACTGCCCTCCTCTTACTTGTCCTTTCGCGCAATAGAGGGTCAAAGGAAGAATCACTTTTGGGTCACGAAAAGTGACCAAAGGTGATGGTCGCTTATTGCTTCGCCGGTGATGGTGGCGCTAGTAACCGGGACCAAGCTGGGGTTCATGGAGAAAGAAGAACGAAGAGGATTGTAGATGATTTTTTGTTCGGTTCGTATTAATTAAGCAATATCAGTTTGATGTACTTCACTGCTGGGCATGTCAAATCCGACGTATCAATCTATTTGACTAACGGCAATTTTAACAATTAGTATGTCCCACGTGTCCTGCTCATTTTTTCGGTAAACCACGCGGTACAGAGCATTTGATTGAAAAAAATTTATGAGTTTCGATATTTAATTACAAATCTTTTAGGTTGAAACACTGAAATAAAAATTTTTGAAAATTTAGACACAAAATTTATAATTAGGCATTTTCTTTTTGTAAGGAGTGAAATAAATCTCATGCTTGTCATATTATTATTTATCTTATTTCGTTAAAATATATATTTAACTAAATAATTAATTTTAAATTACAAAATGATTATTTTTAATTTAAAAAATTAATATTAAATTAAATATATATCTAAAAGTTTCGTATAAAATAGTTAGTCAATTTTTTACTTACAAATTATATTTTAATTTGGTGCAAACCAACTTAATAATAATAATAATAATAATTAAGTGGCTGAGTACCACTTGGACCGGCTCTCGTTTAGCAAAAACTGGTACTGCAATGTATTTAGAAAAAAGGAATCAATTCACCTTTTTTTTGCAATTTTTTTTATATATATTCAGTATAATTCTTCAATTGATCCCTGTTCCTAAGTAAAAAATTTTGAATATTTTAATATTGATCCTGGAAAGAAAAAAAAATGGCCAATACATACATTTGACCTTATACTTTTGAAAAAAAAAAAAAACTCTACGACATCTTTAATTTTGTAGGAGACTAATTATGCATCTCAACTCCATTTTTTTGCTGACGTTCCTACACCTCTTCATATTATATTGGCAGATCAAAGTGTGGATACAATCGCTCCAAAGAGCGTTAATTGAATTTACAAAGGTCAATGTGGAAAAACCTTGTCCAACTTGGCTCTTAGTACATGGAAAGTCTCCATCCATTTCATAACCACTTTCCCTCTTCTCTTCTACCTAAACTAAAGTTTTACTCGTTAAAAAGCAACTTGCAATCCTTCTCTCCCTCTCTGTGTCAACGACTTGAGTGTAAGAAAAATTATTTTGGGCTTATTCTTCGTGAATTTTTGGAGGGAGATATTTTTCATTTTCAACTTTGTCATTTCATATATTTTATAGCTTTTATTTTGTAGATTTCGGTTCTTGAAGAGGTTTTTGGAGAGTAAACTCTTACTTTGTTGTTTTGTTTTATTCTTTTCCTCTATAATTCTCTACTTGTATATAGAGATTTCCTCTGCTCTTCATCTCTTGACTCGAACTCTCCAAGTTTTTTCTTCTTTCAATTTTTGTCACTCAAAGCTAAAATTCAATCCTGTCGTGTGACCTCGCATGTGTGCACCACCTCATCTTGAATTCATACATGCAGAAATGATCGCACAAGAAAGCATCTACAGCAAAGTCCAGATTATCGCTCAACGAATCAGGCACGTTCAGTGGTAGGTGACAGCGGAGTTGGGACCTAAGATCGGTGGTATGTTGGTTGTGGAAAATAATGCTAAGTTGTCCTTTTTATCTCTTTACTTAGCTTTTTTTTTTTTTCAAATTGCTGATCTGGAAATTAAAATGAGTTCCACTTTGAATTACTTATCTTACTCTCTAGGTTTGTAATTTAGACGCTTATATCAGATTGGAGAAGTGCTTACTTGGTGCAAAAAAATTAACTTGAGATGCACAAATGGTCTCATGCAAAATTAAGAATGTCGTATGATTATTTTTTAAAAGTTCAAGGGGTAATATATGTATTTGGCCAAAAAAATATTCTAAAATTTCGCCATTGGATGTAATGTGGCAATGGGTTATCACTTTATTTAGTTAGTTAATGGTGGTCGGCTTGGTTTTTATTTCTGGAAAAAAAAAAAAAAAAAGGAGAAGCTTGAAAAAGAAGAATTTTATATTTACCAGATGTGAGGGGAACAATGTATAGTTTTTCTAATAACATAAATACTCTTTTGTCCATAAATATAAATTTGATTTTCATTTTTTAGTTATGTGAAGTTATTAGTCACTTTTCATTCTAAATGTATAATTAAATTATGCGAAAACTCACGCTTTACGCAAATTGTTATATTATTCTACATTATATACATTATTTATATATTACTTGGTGAGACAACTATAATTACTAGATCTTGATTAATGTAAAAATTTTATTATTTTTATTTATGTGTTTAGATAAATTTTCAACTTATTTAAAATTTTATATATTTGAAAATAAAAATTTAAAAATGAAAATATTAAATTATTAAAATATTAATAGATGTTAGATGACCAATATAAGTACTGATTAAATTTCAAAAAATCTTTATATAGATATCATTAGATTTTTGAACTCATGTTTATTATTCTTAACTTCAAAGTTTTATTAAAAATATTAGATTATTAGATTATTAATTTAAAGTTATTCTTGTTTTTTTTTTTTTTTTTTATATACAAAGTTACTGATTAAACTCTTCAAAAGATCTTTACTACATCATTAGATTTATTGAATTCCTCTTTGATGTCTCTAACCTTCAAAGAGTTAATTAAAAAAATATTAGAAGTGATAGATATATTAATTAAAGTTTATTCTTGTTTCTTTTTTTGTTCTTTTTGCGTTAGAATATGTAAAGAGTATTAAGTTATAAATAATAAAATATGTAAGGAATTCATTTTCAAAGAATAAAAAAGGATGATTATCTAAGCTCACGCGTAAAATTCGATAAGCAGCGAGAGCAAGCAACAAATTTGCTGTTAATTGTCAAGTTTTAGTCTGTTTGAAAATTGATTTTTGCTTGCTACGATATAGTTGTCTTTAGGGTTCATTAAGCCCGGCCAAAAACAGAATATAAGCCGTTGCAATGAAATACTAACAAATATTTTGTTCCTTAAGCGTTTGGGTAATAGTGGAAGTAACTGGTCCACTGGCATAGAGCTTCAAGTGAAAATATCCGAATCTCCTGCAGAGTTAAAGCCACTCAGATGACTTAAAATATTTGTTTAAGTATCGAGAACTCATAGAAATGCATGCGTGTAATCCATTAGAATAAAAGCGCCAGTGTTTTGTCAAATTCCAATGAGTGACGACAATTTTGTCCATGCACCATTTCATGGAAGAAGAACACCGAAGAAAAAAAAGAAAGAAGGCTGCAAATAAAGAAAAAGTAGGGGCGTTTAAGTATATATTTGTTATAGATAAGAGATCTTATTAGATAAAAAATTAGTAAAAAGAAAAATTCAATTAATAAAACAGGAGTTAAAAAGATCAGAAAAAGGGTGTAAGAGGAAGAAAGAAGTATCTCAAAAAAGGGAGGATCTAGAAAAAAATCAGAAAGTTTGTTTAAAAATGAAAGAAAAAAGGAAATATACGTAAGGATAGAGAGTGTCAATAGTCAGGTCTTGTTTTAAATTTTATTTTATTAATTCAGGATGGTATCAGTAGTTATATAATAATTATTAGAGAAGAGAGAGGATAGTGAGTGATACTTATATAGAATAGCATTAGATAGATAGAGTAGCATCTTATATATATATATATATATATATAGAGAGAGAGAGAGATATATATATATATATAGATAGATAGATAGATAGATAGATTTTTAATTATATCCCTTTTCTTATTTGATCCCAAATTTAAAAAGAAAATAGAAGAAAAATATATGAAACTATATAATTATTCTTATAAAAATATATTTGTTTGGATGAAGGGAGGGAGAGATCATTGAAGTAAGGTATAATAAAGTATGGTAAATATATATATATTTTTTTATATTTGTGGAGAATGTATGGTAAACGAAACTTTAATGATATTGTTTTGTTTGGTTTGTTGGTACAAAAATGTAATGTTAAAAATAAAGATTACAAAAATACCTTTGTCATGGAATATATATAAATAAAGATATGATAATTTTGGAAATCAAAATTTTTAACAGTACTTACACTCTGATTCGGCGGGTTGAAAATTGAGATTTTTAAATGAGTTTTCAAGCCCTCAAATAGCTTTCAACAAACCATCATCTCTATCAAATCTTTTAAAACCGTTAAATAATCTCCTTTTATCTAACGTTACTCTCCAAATCCACCAAATAGCCTCCATCCAAACAATCTAAAGTTTAAAACTTAATACTCTCTCATCCCAATAAGTTTGATTTTCTTTGTTTATTAATCCCAAGTTATATACTACTTTCCTCTTTAAATCTACCGTTAATTTCTTAGTTCTCTAATATATTTTTATTTGATTTTTTTAAGACTGACCTCTAATGTTAATATAAAAATATATTAAAAAATAAAAGTAAAAATATATAACTTAAGCAATATTAATTAGTTTTTCTTAAATTTATATGAAACAAATATCTCTGTGTATAATTAAAATATTTTTATTTTTTTATTTTCTTTTAGTCCAAATAAATTAAAAAGTACACTATTTAATTCTTGCATTATAGTTTTATTATACTGTAAAGCTTAATTATTAATTTTGCCGGTAAATAGTTGGTCAAATACACTAGCAAGAATACCAAATTTTAAAGTTACACTCTCTATTCTATATATTATAATTACACTACACTACTGAATCCCTCCATAAAAATTATTTCCATTTTTTGTTAGTAAATACAAAAATGAATAATAATAATGCGAAAGTCAAATAATACAAATGTGATAATATGAAAATGTCCTTAAACTTGCAAGAAGTGAATTATATTTCCATTTGAGGATGAAACTATAATACAGATTTTAGAAATTTTGTATTAATATATAAATTATTTTTACCGTTAGACTTAAAGTGGTTAAACATAAGCCATTAGATTAAACATGGTCTTAATAATTTAGTACCAATATAATAGGTTATCAAAAATAGGATATTATTTTTTATTATTAAATATACATGTTACTATTTAATTGTATAAATAAAAAATTTATTTTTTTCAACACAATTATAAAAATAAAAGTTTTAAAGATAAAATAATTATCTAATATATCAAAATTTATTTACGCAAAATAAATTTTTAAGATTTTAATAAATAATTATAAATTTTTTTTAATGTCAGTGTTAAAACACTTATCATGCATTTATGCAATTGAAATTATATTATATATACATGAAAACATTATCTTCTTAATAAGATATTTTTTTAATTAATAAAATTAAATTATATAACTTAAATATTTGACTTTAAAATATCTCTCACTTTTTGAAACAACCCGAATTTTTATTTTCATTGAAATTATCGTGATTAGTATATAGCATTGGAAAACATTAATTCTTCTGTAAAAAATATATTTTTTTAAAGTTTAATAAAATTAAATATAGTTAAGCTTTTAAATTATTTGACCTTTAAAATATTCTCTCATACTTTTTGAAACGAACTCGCCGTAATTTTTCATTTTGCAAATGAGTTTTCTAATGTAGAAAGTGTGTAATAAACCTGACGAGCCTGAAAACTATTATTTCAATATGTTTAATGTGCGAAGCACTGTAAGGAACAGCCAAACGCGAAAAAGCCGATTGAAGAAAGTCGAAAACCAACATCGAAAATCAAAGGGATTTGGTCACGAAGAAGTCGACCGAATCGCAACCGTTCGACCAGGAACCATCTAGAAAATTCCCTTTCTTTTGTTTATCCACGCTGCATCTCTCTACTCACTCACACAGCGATCGCTTCTCCTTTCTTCTTCTTCTTCTTCTGTCTTCTTCTTCTTCTTATTCTTTGCTTTCTTTCTTTCTTTCGCCTTTCCTCTTTCCTGCTCTTCTTGCTTTCTTGCGTGGACGGTGCGCCTGGCGGTCGACCCGTGTAGCCAGGCAACACAGAGGCGGCGATCCACAGCCAGTCGCACCGTCCTCGCAGTCGCGCGCGTTTTAGCCACCCCTCACCGAGACTCCTCTGCGCGCCCACCAGCCAGCAGTTCCGGCCAGTGCAGCAGCGCCTTCATCCATCGGGCCAGATCGGCGCGTACTTCACGGGGTGGGTGCTAGGCGTACTCCAGCACGACTCCAGCCACCTGCTTGCGAGTCGCCATAGTGCGCGCAGTTCTAGATCCAGCACGGCGGTAGCAAGGTCCGATCTAACAGATTTGCGACCAGAAGATTAAGTAATTTGGGCGGTTAAAAAATGAATGTTAGTCATGTTAAAATTTAGGTTATTTTTGCGTAGTTAAGTTAATTCATTAATGTGGTGAAATTTGATTTAAAGCAGTATA
>NW_023590680.1:0-120963 GCF_014843425.1 Jatropha curcas
GTCTCACAATGCACAGCGGTTTTCATGGATCTCATGAAACGGCGTGTTTTATTCAATATTTCAGGCTAGTTTTTGTGGTGGTGGTTTATAGATGAAAATTTTGGGTCTATTCCAGAGACAGAGGTTGAACATGATTAAACATTTTGTCGGATTGTACTTACAGACACTGAGGGATAAACAGCTGTTAATGCCAAGCTCAGTAAGTGTTGAGTTTTTGGCTAGAAGAAGTTTCTTTCTTAGGACTGTGGTGTCATCTGAGGGTACAAGAGTTTGATCCTAAGAAGTTGTTTGTTTTGTTGATTGAGACCACCCAGAATGTCACAGAAGTTTCGAGAGTTTTCCTGGGTTTAGCCGGTTAATTATAGAGGTTTTTGTAAAGGATTTCCTCTAATCATTGGCATCACCTTTAACAAGATTATTGAAGAAGCAGTTTGGAGATTGCCAATGGATAATAAGATTGTCAGCAAGAGTTTTGACACTTTTGGAGACAAGTTGACTGAAGCCACCAGTGTTGAACTCCAAGCCAGTAGTAGGTAAAGACTTTGAGATTTTAAGCAGTGATGCTCTATACTGGGGTTAGATGTGTACTCATGCAAGATAGAAAAGTGGTAGCTTATGTCTCCGACAAATTAAAGCCACATGAATTGAAATTATCCAACCATGATCTTTAGAACTGGCAGCCATTCGTTTCTGCATTCAAAGTATGGGGCATTATCTGTATGGGTGAGAAGTGTTTACATTTATACAGATGCATCAGAGTTTAAAGTACTTTAACACACAGAAAGACTTGATCAAACGACACGGAAGTGGGGATGCAGATTCTGGCTAATTTATGATATGGTCATTAATTTATCAACGGGCAAAGCTAATGTGTAGCAGATGCCTCTTAGCCGGAAATCATTGTTTGCTTTGAAAAGCAATGAGAATTAGCATGGAGTTGCAACAGCAAGGGAATTATTCTAGGCACAGATGGCAAGTAACAAGCCTCTTGGGTTCAGGAAGTTGTAGAAGCACAGAAGAAAGATTTGCACAGATAAGATATGGGTGAAACAAGTACAGGAAGATCATGGTGGGAAATTCAGAATTGGATAACGATGGAGTCTTATTCTATGAGGACAGAGTTTGTTGTACCACAGATAGGGGAGATCAGAACAGAAGATCCTGCATAAGCTCATAAACAGTCCATACACATATGCTATCCAGGTAGTAATACCAAGATGTATCAAGATTTGAAGAAAAGGCTATTGGTGGCGGGGCATGAGAAGAGATCGAAATGTTGTCACGAGATGGTTTAACATGTAAACAAGTAACGAGACATCTAATTGCCATTGGGTTTACTTCATCCAATAACAGTGCCAACATGGAAGAATGGGAAATTCAGATCACGATGGATTTTTGTGACTGGATTACCTCAAACGCAGCGGAAGCATGATGCAGTATGGGTGATTGTGGACAGTATTAACTAAGTCGACACTTTCTACCAGTCAGGATGGATATTTCCTCTAGAACAAGTTAGCAGATTTTCTGTTAGAGAGATAGTTTTTGAACTACTGGAGTTTCATCACACCATTATATCTGATCGTGTCCAAGGTTTTACATCGAGTTTGGGTAACTGCAGGAGCATTGGACGAGATTCGGCATTTCAGCACTAAGTTTCATCCTCAAAACAGATGGCCAATCAGAAAAAGGGCAATTCAAATCCTGAGAAATGATGAGATCATGTGATTATAGAATTTGAAGGCAAGTTGGGACAGATATGTATTCTCATGGAATTTGCCTCAACAACAGTATAATCAAGTTAAGAAATGGCACCATAATGAAAGCATTGTATGTAGAAATCAATGTAGAACACTGTGTGTTGGACAGAACTTAGCTGAGAAAGAGAAGAATTTGGGTGCCAGATTTGGATTAGAGAAACAGAAGAGAAAGTGGAAATCATCAGAAAAACGGCTGAAGAAGCAAGTGATCGACAGAAGTCCACTAGTGCTGATTTAACGAGAAAGGATATTGAGTAACTCAGTCGGTGATAAAGTCTTTCTGAAGTTTCACGCATGGAAAAGATCTAAGGTTTGGACGAAAGGGTAAGCTTAGCCTAGTTTATTGTCCATATATGAGATTGTGAACGTGTAGGACGCATTAGCCTATCGTAGCGTTAACTCAACCTTGAATTGAAATCATAATGTCTTTCATGTTAATGGTTAGGAGATACGATAGATCATCACTGTGTTAGCACTAGAAGAGATTGAAAATTCACAGCCGGATCTCACTTATGAAGAAAGAAACTCAGTTTCAGATCCTAGCAAGAAGAAGTTACAGAAATGCGGAACAAAAAGTGCATTGGTAAAGTCTTTAAAGGAATCATAAGAATTAGAAGAAGCAACTTGGGAATCCCCGAAGACATCAATGCGACAACTACTAGTATCCGCAGTTGTTCCACAGGTAAACTGGGACGAAGTTTTTTATTTATAAGGGGACGACTGTAACGTCCTATGTGAGACGAGTTTGAGCTCATTCCATAGAGGTGAGTTTGAGGTTGGGTTGAACCAAACTGGTTGGGGTAGAATGGAATGATAATGGAGCCTTATTTTGCATGGAAAGTTTAGGACTTGTTTGGCATCAAAAATACAGTTGGGTATTCTAGTTGTAGCTTGGTATAACTTGAAGTATCGCAATTAGAAGAGTTTAACAGCCACATACCTTTCTTCTTAGGAGTCTACCGTTCATATCATTTTTCCACTTTCCCCATTTTCACGTTTTTATTCTTCTTACGTTTCCCTCCATTTCTTTGCACGTTTTTCATGCAAAGTTTAGCATTAAGTCAACTCCAAGAGAAAGAAGTTCAAAGTAGCAGAAAAGACGAAGCTAAAAGCTGAGGCAGAGGTCCCAGCTTTTTGGAAACGCAAGGTTTGATATCTTTTTGTTATTTACATGTTCTTTGCAATGAAAAACTTGGTGTGGAG
Source organism: Jatropha curcas (assembly GCF_014843425.1). The sequence continues at coordinate 2,961 of NW_023590680.1, forward strand.
TGTTGCTCATGAGAAATTCATGTGTTTTGCTTATTGTTGAGTTGTGAAAGAAGTGGATAAGGATGTGAAACAGGGGATGAATATATGAAAGTGGAAACAGCAGTTTGCTGGAAAATTTTACCAGCAACTTCATCTGGATTTCGACCCTCTATTAAATGATCGGAATTAGGAAGTTGTCAAAAGAAAGAGTTTATTTTGGTTCCTCTATGTTGTTAGCTTTAGTGGGCTTTTGAATCATCAATTTGGAGTTTGTTTAAATATTGTGAGAATATGGCCAAAAAAGAGTACGACTGTGGCAGGCTGAAAACCGCGCGTGCGCGAATTGCAATTGAATAAAGGTCGCGCGACTTTGGGTCACTGACCTCATTTTGCAGCTCTACGGTGGTCGCGACTTTTTTACATACTTGCGCGCTCGCGATTTTCACATAAAACTCTCTGACTCTCATTTTTTTCATCTATCGCGATGGACTTTAACATGCGCGCTCTGGCACTTTGCCCAGAAAAGGTCACTGCCCTCTCAATGGCACATCTTGCGCCTCGGCGACTTTCCATATGCCGCGATCGCAGATTGGTCTCGCGCTCGGACTAAAGTTGCCGCGGTTGCCGACTTTGAAGCCAGAAAAACTCACTGACTGCATCATTTGACATTCTTCGCGCTCGGGGGGCGACTTTCAAAAGCGGCGATCGCAGACTTCCTCTTCAGTGTACCTCGCGCTCGGACTTGGATGTCGCGCTCAAGCGAATGATGCTTTTGGACATTCTTTTTTGACTTTTATTTTCCTATGCAGTGACTTCCTTTGCTCATCTGGATGCATCCACCGCATTGTAAAAAAATACAACATAAGGAACATGGATTAAAACAACATGTAGCAATTATGTGATGTGAACTGTGGATGCAAGAAATCGGTAATTTCAAATTCAATAATGATGAAATATGAATTTGTGAACATTATGTGCTATTGTGTTTACAATGTTTATATGCTAATATTTAGCTCCATTGAGGTTGGGTTTAGAAACCATTGTAGATAAGGCTTGTCGCGAACATAGAATAGATATGCTTCTGGCTATTGCCTTTCTCGGTTCGGTAGGCCCAGATCTGGCGCCCATACAGTTTGGAACTCGGCTACAGGCCTTGAGTGATATGATTATACAGGCCATAGCAGCAAGCATACAGTATTCATGCCAGTTTAATACAGTTTTCTTATATTTCGGTTTCACTATAACCTTATGGAGCATATCGATATCTTGATTTAACATGGTAATGAATCACCTACGTATCAATGATATATGTGCTTATGTATGTTTACTGATTTCTTGCTTAACACATGTAAATGATATACTTGTTTCTTTATATGTTGAGATATCGCACTGAGCTTCTTGCTCAGCGAGTTTACCTGTTTTTAACTCGCCAGGTTTTTGGAAGACTGGTTTTAAATAGAGAGTCGGATTACAACTGCTGAAGTTCATCTAAGAGAGTCATCTCCGGGTAGCCTAGTCATTTTTGTGTTCTTTTTGTCTATACTTTTTTATGGCAATGTACAGGGCAACACAATTGGGCCCAATTATTTTGTAACAGTAATCATGTTCTTGTAAATATTCTATACATTAATTATTTATATACAGTATGGATGTCAGCAATGACCAGGACATAACAGTCGAACCTGTTTTAGTAAACATCTTTTCGCCTTTCCCGGGGTTTTTTCCCAAAAAAAAAAAAAATTTCGGGTTTTCGGTGGACTGGGACGGGGTGTTACAAATTAATGGCTTAAATAACAAATAAAAATGAGATTAGATAATGATGTTAGTTGTTTCATCATTTATGGTGAAACTTACACATTCTTGAACGAATCTATTCCAAGTTTAAGAATAATCATTTTTTCATTCTATCATTTGCTTTAATGTCATTAGATTTCTGTCTTTTAAAATTTCAAAGTCTTTACTTTCGTGCACTTTACTTTTTATCTAAACCGTCTTTGTTTAGTGAGCTTTAACTTTGTTCTCATTTAACTCTCATTAACCATTCATTCTTGATACTTTTTATGTTTTAATAATTGTTTTATTTGCTATTTGGAACGTGGTTTGAATTTTTTATGCTAGATTCATGTTTTCAATTCCTTGAAATTTGATTTTGGTTTGCTTTATATTGAGCTTGATGTAAGTGTCTATAATGGATTTCATTAAATGATTATTGTAACATTATTGCCATTGAAAATTCTCAGGGTTTGATGGTAATGTAAATTAGGCTATGAAGTTGTAACTCTTTTCTTCTTTCCCCCTTTTCGCTTGAATTATTGTGGCAATGCTTTATTATTGTTTCATGGAATGTAATGTCACAAAGAATTGCATTAAAACTCATTTTTCATCTCAATTAAAGTTAATTATATTATTAAAAGATTTGTGAATGAATGGACAATGAAAGAGCGATTTTCAACCGGGCAGTCTGGGTGCCAAACTTCTAATTGCCATACCTAACTCCTTACCCAGGCTCGCCAAAATGAATTTTAAGTCATTTCTAAGAATGGCTAGTTTTTTTGTAGAATTTTTTATAAGAGGATGACGATCCTAAAAATAAAATCTTACATCAAGTAAGAAGCTATTTTTACAAATCCTTTTCCCAAAATCAGTCAATATCTTGAGGATGTGAAGAATTGAGTTTTAATTAACAAAAAATCAATTTTTTACAAGCTTAAAATAACATCCGTTTTTTCATTTTAGTCTTCAAGAAAGGCTAAAAAAAAAAAAAAAAACACCATCTCATCCGTAGTACCTTTTAACCATCAAAATACTAGTTGAAAATGCATAAGTTTATTGAATACTATGAAAGTAACTTTAGCATTTTTGATAAAAGCTACTTAAAAAGTGGCAAACAAAATCTTAGTAAGCAATTGATATTTTAGTAACTATTTAGCTGTTAGTGTTAGCATATTAACTATTAACTATTAGCTTTTTAAGATATCAGTGGTCTACAGTCCTCCTTTGGGAGCACACCAGTGTGACCCTTGAAAACGGAATCTGTGGAAATACGGGCCTCTCTTACATTCTTTCTGTTTGTTGTGATTAATACTCTGGTCCTAAAAATTATAAAATTTAAAGGTAAAAAAATAACTGTATTAAAAATTGACATTAGTTGTTTAATCTAGCTGAATTGAGAAGAAAAAACAATAGTTGGTGATTGGTCAAAAAAATTTTTAATTAAAGCTAAATGTTAAACAGTTAAACGTTATTGTGTTTTTTAACATTTTCAATAAGAAGTTCCTCAACCTTTTAAAAGTTATTATAAAGTTATTTATCAACTGAATACTAGTAAATAGATAGAAGTAACGCTAAAAATTAATTCAAAAGCTATTTTCAAAATAAGGGCTAAAAACAATTGGTTGGCAATAAGATGAATAGTCTCAATAATTAAACAAAGCTTCTAGTGTGACAAATTTTTGACTTCTAACAAAAGAAAATAATCTCCACCGCCATATATATAGATAATTACTTACCTGGTTTTCAGGGAACCAGAGCATACAAATAATTAATTTTTTCCAAGAGGGGATAACTTTATGAAAGAGATTTAGCTAGTGTGGAATGCATACATCATACATGTGCTGAAGAGCAAAATATTAAATTTAGGTATATACATTTGTTTAATCTTAGTGCTCACTAGCTTCTAATTACGGTTCATCATTGTTGACGCACTGCTAATTAATATTTTAATATTTTATTAAATTTTCAATAGTATGATCAAAGTTTAAGAAATAAGTAGCTTGAATTCTATTTTATATAAAAAAATTATTTTTTATTTGAAAAATAATTTTTCAATTTTTTCCAAAATTGTAGCAATTTATAATCATCGTGCTAAATCGGCATATATAGCATATCTCCACAACCGCGTGGATCCAAAAAAGAATCAGTGCATTCCTTTTGGTGATGAAGTTTATGTTCTGTGGAATTGTTGAATTGTAATAAAGGCTTTTTAAGTTAGCTTAATGTTTTTCATTACCGATGAGAAAAAATGTAATATTAAAAATAAAATGGTTTATAGTTTTTCTAAAATATGTTGATTTGAAAAAGAAACTTTTTCTACTAAAAGGAAAGAAAAGAAATTTTTGCAAAAAAAAAGAAAAAAAAAAGAAACAAAAAATTATAACTAACCTATCATGTTTACTGCTATAGTAGTAGTATGTCAAAATTGCCAGACAGTTTCTCTATCTATACAGAATTGTACCTAGTTTAAAGCTTGTTATAAATTTTTGATTGTTCTTCAAGTTTATTTATTTTAATTATAAATACACGGATTTTCAGTTTGTACAATTTGAATTTTTGTTTCATTTCTCTTGGTGCTTGTTAAATTAATTAATTGCTTCAGTTTGGTTTGTTACTAGCCAACATGGAAGACTTTATTCATGTTTTCTTTAAATTTTAAGGATCCTTCATTCATTCTTACAAAGCAGCGTGTCTTGAATTTACATTTGATTGACCAGTCTGTTTCTCAACGATGCATAAGACAACAGAAGATGTTGCTTTCTCACAAAAATAAACAGTTTTAAGGTTTGGTAATAATGTATCAAATAATGAACACTATTCAAGTGCATGGTGCTATTCATTCTTTGAATTGGTCAAAGATTGTGGCTGTCCTTTTATGCACATCAAATAAGGAGATTTACTATTGGGTGGCAAGCAGTAAATTATTATGTATTTACATCAACTTGAAAGAATTTGAAGGAGCATATGTGTTGCGCAATATTTCGCATTTCTTATTTTTTTTTTTTCAAAGAGAAAGTGAATGGCAATTTCAATTTGAAATTTTGATTTTTAATGCAATGTATAATTAATTTATATTCAATGTAATCAGCTTGTATGTGACAATACGATAGTTAAGATTAATGAAAATATGAAAGCGTATCACTGTTTATCATTTTTTTTTTTTTTTTTTTTTTTTTTGAGCATTGGGGTAGGAAAACATGATTCGAACTTGAATCAATTGTGAGATTATTACATAAATTTGAAAATTAGAAGAAATAAATTAATAAATCATATACATTAAAGCACAAAATTTTTCCTCTTTTCTATGAAAGTTACCAAAATAACATGTAGTTACTCTTTTATATTCTAAAAAGCATGTACTCAATAGTTCTTTTTATAATACATATAGAATTAATGACAGTAGAAAAATAGTTCAACTAACTCAAAAATGTTTAGTTGAAAAAAAAAAAAAAAAGGAATAATAATGAAGGTCTTTTCCAGCTTTACCACTAAAAGTTCACTACATGGAGCTATCCTATTTGGTAATGGGATTAAAAAAATGAGAGTTTTTTTTAAAGATAATCTTTGAATATGCATTTTTTCTATTATTGTTATAAAAAAATATCAAATAATTAACAATTTACTATTTCTAATTATATTTATTCACTCGTGCGTGAAGCAAGATATTACGACTAGTTCTATGATCACCGAGAGATTTAAATATCTCTTTATATATTAATTGAAGTAATCATATCTACCTAGAAGAATTATTTATCCAAATAATAAAAATGTAAATTTTATGGTTAAAATAGGTCGATTAAATCAAAGGCGGATCTAGAGTCTTAAAAGATGAATAACTTAATTTTTTTTTTAAAAAAAATTTATATAATTTATATATTATATATATATATATATATATATATACATATATATATATATATATATATATATATATATATTATATATATATAATATAAAAAAATTTAAAAATCCTCAAATTTTAAATTTTACTTATTTAACCCCTCTTTGTTTTAATATATAATATAAAAAAAATTAAAATCCTCAAATTTAATACTTATTTAACCCTCTTTGTTTTAAAATTTATATATTAACCTCTGAAAAAAATTTACTACTTCCGATACTCGACTAAAGTAATGATAATACTAAACTCAGATCCTTTGACCTCCTTTGACTTGTTTCAATCTTCTGGTCTAATTTCTATTGCTCCGTTCGGATTAGCTTCAAATCGGATTTGAGCATGCAATTATACCTTTGAAAAACTTAAGAGTGTAATTTCTAATGCCTCTCCGAATTATCCCAAAACACTATCAATAGTTCCAGTTAAAAGTCATTTTTAACCTTTCTAGTTTTAGTTCAGATTCTTGATTAATCAATTATAGGTTTCAACCGCACTTCTTATAATTGCTTTGTAGTTATATGAGAATGTAAATACGTATTCACACTCACGTATAATTTATATATAATATGTATTAATTTATTTTACATGAATATTGAACAAATAAATATATAATTTATTTAATTAATATGAAATTATACTTTAATTACTATCTAATATAAACTAATCTCATAATTTACGATCCAACATAAATTATTATTCAATGCAAAGAAAATTTCCATTCAAAAATTAAATTAAATTATTTACCATTTAAAAGTTCCAACACATGTGTGTGAGATGATTTGGTTCGATTTTAGTGATTTTAACTCAAAAATCATAAACTGAACCAAATTTTCAATTAAGTTCTATAAATCAAACCAAATCATCAATCTTTTAAATCTGTGATTTTGATTGGTTTGGACAATATCTCTAGTGTGTATTGCACACGTTTTCTCAGCTTTGGTAAGGAGCATAATTATATTAAAAACAAAAAAATTTGTGGTGTAACAGAACACCCTTAAAGTTGGACATGCCACAAGGTTTTTTATTTTTTTAAATCAAGGAACAATTTAATTATGTATTTTTCATTAATATAATTAAATCAATGCAACTGATTGCATGTTATAATTTCTCACTGCTGCACAGACTTGTTTTATTTTGTTTGTGTTCATCTTTTGTGGAAAACGGGAAAAATTAGTCTAATTCATCGAATTTTACCCATTAGGCCATTCGACTTTTATTTATTAATATTGAACCCTTTCATTTTTCTATCTTTATTTATTAATATGGAAATGTAAAATTACTATTCAACGAGATCAGATCATCTTTAGCTAAAAGAAAGAAGAAAGACAAAAGAATGATAGAAATTTTTTTATTTATGACTTTAAAAAAGAAAAATTGGCATTATTTAATTTTTATTTACTTTTATTTTGATTTTCAAATGAAAATATGAGATTTTCATTTATCACATTATTATCATAAGTTTTCTTTTTTCTTTTTTTTTTTTACTATTTAGCAAGTTGAATTTATGTTTTCTCTTAATTAAATAAGGACTTTAAAAAAAAAAAAAAATTGAAAGGCCACATCTCCACATGTAAAAGTTCAAAGCTAAACACGCAAAACTGGATAAATTTAAAGGTTTAAATATGTGTTTTGCCAAAAAAATTACTTATTAATCCTTAAAAAATGGAAAATAGAAGACAAATAGCACATATATATAGGTAAAATCGCATTTTTGTCCCTATATTTAGACGTAATCAAATACTTTATCCTTGTAGTTTGAATCTATTAAATGAAATTATTATTCTGTTTTAAGTCGTTAAATGTTGGTGCAATTACAGGACTAACCCTATATTTTAAGTCGTTAAATGTTGGTGCAATTACAGGACTAAACCCTATATATATAATATATATATATATATATATATATATATATATATGAATTAAAAGGACAACAATTATATTTTTCTCCGCCTATATTTTTTGACATAATTAACTATTTTTGCCCATTGCATTTAAACATATATATGAATTAAAAGGACAACAATTATATTTTTCTCCCTATATTTTGACATAATTAACTATTTTGCCATTGCATTTTAAAAATTACACTATTTTATCCTTGGAGTTTGGATGCATTAACAACTTAAATCTCAAAAAATAGAGGAAAGGGTCATTTTGTTTGACAAGGACAAATTTCAACAATAAAATAGTGTAATTTTTAAAATACAAAGACAAAATAGTTAATTACATCAAAATATGGGGATAAACTCATATCTTTCCCTTGTTTATGTTAAGGTTTGGATAAATATTTCCTTATTTTTGTCTAATATAATTGTTACTTTTTGTTTTTAAGTATGGAAAAATTATTGTTAAAATATATTTAATTTATTGTTTGATGTTTTTTTTTTTAAAAAATTGAATACATAAATTCAATTTCTTATTTTTCTCAAAAAATTTTAAGTTAACTTTAACTTTCACTTTGACTTATTGAAATTTTCAACTTAAAATATTATACCTATTAAATGCTTCAATTGACTTATTAAACACCTCAATATATAAATTTAGATCAATCATACGCTTATTAAATAGTTGAACGATGTGAAAATTATTATTTTAAAAGTTATAATAATTTATATCGAATGAATATTTTATCTATAAAAATTAAAAATTTTAAGGATTATTATTGTTAACTGACTTGAAATTATTATAAAAAATTAAATTCGGTCCATTAAAAAAAAATTATTAAACTTTATGGGTTCAACCAAAAAAACAAGTGGTTGTGATAAGATGAAACAGGGACTCATGATTAAACCCGAGCTTCTAGTTGACCATAATTTTTGACTTCCTAACAAAAAAATAATCTCCACCGCCATGTATACAGATGGAAAAATGTACTTACCTGATTTTCAGGGATACCGAGCCAAACAAATAATTAAATTTCGAAGAGGGGATGACGACTGATGACTTTTATGATAAGAGATTTGCCAATGTTGAATGCCACACATGTGCTTGAAGAGCAAAATATAAATAAACATACATTCGTGATCACTATCTTGTAATTACCTCATTCATCATTGTTGACTACTGCTAATTAAATATTTTAATATTTTCGATATTATGATCAAAAGTTAAGAAATAAGTAGCTTAGAATCTATTTTCTAAAAAATATATTTTTTATTTTAAAAATAATTTTCAAAATTTTTTCGAAATTGTAGCAATTTTATAAACATGTGCTAAATCCTCATATACATTCTCCACAATGGACCTGGGATCCAAAAGAATCTGTGTATTCTGTGGTGATGATTGTGAATGGAAAACTCATACAGTATAAGTTAAAAAATATTTTTTATTGGTTAAACAAAAAATAGATAAGACGCATAGATCAGAGACATGATATATCCCTTCATGTAAAAAACCATAATATATGAACACATGCTAACCTGTACCTATGTAATTTACATATTCTATAATCAACGTGAGATTTAAAATATCACTTTATATATTAATTGAAGTAATTAATATCTACCTGGAAGAATTATTTATCCGAATAATAAAATGTAAATTTTATGATTAAAATAGGTCGATTAAATCAAAGGTGGAAAAAGATGAATCAATTAATCTCTCTTTTTTTATAAAAAAAAATATACATATATAAATTAAAATCCTCAAATTTAATTTACTAATTATTTAAACCTCTTTATTTTAAAATTTATAAATTAACATCCAAAAAAATTTTCTACTTCCGATACTCCACTATAATAGTGATATTACTGCATAGAAAAAATATAATTAGACTGGGTCCATGATTCCACCTATGAACCAAACCAATGAAAAAAATGGTATTTCTAGCTCCATTTAGAAAACCAAGGAGTTAAACACGTTACTCTCAATTTTTCATCAGGTTAGAAATCTAAACCATAGAAATGGGGTGTGGATTTTCTAATATTGCAGAATGTGAGGACTGATCTTTTGAGATCTCATACTGTTTATAGAATGTGCGAAATATATTGGTTAGCATATTCCTATCTTAAAAGAAAAGAAAAAGCTTATGGTGCTGATTATTTTGATGGCATACCATATCACATGTATATGAACACAAGTTCCGCTTGATAATATCTAGCTAGCTATATATATATATATATATATCAAACTATTATAGATTTGAATTTTGGACAGATCTTAGAAACAAACATGGAAATCACAAGCTACTCATTTTCATGGGTTTTCTTTTCCTTGTTATTATCTTTAATCCTTTATACTATTTTCTTGAACTATAATAGCCAAAGTAAAAGAAAACTCCCACCAGGCAAAATGGGATTTCCTTGGATTGGAGAAACAATGGAGTTTTTCAAATCACAACGCAAGAACCGATTGTTCGAGGACTTTGTCGAGCCTCGGATTACAAAATATGGCAAAATATTCAAAACAAGGCTAATGGGTTGGCCAACAATTGTAGTAAATGGCGCTGAAGCTAACAAGTTTTTCTTGGCCAATGAATTCAAGGTCGTAGTAAGTTCATGGCCAAGCACTTCAGTTGAACTAATGGGTAAGAACTCCATCATGGAAAAACAAGGAGATAGGCATCGATGTCTACGTGGGTTCATAGCCTCTAGCCTTAACAGTGCAGGGCTAGAGGCTTTAGTCCCAAAAATATGCAATTCAGTCGAGTTGCACTTACAGAAATATTGGAACAATAACAAGAATAGCATAAACACGATCAGTCTCTACAATTCTACCAAAGTTTTGACATTTACTATAGTTTTTGAGTGCTTGTTAGGTATAAAAGCTAACTCTGGAATTTTCACTACTTTTGAGAAAATTTTGGATGGTGTTTTTGCACTGGCGTTGTCATTTCCTGGGTTTAGGTTTTATAAAGCGAAGAAGGCAAGAAAGGCAGTAGAGAAGTTTTTGGTTGAAGTAGTAAGAGAGAAGAGGAAGAAAATGGAAGAAGGGTTGGAAAAAGAAGAAGAGGGAATGTTACTCGATCAATTGCTTAGAGGGATGATTCGTGGAGAGATTAGTGAAGAAGAAGTTATTGATAATGTCGTTTTGTTAGTTTTTGCAGCTCATGATACAACCTCCTTTGCCATTGCTATGACATTCAAGATGTTGGCCCAGCATCCACACTCTCTTTCTCTCCTCCTCCAAGGTATAGTTTAGTTTTCACACATGTATTATAGATAATTTATTTTAAATTTGATTTTGAGAAAAATATATCCTTTTTCATTATCCAACTTTAAGCATAATATTTTGAGTATTTAATCATGATTACAATGCAAATCAGATTACAATGCCAATTAATAATATAATTTGATTAATTTGTTTATTTTTTAATAATATAGAAAGCAGAAATCTCATATTTACAATAATTTTTCCAGCCCCAAAACATTATTATATATAATAAAATATTTAAATAATAATTTTCTATCATTTTTATAAAATATTTATTCATTGCTTTTTTTTGAAAGTATTCAAAGTTGAACATAGTTCCCTGAGCCTATCAAATCGATTGTAAAAGGAATTCAGTTCGATTTAGTTCCTTTTCAATTTTAAATAAAAAAAATTAATTTTTTTATTTGATACGAGTTTTAAAGCTGAAAAAATAATATTAAATTTGCTCAAAAATAACTAAAAGTCAATCAAATGATATTAATTTATTCAATTTGTACCGAATTAACTTAAATTAACATTTATCATTTTCCTTCTCTTAAATAATAGTATTAATTATTCTGGTCAGAGCACATTGAGATAATGAAGCAAAAAAAACCTCTCGAGAGAATAACATTAGAAGACACAAAAAAGATGAAGTATACATGGCAAGTAGCACGTGAAAGCATGAGACTTTTCCCTCCCATTTTTGGCTCCTTCAGAAAAGCAATTACAGACATTAACTATGGAGGTTTTACAATTCCCAGAGGATGGAAAGTGTTATGGACAACACATGGGACACACTACAACCAACAGTATTTTGAGGATCCACTGAGTTTCAATCCAAGTAGATTTGAAGAGGAAATTCCACCTTATGTCTATCTTCCTTTCGGAGGAGGACCAAGACTTTGTGCAGGATACCAATTGGCTAAGCTTAATATCCTAATTTTTGTGCATTATGCGGTAACTGGTTATGAATGGTCATTAATATACCCTGATGAGCAAATTACTATGGATCCTCTTCCATTCCCTGCACATGGAATGCCTATCAGAGTTTCTTCCAAGTATAGAGAGAGATGTGATTAATTTACCAAGAATTTATGTTATTAAAATGATTTATTTTAATATAAACTTCATGTTTGTAGTAGGAACTATTTATTTTCATAAGTAACGACTTTTATTTATTTATTTATTTGTATAATTGCTTTCATAATAGTGGGAACAAATTGATATAATACTTTTTCTAATAAAAAAAAAATGATAATAATGTTTTACTATCTCATTTGCTGCGGGACTGTGTAACTGCTAAAGCCATATGGCGTAAGTTTGTTCCAGAAGAAACAGGCAGCGAGTTCTTTGACCCTTCTTCCATCAGTTTCGAAGCTTGGTTTCAGCGGAATTTGCGTTATAATACTGTCATGATGGGAGTACCTTGGACTGTGTTTTTTGGTATTTTTTTTCTGGAAAATTTTGCTCCTTCTTTGGCTATGCCTCACTTGACCTCAGCCAATACGGTTATGCTCACATGGTCTCCTCCCCCTTCAGGCGGGTGTAAGCTAAATACGGATGGGGCTGTAAAAGGTTTGAATAAGCTAGCGTCGAGCGGTGGTTTAATTAGAGGTTTTTTATAATAGAGAATGACGTGGTGCCCATTTCAGATTTGATTTCATCTCTCTTCTCTCTCCAATATTTCAGTTGCTTCATTATTTATTCTGTTATTATTTGATTGTTTGTATTCTTGATTCTTTTAAACATGTAATCTATTTTATTGAAGATATAATTAGATTTTCTCATGTGTTTAAAGCTCATCTGATCCAATATAAATACAATACAAAATATTGTAGAATATTTTTATCTTTTATGGCATCAGAGCAAATCAATAACTCAAACGAGTAATCGATTCAATTTTTTTTCTTTACTTTCCCTTTTCATGGCCACCCCAAACACAACTAACTATCCTAAACCCAAACACTTCAACTTTTTCAGCAGATTCAACCTCCCAATTAACTCAATTCAACATTGCATCTCAGCTCCCCATCAAACTCATTGGTAGTGCCAATTTGCTACTTGAAAAGCACAAGTCTCGTCTCTCATTATGGACATAATCTATACTTACATCTTGATGGTTCCTATCCAGCTCCGCCAAAATGATCACAAAAAATGCTAGGGGGGTTGCTAATCTATTTTATAAAATCTGGTTTCGCCAAGATCAATTGATTTCTAATGCCTTAATGGCATCAGGTGATCATACTCTTGCCTCTTGCTACAACAACTACTTCCAAAATTGCATGGGATGGGATTCATACATCATTTGTCAATAAATCTCAAACTCGCATATTCAGTATTCATGACTCAAAATGATGAAAGTTGGATTCTTGCTATACAAAAAGAACTAAATCAATTTGAGATAAACCAAGTTTGGAAACTTGTTTTTAGACCTAAAAACAATTCTGTTATTGGAACAAATGGGTGTTTAGAAATAAGCTTGATGAACAAGGTTAACAAAAAGGAACTAAAAAATCAATTTGAAGAATAAACCATAAACCAAGTTTGGAAACTTGTTTTTAGACCTAAAAACAATTCTGTTATTGGAACAAATGGGTGTTTAGAAATAAGCTTGATGAACAAGGTAATGTTATAAGAAACAAAGCAAGATTACTGGCTCAAGGGTATAACCAAGAGGAAGGCATCGATTTTAATGAGACCTTTGCTCCGGTTGCTAGACTTGAGGCCATTAGAATGGTTTATGAATTTGCATGATTTGCATGCTTTAAAAACTTTATGTTATATCAAATGGATGTGAAAAGTGCTTTTCTAAATGGTTTTCTAAATGAAGAAGTGTATGTAGAACAACTACCCGGTTTTTAAGTTTATGATAAACCAAATAATGTTTACAAACTTACTAAAGCTATTTATGGTTTGAAGCAACCTCATAGAGCTTGGTATGAAAAGTTAAGTTTTTATTAGAAAATGGTTTTTTTAGAGGAAAAGTTAATACTACGCTATTTATTAAAAATACAGCACATAATATTCTAGTTGTGCAAATCTATGTTGATAACATAATATTTGGTTCTACTAATGACCTTCTTTCTTTGGTTCTACTAATGACCTTCTTTGTAAGGAATTTTCTAAGATTATGCAGGGTGAGTTTGAAATGAGTATGATGGGAGAATTAAATTTCTTCTTTGGCCTTTAAATCAAACAGTGTGATAATGGAATTTTCATAAACCAAGGCAAGTATACTCGAGAATTGTTGAGAATTGTTAAAAAGGTTCAAAATGGAGAATGCCAAGGTATGTAGCACACCAATGAGCCCATTCTCAAAATTAGAAAAAGATGAAAATGGAAAGGATGTGGATATTAAGCTGTTTAGAAGTATGATTGGTTCTTTACTATATCTATCTGCAAGCAGATTTGACATTCACTTTAGTGTTTGTTTATGTGCTAGATATTCATGTCCTAAAGAATCTCATTTAATTGCTGTTAAAGAATCTCATTTAATTGCTGTAAAAAGAATTCTAAGATATCTTTGTGAAACTTCTAATTTGGGTCTGTGGTATTCTAAAGGTGATACATGTGATCGTGTTGAGTATAGTGATTCTGATTTTGTAGGAAGCATAATACATAGAAAAAGCACATCTGGAACTTGCCAGTTTCTAGGTAGGCCCTTGTATCATGGTTTAATAAGAAATAGATATCTATTGTTCTTTCTACTGTAGAAGCAGAATATATTGCAGGTGGAAGTTGTGTTGCACAAGTTCTGAGGATCAAGCAACAATTGGTAGACTACAGCGTGAAATTAGAAACAGTCCCAATTAAATATGACAACATAAGCGCCATCAACTTATCTAAGAATCCAGTCTAGCATTCTAGAACCAAGCACATAGAACTTAGACATCAATCAACTTCATTCACTTCATATGTGATCATGTTCAAAAAGGTGATATAGTGATTGAGTTTATTCCTACAGAAAAGCAATTGGCAGATATCTTTACTAAACCTTTAATTGAAAGCCAACTATACTTAATTAGAAGAGAACTCAATATGTTAATTCTAAACTCTTAACTTTAAAACTCTGTAAGTATATTCTAAAATGCTTTCTATATTTGAGATTGAAAGACTTACTCTGTGTTATGTTTTAATATTCTATTCTGTGTGAGTTTGAAAAACGTTTTTGTCTAACAGAAATGCATAATGCTTTGATGTGAAATTCTAATATCATCATCAGATTCTATTTTTTAGACAAAATTAAAAACAGTCGATTTCTTTTATTTTATTTTGTTGAGTGTTTATTTTATTTTGTGTTTTTTTTATTTTTATTTTTGTTTTAGTTTTTGGCGGCATTTTTTTCAAATATTTCTTTTCTCAGTTTAACTTTCCTTAAAATCTTTTTTATTCCTTTAAATTTTCTTCTTTATTATAACTTCTCTTTTAAGTGTTTCTTTTCTTCCTAAATTTTATAACTTCTCTAAATTAATCACTTTTCTTCTCTATTAAAACTGTTTTCTCTTCTCTATCCCCTTCTCACAATCGAAACCCTAAACACACTCTGCCTCAACAACCCTAACCATGGCTAGATCAAGTTCTACTTCTTCCTCCTCTGATTCTTTAACAGAATAAGAACTTTAACTTTTTAAGAGATTATTTAAGAAGTACGAAAAGAAAGAATCAGGATAGAAGAAATCCGTTGAGGAATTGAGTTCAATGAAAGAAAAATCGAAAAGTAGAATGGAAAAATCAAAAGGGGAAGAAAAACCGAAGGAACAGGTCTCTGGTTCTTGCAGCAAAGGTAAAGCCATTTTATCTCCCTATCCTCTTATGCGTTCATATGTTATTGACTAGAAGTTCTTTGGAAAAAAAGAATTCAACTTTAGGGAACTATTTGAGTTCCAGGGATGGATGGAGTTTTTGGAGTTCCAGGGATGGATGGAGTTTTTGTCTTTAAATAGACCTTGCTATGAGAGTTTGGTAAAGGAGTTTTATGGCTCTCTCAAAGCCACTAGTTTAGAGACGATTTCTGTAAAAATTGAGGATGAAACCAAAGTGTTATCTTACACTGATTTGAGCGAAATTTTCAGAATACCAAATACTGGGTATAGGGTAATAAAGATTTAAGGATATCTCTAGGGTAGATGGGTATCAAAAGGATTCTTCTTTTCTTCTTGGGTTACAAAATAATATCTTATTTACATATTCTAATTATCTAACTATTACATAATTAAATAAAATAAATAAGAAATTTTACAATACAAAATAAAAGAGAATCAGAGATCGCAGGCCCTATTTAAAAATTACATAAACCATTCAACCAAATATAAAAAGACAATCACATAGGTCTTTGCTAATGTCCATAATCACCCATCATGCATAATAATCATATTAAATGCATTTAAATATTATCTAATATTAATATATATTAATTATTGGTCTCATGTGCTGAAAATAATTCGGTCTCATGTAAATGCATTTAAATATTATCTAATATTAATATATATTAATTATTGGTCTCATGTGCTGAAAATAAAATTTTAACAATTAAAATTTTATTTTTGATATTTTTTAAATTAATTTATGAATAAAACAATTGTATTCATATATCAAATCTTATTAAAACTAACTTTAGAATTTATAAAATTATTTTATAAATCAATTTTACTAATTCTAATCATATTAGAATTAATAAAGAACTTAATTTATTTCCTAATCTAATTAGGAATAAATGCACAAAATAGTTTTATTACAAATTAAAATATTTTAATTTTCTTTTCTAACTATATTAGAAAATATTCTAAAATCAATTTTAATTACTGAAAATTAATTTTAATGACCCTCAAAATTTAATTAATTCCAAATCAATTAAAATATCAAATCAAAATTAATTTCAGGATGTAATTGAAAACAAATTAAAACAGATTTGGATCTAACTGAATAACTGGAAAATAGTCAGGGACCAAAACATACTTTTGTGATCATCTTCTTCACAGAACCGAAAAAAAACGTTCCCGATTGAAACCTAGCGCCGCACCTCCATACCCAGCCACCGACGGCGCCTGCTCGGCTAGGAGATGGTCCAGCTGTGGTCGCACCACCATGGACCGTCCATCTCCGGCCTCGAGCGGCGCTGTCCTCGCCGGAATCCGTTTTTTTTATTTAAACTGAAAAACGCAGAACCCATTCCAGCTTCACCGGGCCATCGCCGGAGCGCTCGCAGGACGCAGTGCTACCGCCCGCGGCTCACGGTTGTCGGCGATCGGTGGATTGCAACCTCTGTTTTCTTCGTCAAAAATTTCCAAATCAATTTTTTTTTATTTAATTAAATCAGATTTAATTTCAAAAACAGATATGAAAAAATTCACAAAACACCTGTCTTTAATTGGTCAAACATCAAATCCCAGCACACGAATTAATTCGAGTTTAATCTCAATAATTAATATATTATTTTATACCTCAAAAGTTTAAAAGATAGCTCTGATATTATTGTTAGATTTCAATATTGATAATATACAGCGGAAAGAAATAATTATAACAAAAATAATTATATCAATATAGGTCCATTTAAATAATTAAAATAATAAAAATTATTTAGAATACTTATCTTTAATTAACATATTAAATCAAATTTAATTTGAAAAACAGATCTGAAAAATTCAAAAAACACTCGTCTTTAATTTCTTCAAACATCAAATCTCTGCACACAAATTAATTCGAGCTTAATCCCAAAAATTAACATATTATCTTACATCTTAAATGTTTAAATGATGGCTCTGATACCATTGTTGAGTTTCAATATCAATAATACGCAGCGGAAAGAGATAATTATAACAAAAATAATTATACCAACAGGATTTGTTCAAACGATTAAAGCAATAAAAATTGTTTAGAAGAATGCTTATTTTGTATATTCTTCGAAACTTTGTTCTATGCGGCTTGGTTGTCGCAAATCACAAACCGTTCAAGTGTCTGGACTCTAATGGTATCCACAAAAATGGATAATCGAAAAACTCTAAAACTATTTTAGATGATTGAGAGGTTAGTGCGTACGATGGTGCTAGCTATCTTAGGCTCTATGTTTAGTTTTGTGGGTCTAAACAATAACTTCTAGTTAGACTGTATCTTAAATCTTATATTTGAAAACCCTATATTATAAATAAATAAATTATAATTATTTATTTGAATCTTTTAAATAAAATAAATTATAACAAAAATATATATGGGCCTATTTATTTATTTAGACAATTTAAATAAATAAATCACAATACATATAATAATGGGATTTTCAATTTAATAAATTATATTTATTTATTTAACTATTTAAATAAATAAATTATAATTAAAATATTATGTTTATTTAATCTAAAATTCATCTAATAAATTTTAGTGATAAATCGATTAAGTAAATACTTAATAATTTAGATAAAATTGTAATTAAATATAAATTACAAATTTTCCTTAATGTCCCAAAACTAATTTGTAATCAAGTCATACTTTATTCAATTTCTCGTTTTCACTTTCTCATATCCATTCTTATGTGTGTGACCTTCTAGGTTATTCAATTTTCTCGTTTTTCACTTTTTCTCCATATCCATTCTTATGTGTGGTGACCTTCTTAAGGTCTCAAATATTTTGATCAATAAATATTAATTAAATTAATTAATTAATTAATTAATTAATATTTGAATGTCAAGTATATTGTTTAGCAACATGTCAAGACTACCTAAATATTTGAAAAATCAAAATGGTTTGACTTAACCTTTCAGTGCATCATTTATCAGTGTAATTAATATCTCTTCATCATTAATGTTCTGATTTAGTAATTAGGCATGGAGTGTGTCTGCTTAACTAAATCATATTAGTTTTCTTAATCTTAGCCATTGATTATTTGAATGTGAATGCCAAATCTAATTTGCTAATTTCATTCTATCAAATATTTGAAAAGTTAAAGTGGTTTGACTTAACCTTTCATTGCATGATTTATCAGTGTAATTAATATCTCTTCATCATTAATGTTCTGATTTAGTAATTAGGATTTAGTAATTAGGCATAGAGTGTGTCTGCTTTACTAAACCATGTTAGTTCTCTTAATCTTAGTCTTTGATTATTTGAATGAAATTTCAAATCTAATTTGCTAATTTCATTCTACGTTGCGCAAGGATTTCTTAGTCAATACTAGTAGGAAACAATTAGAGCATTTTTCCTGATTTATTTAGGTTAATGAATCATCTCTTAATTACACAAGTATTTCTAGATAATTTCTACCATGACCAAAAAACCATTGCTTATTATTCATGAATGAATAATGTGAACGAATAATCAAAATATAGTCATCCCCAATAAGATAGCTTAGTAATTTCAAGTTAAAAGATCACTTACACAACTATCACTTGAGAATTCCATAAACATAAGTAACTCTTTATATGGAATTTTCATGCAGGTCAATTCAGTGGACTTGTTTAATGCAGGTCCAATTCAGTGGACTTGTTTAAATAACAAGCACCTATATATTAGTCTCTAGTATCATCATATCTCAGCTTATGAGAAACAGCTAACTTCTTAAAAAAAAGAACATAATATGTATCAATCTCAACATCTCAATTAAATCGTCCCATAATAAGGAGAATATTGACATGGAGGAGGAGGAATATTTAGAGACATGTTTAAATGCAAATATAAAACTCATAATTATAGCCACATTAATATATTTATTTCACAAAACAGTATTAATCTCATGGACTTTTATCTTTTTAACCAAGAATTCAATCAAATAGAAATATAAATCAATAGAATATAAAAAATAAATAAATGCATTTATTAATATGAAATATTATA
This sequence comes from Jatropha curcas, assembly GCF_014843425.1. The sequence goes on from NW_023590680.1 coordinate 22,564, forward strand.
TTTAAAATATAATCAATCAAATTGACTATAGAGCACATAACTAACATGTTTAAGGTACTTGAAGATGAGTACTAAGACTTCATACTTGAAACAGTTGAATTTGCTTTTAAGTATGATTTTAAACTTTTAAATTTTTGAGGAAAAGTCATCCAAGTAATGTGTTTTTCATAAAATTGGAGTTTTTGCAATAAAATAAAAATTAATAACAAATAAAATAAGAGGCCTTCTGGAAAGCGGATGACCTGAAGCCTGTGGATGTGGCACTATGCCTCTCTCCGTTCTCTATTATTCTTCACCAACTCAGATTAATTCGGTCCCTTTCTCACGTTTTTTTTTTTACCATTTTTTTATGCTTAATACCAAAGCTTTATACAATACAATTCAATATTATAGATACCTAGATATAATAATTTAGTATTATATAAATATATTTTTAAAATTAAAATTTTCAAATGCCATCCCACACACCTTTTCATTTTATTTAAAAATAAATTATAAAAAGTTAAAAGTTAAAAATTTCGAAAGATTTAATAATATATATTTTATTTGAAAATTTATTTTTTTTATTTGAAAATTTATTTTTTAAAAAATAAAATTCAATCAAATTATATAAACATAAAAATATTATAAAAAATATTTTAATCTCTCCCAAATAAAATATTTAATCTCTCCCCAAATAAAATTATTTTAATAAAATACTTTTTTAATCTCTCCCAAATAAAATATTTTTTGAAACACCCCGTAAATTTTATTTTCAAAAAAATTTTTAGAAAATTTTTATAAATCACAAAATCCGAATGTTGTTGACGGTATGGGCCTGTAAATACAAACAATTTTTAATTTGAGCCCAATTTGCCATTGGGGCCCAAAAGCCGCAAACATAATTCTAAGTTGGAATATCCGAATTCGAGAAACCTTTAAATTTCCCGAGAAAATAATATAACCTCTACAATATGATTAATATTAAATTAAATGGAGGAAATGTTATGGAACCCTAACTAAAATAATCAAAAAATAAATGCGAACCGGATCCCCGAAAATCAAATTGATTTTTCGAAAACCACGCGACATAACTTGAAAACCAGTGGAAAAAACTCGAGAATCAAGCAAAATGCGAGGGCCAAATTGTTGAATCAGATCAAAGCCGGTTTCGAATCGACCGGAATGATCTAGAAAACCGACTTGGTTTTCTTCTTTTCTTTTTCCTCTCTCCTTCTTCTTCTGGGCGTGCGACAGCAAGCCTCCTCCTCGCCTTTCCTTCTCGTTCCCGGCCACCGCGTCAAACGAAAGCGAGGTGGCCCGGTCCGGCTCCGTCTGGTACTGGTGGTCGTGTTTCCAGCCTTCCTCTCGCGGCGGAAAAGAGCTTAAAATGGGAGCGAGACGGAGCTGTTCTCCTGGACAGTTCGTGTTCACCAAATTTCGGGCGATCCTACGCCGATTCCCGGCAGCTTGAGGTCGAGAGGGACACGCTTCGGTCGACTCCCACTCTTCTCGGAGAATCTTTTTCACCCAACAATTCCGGCGATGAAAGCTCGGATGACGGAGCCCTTGCCATTAATGGCAGTGGCGAGCCCACTGTCGGGGCCATTTCCGCTAAAGCAGGCACACCCAGTTTCAAAATGGGAACACGCGATTGGAGTCCCCATAAGATTTCGAGCATTTTTTGGTGTGGCGAGTCAACGAAAAATTTCTGGGTAAAAAGTCGATTTTCCGGCCACCGTGGACGGCGGATACGGCGGCGGTTCCGGCGACCGGCGGCGAGCCTCCGGTGAGGCACCAAGGGACAGAATGTTCCTCTCTTCGCAGGAATCGTGGAATTGTCGCCACAAATTTCAATCGGTTACGAGCCCTAAAAACTTCAATTCTCCATTTTCGTATAAATTCTGAATTAGTTTAATTACCTAAATTTAATTGAAGTAATTAAGTAAATTAATTGAATAATAAGAAATTAGGTTATTGGAATAGCCCTAAATAATATATAGCATTTTTAGTCCTTTGTAAATAAATTAAATCAATTAGTATGCGGATTTTGCGATAGTCCAATATGTTTAGTTAATTGGTTTAGGATTTTAGGATAATGCAATTGTAATTGTATTCCGTGAGTATTGGTATGAAGAAAGAAAGACATGTATAAACTATAGATGATTTATGGGATATATTTATATACTTGTGTATGCAATGGTTGAGCTTGAAGTTTTATATGATTGTTAAGGGTCTATATTAGATAGTTTAACTAGTAACGTGTGGAGGTTAAGCAAATAGCTATTTTTCACTTATTTGCTTATTTATTTATTTACTTACTTAATGTTATATAGTAAGTTAAAGTTTGACATTGACGATTAAATATTGATGTTATTATTTTGGATGGAGGAAGGAAAATGATTAAGTTGATTGATTGCCCGACGGATGGGCTGTGTGCATTGATTGATAAATATATAATAATACTGTGTTATCTAAACAGGTGGATAGTCCAATTTTTCGGGGAGGTGCTGCCGAAATTTCAATAAGAATTAGACTAATTTTAAGTAATAACATAATTAATAAATTTATTTAGATTAATTCTATAACTTAGTACATAATAAATATAGTGCTCTAATTATTTTATCATTATCATTATTATTTATTTAATTATTCAATTATTTATTCATTTTGATTATCATTGTTTATTATTATTATTATTATTATTATTATTATTATGATTATTTTTATCTTATGGTTGTTTGTTATATCATTTAATTTAATTATTTAAAAATTGTATTTAAGAAATGAATGCCTAAATTGTGCATTGCATTATGATGCTCAACTGATCAATATGTCTTGCATTTGATTGCATTGTTTGATTAACCTTGGCTGTGAATTATGTTTATGCCTTGTTTTGTGTGGAATTTGGGATGAAGTGGACCAACCATGGGTTTTGTGAGGACGGTCCTGTGATATGGATCCCGATTAATGAAATTTGACATTTGGAACGTCCCGCCGGGAAAATGGGAGATCGGCGCCCCCTTGTGCCCTGATGATATAGATTATATGGGAAATTCACAGGTGGCTTCTTTGTTGCGCACCTATGACAATACTAGATTTTGATTGTAGCCGCCGCAGGGTGGCCTCCTGTTGTGAGCACTTTGATGATACTAGATTGGATGGAGACGCACGGGTTGCCTCCTGTTGGTATGGAAAGAAGACGAAGAGAATGGAAAATAATGAAGAGGACTGTCCAGTGAGGAAATTAGACCAAGTTGCCGTATGCGGGGATGCTCCCTGGTGCACATGTATGAGAGGGCCGAGCCATGTGTGAGGAACGGCTTCGTATTGGGTTTCAGGTGGCTGCCACTGGACTAATTTCCACGTCGATGTGATTACATGAAGATGTTTAATGATTTGTGAGTGCTGATGATATGCCATTTTGGTGTGACTGGCTGCGTGAGCAAATAACTAGTCGGATGACTAGATTGTATATTTACTTCATTTGTGTGAATGAGGTGTGTTTGTGCTATAGGTATTAACTATCTTAAGAAGGCTCACATATCCTTGTTTTAACTTTTTAAAGGAAGTAAATTTCTCTTTAAATTCGGTTAAGTTATGTTCCTTTGCCGCAGGACTAGAAGAAATTTTCCCAGTTGTTTAATAATTATTTTAGCAATGTATTATATGTATAAAAAAGAAAAGCTAATGTATACAAATAGTTAGTGACTTCCGCAGTTGTATGATTTAACAATAGCGATTAGTCGTGTTATTAATATAGACGAATAATTTTTTGTGTAAATTCCATATTTAGAAATGTGATGTATTGTTAATTTGGGCCCGAACTATGAAATGTTGTAGATGATGAATTTGGGGCCGCAGATTTAATAAAATCTTGAAGGTTTATTTTTCTAGTAGTAATGGGGCTAAAATGTTTGAAATTTATATTGAGAAAGGAGAATTTTATTGATTCAGGCTTACTTCCTACGGGCTCCTCGTTTGGGCCTTTAAGCTTACCTTGGCCCTAGTGCCTGGGTCCGGCCCATGGTTTTCGGGTCGTTTACGTCCGCTGTTGTGGGATATGCCCTGACAATTTTTAAATTAATAATAAAACATAAATTTAAATATTTAAAATATTAAAAAAGAAAATTATAAAAATTTATGTTTTCATTATCATATATATTTATTAAAAATAAATTTTTAAAAATAAAACTGTTAAAATTTTGAAAATACTATCATATATATTTATTAAAAAATAAATTTTTAAAAAATAAAACTTAAAATTTTGAAATACTTAATTATCTATATGTATTTGTTTAAAAATAATTTTAATAAATTATATTCAATCAACTAATAAAATATAATTTTTTTAATTGGTCATTACTAATGTTATTTCAAGATATTCAAATTTCATTAAAGGCACTATCCAAAATTCTATTATTCTCACATTTATCCACAGTATCAAGAATGACATTAGCCTTCTCTTATGTAGGGAAAAATTTAGTTGTTGGGCAGAGATGGGCTGAGAGCAGATTGCTTATTTCTTTAAATGATGTGGAATTTATAAGAAAGAGAACAATCATGTCTTTTCACTCAAACAATTAAATCTTTAAATGAAATGACAACTTTTGTGATGAAATAATTACATTATGAATATTAGCAGCAACTCATTATTCCTGCATGAGTGGCTCCCAAATATGCCCTATAAAAATGCAGGACCAATTGTACTAGCAATAAATATAGGATGAAGATAAGTCATTCTATCAGAATAGGTACTCCAATGCAAAACTGGATTTCTATTATATTCCTCTCTTGAATTTTCAGATTCAGATTGTGGTCAATCTTAAAAATTTTACTAAAAAAAAAGCATTGACTACAACATCTTTCGGGGAAAAAAGGGGGATGAAATAACCAAGGAAAGAATTGTTCATAGCTGTGTGTATTTTTTTGACCTTTTTACAGAGGTTGTACATCTTTTTTAACACATTGTGAGGCATCTGGCAGTAGACCATGACAAATTGGCTTCATTCCTCTCCGAAACCATCGGTTGGTAAGTGACAACTCTAGTTTCCTCACCTGTGAACATTTTTTACATCTCAATCAGAACCAATATTGAAATGCAGCTATAACGATCTACTCTTTTTCCCTTTTGTTTCTTTTTTATCTCCAAAAATTGCAATAAAACTAAAGCATAAACCTTCTCTGCAAGGTGAAGCTACATAAATAAACTAACTTGTTAAACTACAATTGTCATTTCAATATTCACTAACTTCATTTTACTTTCCCTTGCATCTTAAGAAAATTTCATACAACTGATGTTTTCCGATACTAATAATGTTAACAGATGCTACATCAAGCATAAAATATTGAATGAAAAAAACTAATCACATGAAATATCAAACAGGTTATATGAGAGAATGGAAAAAACATGTTCCCATGTGAAAATCAATGCACAATTCAAGAAGGCAAAGGCATAGTGGCTATTAATGAAGGATTGAGAGGGTTTCTGACATATATATAGCATTGACAATGAAAAGATTTCTCTGACAAACATTAATGATATAAAATTTTATCTAAAGATCACCATTTCTAGTGATTGGATAGGGCTAGGAATTGGAGATGAAAATTGGAATTAAGCGGCCCATTTCCCAAATGCCCAGTCTCTGTTTGGAATATGCTTTAGAGACGGACACAAAACCTTTCCCAATTGCTTGGTATTGAAAAATAACTGCAAATGCACCTCTCCCTTTGAATCTTACTGCTTCACCTTTCAAGATCAAACCCTCAACCCTAGCCAACGAATATGAACGGTGAAACCAGAACTGACACTGAGAATGAATACCAGCAATTCTGGGCCTTACCTTCTCACAACATCTCACCCTCCTTGTCCAAACTTCCCCTGCCACTCACTATCTTCATATCATTATGATCTTGCCATAACAAGGCCTTCTATTCTAGTCCCTATAGTGTCCTCGCTACTGTGACATGCCAACCTTTGGCTTTCTTCTCCAACTTGGTACCTCCTACCACTATTATGAAATCAAGTGCTCCCCACTTCAAAACAACCAACTCATTGTGCTCTATTGTGTGAGATCATTGTTGCTTTCTTTCTCTACTACTCTTATTTCATAGTAGGTTAAACAAATAGGCATAATTGATTTAATTATTGTTATTCTTACATGGCTGCAAGGCGTGATTCAGTTGATTTAATGATGATAGCTATTATCCAATGCTGAATAAGGTTGATAAATTCAGGGTTGACTAAGTTTCAAACTTGAAAGAAATTTTTAATATTTCTACAGGTTATGGAGTCTTTATTTATTCATTTATTTTTTCAGCATGATATTTGGAGGGTAATGCTCTTGAGCTCTTCAATAGAGAAGCTACCCAATTCCAGTTCTTTCAGATTTTAAAATAAGAGTTGAAATTATAATTTTGAGCTTCAATCCAAATCCTCCATCCAAGCAAGCTCTTAGGTGACATAATTGACAAATTTAATAACATATTCAGCTAGACAAATGGGAAAACAGTTATTAAGCCTTCATGTTCTTTTTAAGCTTTGGATCTCAAATGTGAAGCATACACCTGCCTAGGTTACAAGATGATTATATAAGATGCCTAGGCCAGTTTTGTTGACATAGTCAAGAGACAGTTAGGTCAAGCACTATGATGAGCCTAATAATCACTTGCTTTATATTTCAACAAATAACCGTTGATTTGAAAAGACCCAATAACCTGAGGAGAAAACATTGTGCTTTAATCTTATTAAAAAATCAAAGAGCACATCTATTTCCTTTGAAATATGCTGCTATGAAATTAACTAATGGATATTCTTCTAAGCAGGCCTCTATCATTTAAAAGGCATCCTAGCTAAAATGGTGAAAAGCATTTTCCTTGGCTCAATACTATGTGCTGCTCTCATGATCTACCTCCTCTTTCTGTCTAATGGCTTTGCAACCTTGTTTGTCTCTTATGCATGCTCTCTTAGTCTCCCTCCATCTATTTTCATTCCTCAATTTTATTTTCACCTTCTACATAATTTATAAAATTAATGACACTTCAGCTATTTGTACAGTAGCTTCTCTTTTTCCCCTGTTCTTAGTCTCTTAGCAATCACTGTAACCAAGTTTTTCATTTTTCTTTTCTATTGCATTTGTAAAGATGACAGTAATCTAAATCTCTCTCCCCCCCTCCCCCCTTTCTATTTTCACTATTCTGGTCATTCTGTTAAAGATGAACAGTAGATGCTAAATTCTCTTCTCCCCCCTCCCTTTCTTCTCTCACCCCCCCCCCCTCCTTCCCCCCCCCCTCCTTCTTTTCCTTGCTATTTTATCCTTCCTGTTAAGCCTGGCAGCCAAAACAAAAACAACACACTAAAGCCCTTATGTCCCAAACTAGTTCCCCCCCCCCCCCCTCTCTTTTCCTTGCTATTTCTTCCTGTTAAGCCTGGCAGCCAAAACAACAACAACTAAGCCTATGTCCCAAACTAGTTAAGGAGCTGTATGAACCTTTTGTTTCCAATATCTACTCTGGTCAATATAACGCAAAGCAAAATTTAGTCGGGAAAAAATTCGAAATATTTTTTGTGGAAAAGATTTTTAAAGGAAAATTTTAAAATCATTTGATATATTAATAAATAGAACAAACAAAATAGGCAACAGCGACTAACTATGGTTTACTACATGAACCTTTTTTCTCTATTATGTTTTGTTCATAGCTACATCCTCACTAAAATCCAAAAACCGTAAATCTTTTGCAACCACTTCCAATAGTCTAGCAAACAACAAATGAAGTTGTCCCCAATCAAATGATGGCTAATTGTTCCAAATAGGACATACATTTACTGTTTAAAAAAGCCTTGTTCTTCCATTCAACTTAAATCTTTTATAACCAACCTACTCCATTTTTAAAATAAAAATTTCAATTTTACATATGTCTACTAAATCCATTTATCGGACCAACGGGAGAAGAAGAGAATGGGATTAAAAATACACCTTTACTTTAAAATGCTAGTAGTTCTGCCCATTAGGCAAGCAACATTTTGACATCCAGTGCCTTAAGAAATATGTATGGAAAATCCAGTAACTAAAGGTGTTTTTTCAATATTCAGGATACGGTGTTCAGCTATTCTATAAGTTCCAGGAATTGAAATCTGAACAAAAATCTAAAAGCCATTCAGTGAACATGATGAATGTGTCTAGCGCATAATAAGATTCCAAGAAGGCAATGACATAAGGAGAATTAGGTTTATGTTCATGAATGAATAATGGAGCTTTTAGATGTATTCTCTTGAAAAAGAACCAGAACAAAAACCCTAGGCTAAGACCCTAGAAGTTAGGGATTTTGAGGCCACAATAAGTCCTCCTACTGAACTCCTTTTCATAAGTTGAAACCTCATGCACTAAGTACCATAGCAGCAAAAAAAGCATGGAAATATATTATGTAACTGGTCACTCTTTTGGTGAAGGAATATGACAAAAATGATAGTCATGCATGAAAGAGGAGAATACCAACCTGCCTAACAATGAATGGCTCCTCAGCAAGACTCAATGGCTCAGTTAATATAGTCAAAAAGCCATTTCGGCTCCCATAAACAACATCAGTGAAGGGTCGATCACCCACCTGTCACAAGCACAATTTCGCTATCCATCTAAAATGAATAGAAAAAACAAGTAAAGCACTTGAAAGTTTGTGATATATACCATTATAAGTTGCGATGATTTACAGCCAAAGTGCTTTTCTATTTCTTCAGCTGTTCCCGCTGGTTTCTTCACCTCTGTAGCATAATTAGCAGAAGCCATATCACTATTTTTTAGATTAGGCACAGCACCAAGGGCATGTTTGGTTCACCCTGGAAATGGAATCAGAGTGGACATAGATGTCCAAATTCAAAGAATTCTATTCCAATATTTTTCAAATAGCTAATTGAGTTTGTTGGTTATTATGGTTAAAATAGATATCATTTCAATATAAATTCAAATTATTCAGATTAAAAAAATCAAAAAAAAAAAAAAAAAAAAAAAAAAAAAAAAAATCCAATATTTTTCATAGCTTAATTTGAGTTTCTGCTTTGTTGGTAATATTTACTGACGTTTAAAATAGATTGCTCTCTCTCTCTCTCTCAAATTATCTCAGGATTAAAAAATCAAAAAAGAAAAAACAAAAAAAAAAAAAAAACAAAAATATATGGATTCCTTGTGTCATGAAACCCCAAAAAAAAAAAAAAAAAAAAAAAAAAAAAAAAAAAAAAAAAAAAAAGGATTCCTTGTGAATGAAACCCAAAAAAAGGAATCATATTCCAAGACTTAAATTCCATTCCGAATCCCAGAGCGAACCAAACATGAATCAAGGATATTAAAATTTAGAATTGATGTGTTTTCCAAGTAAATTATACATAAATTAGTCGGCCAGAATCTCAAGCAGCTAAAGATCAAGGTTTTCAACGTTAATAATGAATTAAACTATGAAGCATTGAAGTGTATAGATTGGCTATAACATTAGAGCTTAAATTGGCAGCCAAAAACTTACTATGCCTTATGACTTTGATCCCAATAGCCTTCTCAAGTGCTCTGGCTTTCGAACCATCATGATCATACTCATATAGGCCTAACTCATTAAACCAATAACGGAAAATGCAATAAATTATCAGTAAACAGCATCAACAGAGATGATAACCAGAAAATATTACAAAAAGACAAAGCAAAAATTACCGGCAGAGTTACTAAAAACAGCAAGATCATTGCCAAAGACCGATTTACACTGCTCTATTGAAGAAACAAGAGGACCCCATAATGCCAGAGAGTAAGGCACTGTTATTGTATTATCCTTATCAAATACAACACCCTTAAAGCCTCTTCTATGAAGCTCTGCCCAATCAATAAACCTTATATCACGAACTGATGCATGGGGAAGAGCCAAATGTTGCTCTTTAACGAACACTGACACTGAAGAAACAATCCCTTCAACGTTAATTCTTTGGCCCAATGCAGCTTTCAAATCTACCCACCACATGTTTGTGAAAAGTCTTTTGAGTTTCTTGATTTTTTTTTCTTCTTGTTCTTGGTTTTGGGTTTCTGGGTTTTGGTTAGTAATAAATTTACTATCAATGGAAGACCGGGATTGCTCAAATAACGAATGGTGCGAGTAGCTTGTGCTGTTGCTGGACTGGTAATTTTCTTGGTCTATACAATAGCTTGTGGGAAAGAAAGTGAGGGAACATATATTTTTGGAGCGGGTTCGGTATTTGAGAAGGGAAAGAGGGTTTGATTTTGTTCTATGATGGGAACGGCGGTGAAAGATTTGGAGAAAGCTTGGGGTGGGGCAAGTGCAGTTGGGTAAGAGAGCAACGTAGGAACACAGTATTTCCATTTCCAATCTATTTGGCTTTGGGGATTTTTTTAATAATATTTTTTCAGTGGCAAGTATCCCCATTTTAATCCACAGTTGAGAACTCACTTGCACTTAGATTAGAGGAATTTTTTTCTTCTTTTTTTTTTTTTTTTTTTTTTCTACACTTGCACCTTCAGACTTAAGAGGAATTTCTTTTCTTCTTTTTTTTTTTGTTTTTTTTAATATTACGGAAACCAGATTCGACAACTGTATTTATCTATTCGAGTTTGTTCATTATGCAGTCTACTGTTTTTAAGCTATGTTATGGGTGTTTGATACTTTTTTTTCTTTTAAAGTGGTTGATATCTGGGAACTAATGGAATAGATTCTATTGGATTATAGGATTTTATTTTTTTTTTTTTTTTTTTTTTTTTTAATATTAGGAAACAGAGATTCGAAACTGTATTTATCTATTGTTAAGTTGTATATGCATCTACTGTTAAGCTATGTTATGGTGTACTTTTTTTTTCTTTTAAAAGGGTGTATTGGACTAAGGAAAGTCTATTGGATTAAGATTTTATTAATTTTAAAAGATTTTAAAATTTCAATAGTATTCAATTTAGATTTTTTGGAGTATATTAAAATTTTATGGTATTCAATTTAGAATCTCATAAAATGCATAAAATTATGATGGTATTCAATTATGACTTTTTAAAACTCCATATAAATTTGATACTATTTGAAAAATTACTGATTTAGAAGGATTTTATAAAATTATTGATTTCATCGGCTTTTAAAGTGCTAGATTTGAATAAAAGAGTCATTTATAAATTCATCCTCCAACTCAAAAATTTTAAAAATCTTTTAAAATCTAACAGAGTCTTAATCCAAATCCAATATACTCCTTGATAAGAATGGAAGCAGAGCGGGTACCCGTGAATTTTAAACGTATCCATTTAAAAATTTATTATTCGTCTGCGTTCTAAGCTCATTTAAATACTCATTTAAGTACCTGTATTTGAACCCGTTTAAATTTTACTATCCATATCTGCCCAAAACTCCTTTAAATTACCTCTTAACGGTTAGGGTGCTTGAGAATCTTAAACTAATAAAAATCGAATTTATTTAAAATACATTGTTAACTAATAATAGATAGGGTACCCCTAAGTATCCACTATCGAACCTATTTAATATAACGGTTAATGGGTAGCGGATATCTAAATATCTATACATGTACCATATCTGTATTCATTAAGGGTATTAATTTCATTGCCCATATCCGTTACAGGTAATAATTTCATTATCCATATCCATTTCAAACCCTTTTATAACTACGCATATTCTCTTTAAATGAATCGTAACAGAGCGCGTACCTTAAAATACATGTACCACTTACATCCCTACACATTAAGATGTAAAATAATATATTAATTATTGGATTAGTTTCAAATTAATTTACATGCTGAGAATTTGATATTTTGATAAAAATTAATATTAATGGTGCTGTAAATTTTCAGAATTAATTAGATTATTTTTTAGAATTTTTATACGTTGATTTCAATTAAACAATGATTTAATCAAATAAAACAATTAAAAAGGCTTTCAAATAGTAAAAGAACTAAAAAATACAATCTGTCATTGTTGTAGCCTAGGCTTCGTGAGCTGCAAGCGACACGCATGCATCGGTTAGCCATGGCTGCCGGTTCATTTTGAACCGGAATCTAACTGAAATCAAATCTTACTATGATGAACCGGAATCGAACCAGAACCATCGGTTCAACGTTTTGAACCAGAACCGATGATTTAAGGGCCCGTTAAGGTTCATATGAATGTTAAAATCTGAACCTAAATCGAACCTGAACCGGTGGTTAATCGGCGGTTCCGGTCCAGTTTGAATTGAAAATTTTCTATTTTTATTTTCAAAATGAGAATCACTAAGCCTATTTTATACATCTTTAAAAGTCTCGATAATATTTTACTACATGATATACTTTACTTAAGATTTTTTTTTTTTAAATACACTTTACTTTAAAAGTTAAAATCTAAAGAGTAAAATGGTAAAAAAAGAAAAATATTTAGTCTAAACTTATATTGTTTTTAACTTGTAAAAATGGTAAAAAAAGAAAAATGATTCGTAAGTCCTTACTTATATTGTTTTTTTAACCTTCTTCCTTTTTCTTTTTTCTTTACTTTTAAATTGGCTTTACCTAAGAGTTTCAAATTACAATTCTTTGAAGGCCTTTTTCAAAATTTTACCTTTCTACGATTCTGTCGTTACATAATAACATCTCTAAACAAATACATAAGTGTAATTTATCTTGATTATTTTGTAAAAATTAATTACATTTTCTTAAAGTGAAGTATGAGCATTCTAAATTTATTTAAATAAATAAAATTTATTTAAAATAAAATTTACCAATGTTTTTTAAACTCATATTAATATTTTCAAAAGAAAGATGTAATGTTAGAACCGATTTTTTTTTTTAAAAAAAATAATAAATATCGCCAGAAACCGTGATCGGAACCATCAATACATCAGAACAGCACCGGAACCGGCAGGAATCAGAACCAGACCAAAACCGGCGGTTCAATAGCGGGTTTAGGTTCAATATTTTAAAAATTTTGAACTGGCCGTTCAATGAACCGGCCATGCCTAGCATCGGTTTTAAAGTAATATAAAACCACCTCCTTGCACGAGCTCTGATAATTGGTGTAGGTCCTGACTAGCGGTGGTTGCTGGTTTATATAAGTGGTTGTCTGGTGTTCTAATAGTTACTTAGCTGAATGATATATATTATGGGTATATTTACCTAAATATATTCACTATATGATGAACATGTGAATTTTCCACATGATATATATATGAACATGCGATTTTCCAATGAGATAGTCACCGTTCAATCAAGGGAAGAGAAGTCTTTACTCTTTTGACCACATCGTGACTGCTTTGAGAGTACAGGATGGCCGCCGACGATGCTGGCTATTGCAAGCCTTTAATACCCCCAATTTGACAGTCTCGAATATTCTGATTATTATGATAATTATGGTTATTCGAAAGGATAGAATAATTGGAATAACTTTAATTTGTTAATGAGGAACTATTAATTATAAGATGCAATGTTTAATGGAAACCAATTTTATTATGAAAATCAAATTAGAAGAATGTTAAATGAGCTTAAGTTTTGATGATGAGAAGCTAGCACAAGAAGCTCCTTAAGCTAGCACCATGATTTAACATTTAATGGATTAATGTTAAATCACCTAAGACATTTGATTAAGTTTTAATTGTGTGTATATATATCTTCAATTTGGTAGTTCTTGGTATTCTAGCTTGTTCAGTAATTTCGGTTATCCGAGTAATCTATAATTTGGGAATGACGAGAAACACTATAGTTAGAGGGTAGTAATATTAATTAAATGAAAATTAAAGTATTTATAAATTAATTTGAAAGATTAAAGGGAATTAAAAATAAATTAAAGAAGAATGATTTTCCGGTAAAGCATAATTTTACCCAAAAGTCCCGAAAATCAATAATTTTAGTATGGTGTTGCTTAAACATGGCTGGAATTATTAAATAGACTTGGTATAGACCTAATTGGGACTAAAATAAAGTAATCAAAAAGATTTAAGTGCAATCGTAAGAAAAGAGAACCAAAGGAAGGATTAAGGAGCAAAAAGACAACTAAAGGACAATAAATAAAGGAAAGGATTAAGGAGCAAAAAAGCACAACTAAAGGATCATTGAGTGGCTCAGATTACCATGAAAGGCTTTGAATTCGCCACCTATTCTATGATGAACATTAAGGTCCTCTTGCTCAATTTTTTGCTAACATATGGCGAAGCTCCATGAAAAGAGAGATGGAGAAACTCTTAAGGTAGCTAAAAGTTGCCATTTGAAAAACTTAGGAATTCTCAAGTGTTGTCGTCAGTGTAAGGATAAGGATGGTTATCTTTCTCTTCTTTTTCTTTCCGATGGTTTTATTCTTGATTCCATAACACTTATGATACGTTGCAGTGCTTTGCTTATGTTGTCTGACGCTTTTGTGCTGAGGATGCATGTGTTAGTAAGTGCTTTTAAGCGCATTAAGGATGGTTAAGCATGGAATTCTTGATCGTCAATGCTTTTGTGCATAATTGCCAACATAATAATTTTATGTCATGTTTGATTGATAATCTATGGATTATCGGTATATCTCGGGAATATATGAACGGTAATTTATCGTTATTTAAGGTGTATTAGAAGAGTTGATTTGATTGATAATCTATGGATTAGGTATTCTGATATATGAAAGGTAATTATGTTATTTAAGTGTTAGAAGAGTTGTTATGCATGAATTAGAGGTGGAATTAAGTTAAGGATGCTTAAGGAGGTAAAGTATTGCTTAAGTCTGTCACAATTGAGCATCCTGAAATTCCTTCACTAAGGTAGACTTGGTTAAATAGGTAAATGAGCTCCAAAATTTATGAAATTTTATAGAACACCATTTTAGGATATTGGGAAAGGCTGTGGTAAAAGGGATAGTACAATGGATGAAGAGAAATAGAGTTATCGTTAAATGAATACAAGATGCTCAGTGGAAAGGTTGACTGAAAATTAGGTATTATGTTTAGGTTATTTAGCTATGTAAATGAGCTCCAAAATTCATGAAATTTTATATGAGAGTAGCTTGAGATGTGCGCAAGATACTGTTAAAATTTCAAGACAAATTGAACTAAGGACCTAGAGATATAGCCAAAGGAAGGCAAGCTACTCATATGATGGAAACCTTATATTCCACTAGTTTGTAAAGAGTTTAGCATATTTTTAATATGTTATTAAGTCTTATTACTTTAGTTGTTATTTTAATATTTCTAGAATGTAATTAAGTGTGGAAAATAAAGTAATTCATGCCTAAATTAAGGCATATGGTAGTTGAAACATAAATACTATATTTCAATACTTAATTTACATTCCTATGATAGTACGTGTGTGTTTATTGAGTAGTATACAGTTAATATGGATATTAATTTCATACTACAGTATCTGAAAGGAAAGGATTGAAAGATAAGTCAATAAGTAGAGAGAGTAAAGCTAGGAGAGCCTTCCAATTTAGGCTAGTGCACTATATCTATAACTTATGTTGTTTAAGTGATAAGTAAAATAGTTTTAAAGAAATATTTTATGAAAAATTACATGGTAAAAAAAATATGCTAAGCTTACTATTTTCTGAGCTTTTACAAGAGAAAAAGTTGATTTATTTATCAAATGTTTATATCAAATGAAATCGAATTCAAATGTGATTATTGCATTTGTGAATTGATTATAAAGAAAGTAAATTGTAAAGTTATAGTTAAATGTGTTTTATACAAAATAATAAAGAGCTAATGTTAAATGTTTGATGATAGTTGGAAATGAATTTCAAACTACTCATTTGAACGGAAAATGGAGGATGATTTTCAAAGAAGGGATATAGAAATATTTGAGCAAAATGAAATGCTGGTCATTATGGCTAATGATTGATTGATTTTTAATGGAGATATTTTAAAAGTCTCACTACTAAATGTATGGCATAGTTATTACCTGATATCACTTCATTTGTTAAAGTTGATATTATGATATGGTTATTACCCTGCCTATATCACTTCATTTGTTGAAGTTGATATTCTGACCGATATGGATATGCAATGAATGATATTGCGAATGATATTGATCCTTCTTAAATGAGATTGAGATAGCTTTGTCTTAATGAGCTCATAAGACACTAATGGCCTGCCGAATTGAGTTTGCATAAGCTATGGAGATAAGACTACTGATTAATGATTTATTGATATGTTATAATATTTCCATTGAATTGATTATTTTTGGTAAGCACATGGATTTGATTTAGTTTATATGACTACTTGTTATTTCTATCTAACTGATTTTTTTTCGGTAAGCAAATGATAAGTATTGATCTTGAAAGAGGTAATGTTGAAAATTGTTTTTCACACTTAAATATCTTAAATATCTAATGGTGAGTTATCATTTATATTACGTAATTTATAATAGTGCACTATTAAGCCTTATGCTTAGCAATAATTGTTCTCTATACTATCGTAGGAAAAAGGAAAGGGGAAGTAGGAGAGTAAGTCCTACAAAGTGCTAAATTCTTTCTACAGCTTTCGAAAGGTAAGCTGCTGATGTAGCCATTGCCTTATGGATAATTTTATTCGCATTTGTATGAAGAATAAAATAGAGACCGGTCTCTAATATATATATTGAGCAAACTCATGCAACTAAAGTTATATAAGTTCACAATTACTGATATATGTTATAAAGCACTTGAATAGTTTAATCTCTATACTATCGTAGGAAAAAGGAAAGGGGAAGTAGGAGAGTAAGTCCTACAAAGTGCTAAATTCTTTCTACAGCTTTCGAAAGGTAAGCTGCTGATGTAGCCATTGCCTTATGGATAATTTTATTCGCATTTGTATGAAGAATAAAATAGAGACCGGTCTCTAATATATATATTGAGCAAACTCATGCAACTAAAGTTATATAAGTTCACAATTACTGATATATGTTATAAAGCACTTGAATAGTTTAATTACCTTTAAAACTAAATTGTTGTCTTAATAACAACTCTAAAGGAACAATCCAATATATAATCCTCTTTCTAATGGGTTTAAGGGTAATGGTTTCACCAATGTATTTGAGTATGCAAATGTGTAATTTATAATGATTTTTAGTTAAAACATTTTAAATAGTGGAATGTTGTATCTTTTATAAAAACGAAATTTGTTTAGTTCGAGATTTTTATAAAAGTGAGTCTTATGATATCTAAAATGTTTCAAATAGTGTTTAAAATTATTACCACACATGCATTTTGAATATGAAAAATTAAGTCCCTTGTAGTATGTTTATTGAGTTCCTATATAAAGTAAGTGCTTGATAAACATATTATGTGCGACATGCCACATCTTACAGTGGGTTAAGGTGTGGCAAGGCCTTTTCATTGTTGTTGGTGGTAAAGTTTTATTGAAGAAAAAAAAAAAGATTTTGGAGAAGATGACGAATTTACTTTTTTATTTCTCATTGTTTTCCAGTTTTTCAATTGGACCCCAAAACCTTTTAATTTGTTCAATTAGGTCCTGAAATTAATTTTGATTAAATATAGAAAAATCAATGTAATTCCATCAAAGTCAATCAAAATATATAAAAAAAAAGTCTCATCAATTCTAGAAAACTCTACGTAGAATTCTAGTGGTATCTGTAGAAATTTTAATAAATTT
This sequence comes from Jatropha curcas, assembly GCF_014843425.1. The sequence continues at coordinate 40,106 of NW_023590680.1, forward strand.
TTCAATTCCATCAAACTCAACGATTCTTTTAAAATTTTACATATTCATAACGATTCTTTTGTGAAACCTCCAAATTAACCATCCTTATAACTATATAACGGACATTTTTAATGGTATTTGTAGAAAGTTGATTTTTTGGATTTACTATAAATACCCATTATTTTCACTTATCCTTACACAAAATTATTTTTCTCTACTACTCTCTACTCTCCAATTTTTCTAAGCTCTCCCATTTATAATTTTCCAAATTATTCTTAAATAGTTTCTCCAAAGTCCAATATCTAATTATTGTCCAAGCCTTTTAAAAAAAAAAAAAAAAAAGAAGTTCAAGCTTTTTTTTAATTTTTTTTCTTAAAGTTTTTTTTAAATTATTTCATAAATATTTAACTTTTAAATTTTCAACAAAAAAATGTTTCCTAATTTTTTATTTTATACTTATGCGATTTGTTGGAAAATCGATCAGAGAACTAGTCGGAACCGTTACTTTTGGAACCATTAAGGAAGTGTAACTGGAACCGTAACCATTCGATTCCAAACCGTAACCGGAACAGTTAGTTTTCGGTTTGATTCTGGTTCCACATTTTTTGGAACCGGAACCATGAGTTCCAAAATCGTGGCCACCCCTAAATAGGACCATAATTTTTATTTATTATTATTAACCATGAAAAACCACGGACACACATATATAAACGCAATAGAAATTTTATTTATTACTAATTTTTGTGTATGTGCGTTGCACGTGTACTCGTTATACATATCTATGATTTAATTTTTTTATATATATAATATATTATAAAGTAGAAAAATCAATTAAATAAAAAAAATTATAAGCATATTTTATAATAATTGACACTTTAAAATATCAACAAAAAATAATTAAATTAATGTATTTTTATAAAGTTATAAGCATAAATAATGATAATTAGCATATTAAAAATTATTTTTTATTTTGTACCTTAATTTACAGTATCACAAATACAGAAATATGAAAAATTCAACAAAATATAATTACGATTTGTTTAACAAAATCAAAGAAAAATATAGAGTATATAACTTTATTGATATCACGTTTATTAATATTTATCATTTAAGTTGTATTTGATTTATTATAATTTTTTAACTGTTGTCAAAATTTAAGATAAAATTCTTTACATTTGTTCAAATATTTATGTTAATATTAATATAGTTATATATAATAATAATATTACATATAATATTAACTTATATATATATATATATATCAAAGTATAAGAAAAATGTGAAAAGTATAAGAAATAAAAGTAGTATAATTAAAAAACACCTATCTAGTTTTTAAAGAGAAAAAAAAAAAAAAAAAAAAAGTAAAGTATAAATTAATAAAACACTCTATCTATTTTTTAAAAAGAAAAAAAAAAAAAAAAAAAAAGAAGAAGAAAGACACCAACGCTTTAATGTAGTATAATATCGAGATGCTAGAAAAAAAAAAAAGAAAGAATATACGGATCAAATGGGTTACAAAAAGGATGCAAAAAAAAAAAAAAAAAAAAAGAAGAAGAAAGACACCAACCTTAATAGTATATATATCGAGATGCTGAAAAAAAAAAAAGAAAGAATATACGGATCAAATGGGTCAAAGATGCAAGATTTTTAGGGCCTTTAGTTATGGTTATATACATATATAGTTGGTGTAGCAATTAGGCTGTTGTCTCTTCAATGCAAAATATACCTTCATGATATAATATATACTAATAATTTCAACTAATAAAATTAAAATTATTAGAATTCTTAAATTTACTAAAGGTACTTTTAATAATTTTCAATATAATAATTACTTTCTATTATTTTTCTTTTTTTAATAAATTAATCAAAATATTCTTAATGAGTTAAATTAATAAATTTAAATAATATATTTTATTTTTTAGCCAATCAAATTATAATATTATTTTAAAATTTTCTAATATAATTATAATCTCTAATAGGATTGGATTTAAATAGGAAATCAATAAAATTGAAGATTCTTTTTATTTAATTTCAATTATTAACCTATACAATTAAGAAAAGATTATCTTATTTTTTTTAACCAATAAAATTAAAATACTCAAAGATATTATATTCCTACTATATTTAATATGTACCTCATTTCATATATACCTTTACTTTCTTATTATTTTATACAATAGAATTTAGATTGAAATAACCATTTTTAATATCATAATGTGTACTTTATATTTTCTTTATGACATGCATTGCACGTTAACTATACTCGTTAATTATGTACTCGTTCTTTGTGCTATTTAATTTTTTATTTATATACACTATTAAAGTATAAATTCTTATTTAGATTAAAATAAATCCCGTAATCAATTTATATTACTCTTTTCATACAATGACTATTTTTTTTCATTACATGTCTTGCATTATAACATCTAATTGGAAAAAGACAATGTTTTCACTTCTCCTGTTAAATGAACACTTTAAATATGAAATTTATCATTTTTATTCTCTTTAAAATACTTATTCATTGCAATGCAGCACTATATTAATAATCACTATTATTCATAATATACACTACTTGTAATGTTACTTCTTATACACTTAGATTATGTTTGGTATGATGTGATCAACCATATAATATAATGAGAATTACATTACATGATTGATTAAATTGTTTGGTTAGACTTTTTTAGCCATGTAATGTAATTGAGATCACATATGTAATCTTCATTACTTGAATTGATGTAATATTCATAACATCAAAAAATCTATGTAAAGCCTATTACATTTCTCAAACCCCATAATCATTCCACCACCACCACTACAACCACTATTCCACCACCACCACTACAATCACCACCATCACTCCACTACCACCACTGTAATCACCACCACCACCACCACCACCACCACACCACCACTTCACTGCAACCACTACCACCACCACCACCACTCCATTACCACCATTATTGCAATCACCGTAAGTCCGTAACTACCACCACCACTACATCATTATTCATTATTCTTTTGTATTGTTATAGGAATATGAAGAATGAAATGAAAAATCATTAAAAAGATTAAAATACATAATTTTATATTGCAATTTAATTTATTCAACGAAAATATATAAACTTGTATAAAAAATAATAATTTTCAAATACTTTAACTTTTATTTTGTTACTGTACATTTTTTTTGACTTAATTTTTTTAATTTTTTAGTCCAAATAATTTATAGGTCTACATAGTTTTTGGTAGCTTGATATAATGAACAACTTTTGATTCAAACATTTTTTTTTTATTAATAATGATGTGGTGGTAATTGTGGTGGCGGTTATAGTAGTAGAGTTGTAGTTGTAGTGGTGGTGCAGGTGGAGTGAAGGTGGTGGTGTAATTGGTGGTAGTGGTGTGCTAATTATGTTACATATTTACAAACAAATATAAAAATTGAATGACATTTACATCCAAAAATTTTCTTAATTACAGAACCAAACATAATTTTGTTCATTCCATTACATTTTTCATTGTATTACATATTTGATTACATACATTACATTACATCAAACCAAATATAGCTTTAATCTATTTTTATATTGTGAAGTGAGTTAACCCAACCCCTAGACCTAATTCTTTAGCCCTTAATTTGCAAATATAGATTCTTGAAATTCTAATAGGTGCCTAAAAAGGAAATCAAGCTAGTTAAAATCTAAAAACTTTAAAATGCTCAATTAATATATGTATTCAATCAAATCATAGAAAAACTATATATATTTTTAAGCGAAAATTCTTTAATTGCCAATGTCTAATGTTATTTTAGAATATTTTAAATTTCATTAAGGGATATTATTTTTGGAAATCTTATTATTCTCATTCCCATGTTTAGTATATAGATTATAGATTATATATAGATATATTATAGATAAAATGAAATGGAAACAACAAAAAGAATGTATTAATTTTTATCAGATTATTTTTATAAATTAACAAAATCTTGTTTTATTCTTCTTCCATTGCTAAGAGTTGGGAAACGCTCTGCAAACACATTAGAAACTGATTTTTTATCCGTTGCTAAAATTATAACCTGTGCATAAACCTTTCGTTGCTAAGAGTTGGCAAAAGGCTCTATAAACGGATTAGGAACGGCCTTTTTTATCCATTGCTAAAAAATATAATCCAGAGTGATAACCTATTCCGCAGAAACCTTGAACTTGCTCCTTATTTCGAATATTTTAATGTTTTTTTTCTTTATTTTTGAATATATATATATATAAGTTGAAAGAGTAAGATAATTACTAGATTTGCATGTATAGGAATCCCAATAAAGTATCAATAAAATTAAAAGTTTCTTAATTAGAATAGAACTAAATTATTCTCAATGATATTTTTAATATAATTTTAATCGATCAATAAAATCAAAAGTTTTCTAATTAGAATGAGACTAAATTATCCTTATTGATATTTTTAATCAATCAATAAAATTAAAAGTTTTCTAATTAAAATAGAACTAAATTATCTTTAATGATATTTTTAATTAACCATCTATAATATATATAAGTATTAAATTGAACTTAAAATAGAAGTCCAACAATTAATTAAAATGTTAAATGAAGACTAAAATTATCCTTATTGATATTTTTAAATCAAATCAATAAAAATTAAAAGTTATTCTAAATTAAAGATAGAACTAAAATTATCTTTAATGATATTTTTAATTAACCATCTATAATAATATATAGTATTTAAATTGAACTTAAAATAGAAGTCCAACAAATTAATTAAAATGTGTAAACAATTATCTTTAATGATATTTTTAATTAACCATCTATAATATATATAAGTATTAAATTGAACTTAAAATAGAAGTCCAACAATTAATTAAAATGTTAAACAAAATATGTGAATAAGGATACATTTATTTTTATATGCTTCAATTAAAATTTTTTATTCTTTAATATTTGTCCTTTATTTATGGATCTAAAAAAAACCGAAACATTATTGCAATGTTAAAACTAAAAAAAGAATAATTATATTCTCTAATTCAAAAATATGTAGAAATTCTAGAAAATAAAAAGTTACAACCATGCTAAATTGCTAACTATTTTTAAGATATCTCTCTCTTTTCCTCACAACTTAAAACCTAAAAGCTCTCTTCTCTTCTTCCACGGGCCGCCACCGGTGTCTCACCGGTGGTCACCCATTTTCTTTTTTGTTTTGTTTTTTGTTTTTTTTTTTGTTTTAAAATAATCATCAGATCTGTTTACAGATATAAGTTATTGTCACCCAATATTGAAATTTATCGTTGCCCATATCATGAGATTTTATTCTCAGAATTAGTTTTGAGTTATTGTTATCACCGTTACAGTGCTTTTGTCTAGCGTTTTTTATTATTTGAATAGTTGTATAAAAAAAGTGTAAATATCCTCTCCAATAGAAGGAAAAAATTTGAAGGTAATCAGATCGGACTTGTAGAAAAACCATAGAGTCGAGCAGTGGCCATGAATAGCCACCAAATGGTGCAAGCGATCGCTTATGGTATAAATATTATTCTCTGTCAACTCAATTAGATACTCTAAATCAAGATTGTGTTTTTTTATTTTTTATATAAATGGTTTATTATTAGACTTTCTATATAAAATATAGAAACATATTGATCTGTATCTCATATCTGCATATAGTTTCAAATAAATGAAATTTCTAATTTGATTTTTCTAAAAAAAAAAAGTTACAACCATGAACTAAATTAAATATATAAGAAACAAATGAACTTATATTTATTACTAATGCATAAAATTTAATTTTTTAAAAAACTACAAATTTTAATTAGAAAATTAAGAACAAAATAATTAATATCTCCACGATGATGATGAATATTGGACTTAAAAAATATCAAAAATTCACTGCAAACCGTTATGAATATAATAAATTGGTAGAAGCTAACATGTCCCAATTATATATTTAGAAGAATGTTTATCTTTCTAAGTTGTAACAAGTGATCTCTTGTAACCATTCTAATAGAAGTCTTGTACCCTCTAACGTACCCTCTAACGTTTGCTTTCTCTCAATTAGCTCTAAAAGGCCTATTTATTGTTGGACTTTAGGTTAATTAGATTAATATTAAGATTCCTAATTGATTTAATATTCCTATTTAGTTGATATTTAATATTCCTTAATTATTTTCTTTAAAATAAATAATTTATAATCAACTAATAAAACAATAATAAAATTAAAAGTTTACTAATTAGAATAGGACTAAGTTATCTTTAATTTTAATCAACCAATAAAAATTAAAAGTTTCTTAATTAAGATATGACTAAATAATCCTTAATAATATTTTTAATTAACCAATAAAATTAAAAGTCTACATGGGCACTTTAGAAACCCAATGTTCCCCATTCGCACTTTTATATATATAAAGATTATTACTGATGAAAAATCATATGCATATAAACACATAAAAGGTACACTGATTTGGAAAATGGACTTCTAATTCATTAGGAATATAGACTTCTAATTTATATAAGACATCCATTAATTTCTTAACAGTTTCCTTTAGATCTCTATTCTTCCAAAAAATATTAGCGAAGGAAAAAAGTACAGCATTTATTCAACATTCCTGTCACGACCCATTTCTATAAGCCGACTGGCACTAGGGCCCAGGTAAGCTTAAGACCCCCGAGGCCCGTAGTAAGGTTGAATCACTAAAATTTCACTTTCTCAATATAAATTTCAAACATTCATCCCATATAACTATGCAAAACAAATCTTGTAGTTATATTATATTTCGACCTAAATTTAACATCTTAAACATTTCACAGATCGAGCTCAATTTACAATACATCTCTTTTATAATATGGGCTCATAGAATTATTTCATCTACATTAATACACGACTAAAAGTTCATAAATTCTACAACTACGGAATTCATAAGCAGATAGATTCTTGTACATATGGCTATATAGTTTAAATAATTGCTAACTCTAAAATTTATTTTCTAGCTCTACGAGGAAAGAGACAGAGCTTTAACTGGGTTTAGAAGAATCTACTTTCTGAAAGGTTAAACAGAAGACATGCGGGTTTATTAATGAATAATAGTTATTGCACAACACATGCATTCACACAAACGTGCAAATGTTTCAATCTAGTCATCCGACTAGTTATATGCTCATGCAGTTAAACAGAAAGACATGCGGGTTTATTAAATGAATAATAGTTATTGCAGCAACACATGCAATTCACACAAACGTGCAAATTTGTTTTCAATCTAGTCATCCGAACTAAGTTATATGCTCATGCAGACAGCCACACGAAATGGCATCACAACAAGCACTCCAACAATTATTAACATCTTTCACAAGATAATCACATCATGTGGAAATTAGTCAGTGGCGTCACTGAAAACCCCCAAATGAGTCGTCCTCCCACATGGCCCATCCTCTCACATAACGTGTGCACTTAGGGAAAGTCGATCCCCTCCATAACATGGCCCACAAGTCTAATCCTCACTTGACGCAGCCCCCTCTCATTGTTTTTCCATTCTCTCTTTGTCTTTTCCATACCAGAGGAGGCCTACCCTGTGGTTTATCCATATTATCCATATCATATCATCGAGTGCCATGCATCAGGTGCACATGGGGCGCCGATCTCCCATACGGCCAAAGGTCTCATAGACCGCCCTCACAAACCCATGGTGACCCACTTCATCCCAACTCCACACAAACAAAGCATACCATTATCACATCACAATTAATCAACACTGCAATTAAATATAAGCATAACAAACAAGTAAATATCACGATGCAAGTGCAAAATTAGACATTTTCATTCAATTACAATTAAGTAAAGGAGTAGTAATTTAATAATATAATATAATAATTGATTCTTGAAATAAATAAATAAATAAATAATAAAATAGAGAACTTTATTTGTTATATATCAAGTTCAAGAATTAATCTAAATAAACCTGATAACTTAATTATTAATTATGACATAATCTAAATAAACCTGATAACTTAATTATTAATTATGACTGGCCTAGATTCTATCGAAATTCCAGCAGAACCTCCCCTAAAATTTGACTAAACCACGATTTAACAATATAATATCAAAGCCCATCCGTCGAACAATTCACATCAACTCATCCCGTCCGCCATAACCTTATTTATCAATCATTCGATTACTCAATTCACACAGCCCATTCATCGAGCAATCAATTGAACCAACCCATTCGCTTTAGGCTACATCGCCGTCCATCACACACACACACACAAATGCACTTAATAACTCCCAACCAACTAATTAATAAGTCATATTAGCCTTCAAGCATATTTCAACGATATTAATAAGTGTTCTATATTTGATTACCAAATAACTAAACATTTATAATAAAATTTGATTCGCCAAGTTAAATACAGGTACTCTCATTGATAGTTTCTATTGATAGTTTCTATATTAATACTTACTCGATGACTAAGTCTTTAGATTTTTTAATTTCCCCCTAATAATATTTTAATAAAATTCCTAGGATATACCAACATAAACATTAGGCCTAAGAATTCTCTCATCTAAGTCTTAGATTTTAATTTCCCCCTAATAATATTTTAATAAAATTCCTAGGATAACCAACATAAACATTAGCTAAGAATTCTCATTTCAATATCAAATCTTCTAATAATAACTAATATTCATGAAATATAATTAGCAATATTCAAAAGAAATTGCTTCTTACAAGACGCCCCTGACTAATTCTTAGCAAGAATTATATCTAACTAATTATTTCTTAGAATTCAATTTATTTAACTATAAATTTTAAATTTGGAATTTATACTGAAAATGGGAGAATAGGTCTTAGGGCGTACCACTTGAGAATTAGACTACAATTCCACGATCTGCGCGAAGAGGAGGTCATTCTGCGTCTTGAAGCTTCACCGAAGCCTCATCAGACCGACGCCGTGTACGATGGCCGAAAAATCGTGCATCTGCTGGATTTGAGCAGTGCTTATACCCCCAGACTTGAAAATTCACCAGGAATTCGAATACATGCTTCGTTTGTGCATTTGGTGAGCTGATCGGTCGGAATCAATCTCGACAGCCGCTCCACCACCGCCTTCAATGGCACTTCAACCATGCTGGCTCCATATTCAAAGTTAATGGAGGGGAAACATTTCAAAGGTGACTAGGAGTCTATTAGGACCCTTCCCAGCATCTGAGATCAACAGAACGACGAGATTACGCTGAAAAATCGAAGGAGAGAGTGCTATTGACGGAAGTTGTACAAATTCACGCCAATCAAAGCTCTTTTGGCATGCCAGGTGATCAACGGAGGGACTACCGGCTCTAGGAGGGTCGACTGCTACCTTGCTCTCGTCGGGCGGTGGCCAAAAACGAAGTGTAGCAAGGGAGGGGGGGTGTCGCGCGACGCAGGAGAGGAATGAGAGAAAGGAGAGAAAAATGGGGCCAATGATAATTTGGCAATATTCTAAGGCCTTCTAGATCATTTCGGTTTGGTCCAGATCAGCGATTTGACTCGATTTTTATTTGGTTTTCGAGTTCTTAACTTGGTTTTCAGAAATTTTAAGCTGATTTATGGTTCCGGTTTAACAATGATTAAATATTTGCCGTATATTCTCATTTTGTTCTTACTGGTCAATTTATTTAATTGATTTAATCAAATTTTATACCTTTCTCCAATTTATTCACCAATAGTTGCATTATAATAATATTAGAGTTTAAGATCATCAAGTCAAGTAGTAAATATAATTTTTATGGTTATTTTGAGTGATTCAATATTAATTTTTTAAGAAGTTTAGATTGTTTCTAACTAGAAGTTCCAATATTATGTTTTGGGCCTGAGCCCAACCCCGTAAACTTGGGTTCGGATCGAAATTATATGGTATTTGCAGCCCATACATTCAAAATTTCTGATTTTTGAAATTCAAAAGTTTTGAAAATAAAATTACAGGGTGTTTCAATTCCCCTCATTAAAATATCACTTGAAATTCTTGAGTATATGCATTCTAATTTTGTGCATCTCAAAATTAGTAATAGAAAACTTGTAATATGAAGTGTTTTGAAAGTTAAATCAATAATATTATTGTTTGAATGAATTTCTTCAATATTAATAACAGCAATTTAGAGGTGTCAAAGTAAGTCATGACATGCGAGTATGATTTGCCTAACGCATGAAGTAAAATAAGTTAGATGAGGCAAAATGAGTTCGTGTTGTAAATAGGTCATTTATTTATGACATGAATATGTCGTGTCATGGGTTGACAGGCGTGTTAGTTGAGTGACCCATTACTATATATATATATATATATATCAATGAATATGTCGTGTCATGGGTTTGACAGGCGTGTTAGTTGAGTGACCCATTACTATATATATAATATATATATTAGGTATATTAGTAAAAAATATCCTACTCTCTCTTGTCAATGATAACCCTTTTTGAATAGAAAAAGATTGTTGAGATTTATTCATAATAATAAAGCACATCAAAGAGTACAGTAAATTATTACCCAACATGATCCATTTAAAATGATCAAAGCAATAAAAAATTATTGTTTAGTAAGAATACCATCTTAGTTATGATTCTAACCAAAAGAAACCTTCGATCTACGCCAGCTAAGGTATGTCACAAACTACAATGTCCAAATTGCATATATATATATATATATATATAAAATTATCCTCTCCTTCTTGTCATTGATAAACCCTTTTGAATGAAAAGATTGTTGAGTTTTATCATATAATAAAGCACATCAAAATACAGTAAATTATTACCAACATGATCCATTTAAATGATCAAAGCAATAAAATTATTGTTTAGAAGAATACCTCTTAGTATGATTCTACAAAACTTCGATCTACGCAGCTAGGTTGTCACAAACTACAATCCGTCCAATTGCACGACCTCTAATAGTATCCACACAAAGTGACAACCAAAAACTCTAAAACAATTTTAAAAGTTGAGAGGATAGAGGTTATGATGATGCTAGCTATATTATGTTTTATATTTCTATATTAGTGCCTATCAACCTTTAGACTGTTTTTTAAATCTATTTATCTTAAATTCCTAGGTCATAATCGATGTTCTAAGAACCATACCAGTGTGAAGGTTTAAACCGAATTTTTATATATAATATTTTAAAATATATTTATTTATTAAATAAAATTTAAAATATAAGTTATGAAAAAAACTTTGATATCAAATAAAAAATAGTCTCAAATTTGGCTTTTATAAAAAGAATAAAACATTAGTAAATAATTTTAAACAAAAAGAATAAAATATTAATACTAAGAAAATTAATTAATAACCATAAAATATAATATTATTTTTCACATTTGTCTTTAAAGTTAGGCAATTTAATTTTTTTAATATTAGGACGACGTTAGGAGATACAAAACTAAAAAATTAGTGGCCCAATTTTTAAGAGGCCCAAATTTTCAAAGGGCACATTTTTTGTGAAAGCCTAGGATTTAAATCGAATCAATTTTTAACTAGTCCGATTCACCAGTTTTTAGCCGATTTTTATCTGATTTTTACTGATTAATGTTGGTTTTTAAAATTGTTGGTTTTTTTATACAACCTAGATCGGACCATAGTCTGGTCACCGGTTAAACCGGTCGAACTAGTTGGTCCGATCCAGTTTACAGAACAATGGTCGTAATTATTATATTTATTTATTTAAAGAATTTAAATAAATAAATCATCATTAAATATTGGGTTTAAAATTTAATTCAATAAATAAATTTCAGACATAAATTAATTAAGTCAATACTTAATAATTTAGGTAAATTTGTAATTAAATATAAATTACAAAATTTCCCTTAAAGTCCCAAAGTTCTTTTGTTATTATGTCATATTTTATTTGCTTTCTCGATTTTATTTTCTCATATCTATTCTTTTGCATGTGACCCATTAGGTTCCAAATATGTTGGTGACAAATATAATTAACTAATTAATTAATATTTAAAGGTCAAGAATATTGTCTAGCAATATGTCATGACTACCCAAATATTTAGAAAGTCAATTGTGGTTTCACTTAACCTTTTAGTGCATGGTTTATTAGTGTAACTAATATCATTTCATTAATAATGTTCTGATTTAGTACTTAGTCATGAAGTGTGTTTACTTTATTAAATCACGTTAGTTCCCTCAATATTAATTATTGATCACACGAATGAAATTCCAAATCTAATTTGCTAAATTCATTTTATCTTGCGCAAGGATTTCTTAATCAATATTAATAGAGAACAATTAGAACATTTTTTTTTTCTTAATTTACCTAGTATGAACATATCTTAATTACACAAGTATCTCCACATAGTTCCTGCTATGTTCAATTTTTTATTACTTATTATCCATAAATGAATAATGTGAATGAAAAATCAAAACATAATTATCTTTATACAAGATAACTTAATAATTTCAAATTAAGGATTACTTACACAATCATCACTTGAATATTCCATGGACACATGTAATTCTTCATATGAAATTCTCGTGTAAGTCAATGTTTAAATAACAAGCACATACATTTTAATTTTATTTATCATAAATATCTTTGCTTATGAGAACGACTACTTTCTTTCACAAAGGAAAAAACCTAATATGTACTAGTCTTAACAGTTCTAATCATCGTCCAATAATGAGGAGAATATTGATAAAAAATATTTAGAGATATTACTTTAATGCAGAATGAAACTCATAATTATAACTACATTATAATTTACTTTGCAAAACAAGAAAGCCTCATGGACTTATTTTTTAACAGAGATTCAATTAGTAGAATATAAAAGATAAAGAAATATTAATAATAAAATATTTATTACATGAAATAGTTTATCCAAAATATAACCAATCAATTAGCAATAGGGCATATTACTAATGAAGACTACAAGAACTAAATGAAAAACAAATCTAGAAGTTGCACTCTAGTATGGCTCATGATAGCAGGCAATTTTTTTATGTGTATATTGCATAGTTATTTGCACCTTGTTGAAAGGAAGGCGTTTGAGCTAATTTCCTCTTGGGTTAGATGGCTTGAGGAATTGGTTATTTGATATCGATAATCTTCACTTCTCTTCTATATATCTCACAAAGTCTGGATCTATCAACTTATCTTCACTAAGTTCAGTCCAACATAGTGATTTCTAATATCTTATCCCATACAAAGCCTCAAATGGTGTCATCTTTAGTACTTGATTAATAGCTAAGTAAATTTTGTGAGCAGATTTATCTTTCCCAATTTCCGTCTAACTTTATGACACAAATTCTGAGCATAAATCAAGTATATGAATCACTCTTTCTGATTGAACTTAATACCCAAAGCCTCATGTAACTTTCTCCAGAATTTAGATGTGAATCTCAGTTTCATTATCACTCCTTGACTCCAACCACTAAAGGAATTTTTCGCTTTATATCAAGCCAGTTCAACCCGATCCTAGATTGACAAGATCCATATTGTTCTTCCTAGGAGGTCACTCGTCCTAGGATTTCCCTTAAGCGAGCACGCTTAACCGCATAATTCTTCCAAATCTGCGACCATTCCACCAAAAGACGCCTTTAATGATTAGTTTTCCTCATTTCAATGTATGATTCAATTCACTCCCATGTCTCCCATTCCACTACCCTAGCTAGGGATATTCCGTAATGTCGAGGTCTCGCCGTTTAAAATGTCAAATGGTGAAGCACCTAAGGAAAGTGATCAAATCAAAATGTGTTAAGCAGATGCGTCCAATTTCTGATTGCTCATCCATTCAGTTGTATATCGCCTTAGTTGTACTTAGCATCGATGAGCCTCATGTGATTACTCGCGTACCTCTCAATAAGATAAGATTATCCAAATCCTTGTCTTCTTCAGGATGTAAAATAAATTTTATAAAGTGGACTAGTAATTAGTTTATAAAATAAAAATTGAAATTATTTTCCCAATGATCACTTCATTAGTGTTTCTTTGATGTCCAATCTTTCATGCATCATTACATTTTGCATTACTCTTTAGATAAATTAAGATGAACTTTTAGGGTTTTTGGTGATGTTATGTTAATAACTCTCCCTGAGGCTGTTAACAGGTTGTGAAAGTGTTGAACCCATGATGAATTCTCAGATCCTTTCTAAGATATAATAAGTATGCAGTTATATTGGACCCATATGAAACTCATTGTTACACATATGGTTAGGTATATTGCTGCTCTAGTGTGATGGGACCCTATTAAACCAAGTATATCCATTTCATGTAATGGCATTAGAACTATGGCCTAAGATTGTATGTACTTTAACAATCTAAACCTAGTAACATGGATGTCATGAAAATGGCTCCCTTACATATCATATGTCATGCATACAACTTATGGATAAGGAATCTAGGTACCCTTTTCCATGTGAATGTGTTTTATCCTTTAAACACTTAAGCCCTAGTTTCTTAGGCACTTCTTACCTTAAATCCTAGTTTTCTAGGTACTATTTCCTTATAACAAGTGTTTATATACCCTCTAAACATGAGCATACCCCTATACATGAGTGTATCCTACCATTAAAATAGAAAGCCATAACTACCTAGGCCCAATACATGCTTCCACCCATCCTAGATATCTAGATACACCTTATAATGGATATGACCCTTCAAAGTCTAAAACACTAAAATCTTAGGCACACATTCCTTCATAAAGCACTAAAGTCTTAGGTGACCCTATATAAGGCTTCTAGTTACCTTGAACACATTTCTTCATACCAAGTGACCCCCACCTATTAGGGAACCTTACTACAATATCCAACCACCACCCACTTAGGTAAACTGTGTCATAAATTGAACAAGGAAACTTACTTAAATGCCATGATAAAAAACCCTAACACTTTGGGTAACATGTACCTTTTATTTCCTACCCTTTAAGTAGCGTCATGTCCTAAACCAATAAAAAAAAAAGGGGAAAAACTATACCTTTTAGGACAAACCTCATACCTTTAGGGCAACTAAGGCCTAAATTTAGGGAATCTCCATCTTTTGGTAACCACTTTCTAAAATCAACCACCACTTATTGGGTAACCATTCTCCAAATTCAACTCTCATCCTTTGGGGATCTCCCATCCTTTGGGGTAACCCTTAACTTTAAGTATCTTTCATATGTTAAAACATATCCTAACCTTTAGGGTAACCTCAACACTAAATGAACTCTCAACTTTTAGGTAATCCATGTCGTACAATATGGGGAACATTCCCATGTCTAAAGTATTAAACATTCATCCTTTTTCGGCAAATCATATCCTACAATTTGGGTAGCCTTTATCTCATGGATGCCTTTTTTTAATCCCACTGACCATAGAAATCCAAAAACCTTGACCTTTTGAGTAACTTTAGAATAACCATATCATCTGAAGCCCTTGCATCATAAGGCACTGTTTTACTGTCACCTTTAAAGTTTAAAAGCCCTTATATTATGAGGTTCCTCTTTACCTTTACCTGCTAAGACATCTTTGGTTCTTACCAAATTGGCCTATGTGTCTAAATCTAATCTAAACACTGAGATTCATTATCTTCTTAAAAGTATCAATGTTTGGCATTCCGAGCAACAATGACACCTTGACCTTTAAAGCTTTTCAAGAGATGTTTATCACCCCCCCTAAGAAGTAAGACGAATCTTTCAAAATCCACCCTCATTGACGCCCTTAACTGTAAAAAATATGCGATTCTTGAAGGATAGGGCCAATCCAACTGATCTTGTTGCTCTTTAAAATGCAAAAGACCACCTAGTTGCAAGCTTGGTGACGCGGAACCCTATGAACATTAATTCCAAGAACTCTATGACAAGATTGGAATAGCTTCAAAGATCAAACTAAACTCTCCTCTATGGCACCCAAAGCTTAAAGAAGCAAGAACCCAACTGATCTTGTTGCTTCTTTAAATATGGCAAGAAGACCACCTAGTTTGCAAGCTTGGTGAACAGCGAACCCTAGCAACATTAAAATCCAAGAACTCTATGGACAAGATTGGAAATAAGCTTCAAAAGATCAAAACTAAACTGATCCTCTATTGGCACCCCAAAGCCTTAAAGAAGCAAGAACACCAAAATAATAAGAGTAAAAAGATAAGATAAAGCCACCAAATAAATTGATAAGTTTAACCTTATTCTTGATGCAATTAGAAGGAAACAATCTCACAGATCACTCTAATCAAAGAACAATAACGCCAAAAGCATGAACAAATTTGAAGATTTTCCCCTATTTCATTGAATTATTTGCCTTAACAACCAATAACAAAGCTATTTATACTAAAAATCTAAAAAACTTGATACTTAAGAGGATTTGAATAACTAATCCAACTTACGGGTAATAGATAAGGATTAACTAATCTAAACCGAACTAAGGATAAAGGAACTATTATCCAATCCAACTAAGGATAAGGGAATAACTAATCCCAAACAAACTAAGGATAAGGGAATAAATTAATCCAAACAACTAAAGGATAAGGATAAGGAATAATTAATCCAAAACCAACTAAGGATAAAAAAATAAAAAAGGGTGGCCCAATTTATTGGTGCCCAACCCACTAACAAACATTACACACTCAAAACTAAACACAAATGAGGCCTAACTAATTACGCACAAAAGTTAGGCTTAGTAATGATGGCCAAGGGCGTGCTACACCATCAACATATGCCTCCAATAATGTTAGAAGCCTAGGTGTGCCTTCAAGTTCCACACAACACTTGGTTGAAAGCAAGATCATAAAGCTCTTATGTAAACTTGGTCCCTTGAACATATTAAGGACATGGTGCCCATATCTTCCTTTGTATAACATTCTTTGTCCGTATCATTCCCCCTTTCCTTGAAAAGATTCGTCCTCGAATCTTAGTTAGAAGTTGAGGTACCCATGCTCTCTTGAGCTCCATGGTTGAGTGAGAACGAATCCGTATCATTCCCTCTTTCCTCGAAAAGATTCGTCCTCGATCTTAGTTAAAAGTTGAGGTACCCATGCTCTCTTGAGCTCCATGGTTGAGTGAGAGCAAATCCGTATCACAAGCTATAGAGGGTATCCAAACATTTGGTGTAGAAATTCCTTTTGGGGAAATATTTTATCTATCATCCCCAATATTGCCATAGCTGCAATACTCCTTTTTGAGCAATTGTTATAGAGAATTCTTTTTCTTTGCATGGGAGAATCTAATCCGATAATGCTCTCTTCTTGCTTTCAAGAAATGGAAAAATAGATATTATTGATGGGAAAACCTTATTAAAAAAAATAGAGTTTACATTGAAGTCTGGTTGGAGTTAGAGAGACTAACAAGGAAGAGAGAGAGAGGGAGAGAGAGAGAGAGATTAGAGATTAGAGTTTTAACGGCAAAAGGAATGGTTTAACGCTAGAATCTCTATTAGGTTAGTAAAGGTAAATAAGTCACTTTGATGGTATAAAAAATTGAATGCTCTGGAATTAACAAAAGCCAGTTTGAAAATAACGCTACCCCCTTTAATATTATTTACTTTAAATTTCGATCATTAATTTATGCAATTTAATTTCGGTCATTTTAATTCATATTTTTTAATTTTATGCTTACTTCACCAACTAATCAATTCAAGTGTTTCACTCACCATTGGGCCATTAATTTGTTTTGTATCTTTTGTGGCCTCTTTCTTCCCAACCTCACTCTTTTCACTCTTTTGTTCTCTCGATTCCAAAATTTCACTCCCATTGTTCCTTAAGGCTGAAGCCTCTCTCTCAGGTAGCTTCTGTTGATCAGTATATCTTTCTTGAGGTGATAATGGATCAAGAACCATCTTTTCACCCTCAAATGAAGATTGGCAATTCTCTTCTGGAAACACATCTTCAAAGTCCTGCAAAGGATCAACAAACACGCTTTGCAAAGATGGGTTAAGATCATTAGTGGCTAAATAAGCTCCCTTGCACAAAGGTACAATTATAGGCTGACTGTTGTACAAAGCATGTTTAACCTCATTTGTCCTAGCTATCAAACTCACATTCTTTTCTTTTTCTTTTTCTTCTTTCTCTTTATTTGCACTGTTTATTTTCTCTCATTTTATTTTCCCTCTCTTTTTCTTTCTTTACAGCCTCAAGTGTCATCCATTACTTTTCACATTGGTCTTCATACACTTCTTTTGAGGAAAGTGGTGTTAGAATGGTCTTTTGCCTATCCTTTGTGAATGAATACTGTTGAGGTATTCCACACTTTTCCCTTCTTGCACCCTTCTTGCTAATTTATTATGCAAATCCCTAAAGTAATGAGCAAGGACAAGCTTTTGGTGCATTAAACCCTTCATAATCTCCCATGGTGGCACAGGTCGCATTCCTTTTCTTCTCCTTTTTAATAGTAATTGTTCCCACCAAAACATAGCATAACCCTTGAACGTAATAGCTGCAAGGTAAGATTTCTTCTCTTCAGAATAGTTATGGCATTCAAAGATTTATTCTACCTTTCTTTTCCATTCAAGGTATTCTTCAGCGTTGTTGTTACCATAAAATTCTGGAATCCTCATCTTGATGGATTCGAAGTGCCTATCAACCTTACTAATATCAGTGTTTTTAGCCTCCTCTTCATCATGGGCTTGAAATCTAGGAGTACGTGGATGAGCTCTTATTTCATTAGAGCTTCAGGCTACTTTTATTTCTTGCAACTCCTCTCTCATGTCTTGGAGAAAACTGTTGTGGATTCTAAATTGCCCTTGGATTGACTCCATTAAAAGTTTCAATTAGGGATCCTCTATTTGACTTCCATCCCCACTATTATCTCCAGACTTGCCTGCACTCATGGTTAGTTCCGCCATCCTCTATTTGACTTCCATCCCCACTATTATCTCCAGACTTGCCTGCACTCATGGTTAGTATTCAAAATAGAAAACACGAAAAAGATTTGAGTTAATAGTAAAGCACTCCCTCACGTGTTTACACTCTTTAATCACTCTTTGCAATTCCTCTAATTGTACTTCAGAATCTTAGGTCAACCAACCAACTCAAAAGCATATTTAGAAACAAGGAATAAACCCTAACAATAAAAGTAAGCACAAAATCTAGAGAGAAGACTCAAAAACGAAATGGATAGCAGTACAAGAACAAAACAATGTACAACTTGATTATCAATTAGAGTGTAGTAAACAAGCAAACACACCCTAACAATGTAGAGAAGCAAAAGAAAGCTCAAAACAAGAATAAAGGAACTAGAATTGAAAAGACAATTTCAGGATATAATGTATGAACTTAGTTTACTACAAAGCAAATCAAATATGGACCTAATTAATTCTACCCAAAACAAAGCAAGCAATCAAAGAAAATCCAAAAAAATTTTTTTTCTTCTTTTTTTTTATATATAACGTCAGAGCCGAGCATAGGCATGCTAGATAGAAGCACGGGCGTGCTTGTATAGCTTGGTCCGACAATGAGAGTCAAAGCCTAACACGCGCGTGCTTGTTGTGAATTATTTGTTTAACAACATAACAACGCTATTTATACTAAAATCTAAAAACCTGATCCTTAAAGGATTTAGAATAACTAATCCAACTAAGGATAAGGATAAGGATAAACTAATCTAAACCAACTAAGGATAAGGACTAATTAATCCAATCCAACTAAGGATAAGGAATAACTAATCCAAACAAACTAAGGATAAGGATCCAACTAAGGATAAGGAATAACTAATGCCAACAAACTAAGATAAGGAATAATTAATCCAAACCAACTAAGGATAAAGGATAAGGAAAATGATTAAGTCCAAACGCAAAACTAAAGGATAAAAATAAAAGGGTGGCCCAATTTGTATTGGTGGACCAACCATTAACAAACATTACAACTCAAAACTTAACAAACAAATGGGCTAACATTAATTACACCAAAGATTTAGGCTTTAGTATGGCCAGGGCGTGCTACCAGTACGGCCGTCAAACTATATGCCTCCATAATGTACAGAAGCCTATGTTGTGCCTTCAAGTTCCACACAACACTTGTTGGAAAAGCAAAGATCATGAAAGCTCTTTATGTAAACTTGGTCTTGCGAACATAATAAGGACAAGGCTGCCCCATATCTCTGTTTTGTGATGACTTCTTGTAATTGGTCCACTAGGAAAGCACCAACGGGATTTTGAATTTTTTTTTAATTAGGATTAAGAAAAGAAAAAAAAAAATTAATAGTTGGAATCTCCTTTGTTTGTCTCCATGCTTTCCTTGAGCTCTAATGGTTGAGTGGTAGCGAGAATCCGTAATCATTCCCGACCTTTCCTTCGAAAAGATTCATCCTCGAATCCTTAGTTAGAAGTTGAGGTACCCATGCTCCTTGAGCCCAACATGATTGAGTGAGAGCGAATCCGTATCACTTGGCCAAGTGAAAATAAAGAACTTTAATCCCTCCACCTATTAAACCATTCTCTCCCCTTGAGAAGTAGTACTAAAATGGGGTAGCATCAGTTAAAAATCCACTAAATAGAATTGGAAAAAGAAACCTGCCTTATATTTGGAAGCCTTACAAGAAGAAGCCTGCCCTTGTTTACAAGTAATACCAAAGTCTGAGTGGTAGCGAATCCGTATCATTCCCCCTTTCCTCGAAAAGATTCATCCTCGAATCTTAGTTAGAAGTTGAGGTACCCATGCTCCCTTGAGCTCCATGATTGAGTGAGAGCGAATCCGTATCACTTGGCAAGTGATAAGAACTTTATCCCTCCACCTATTAAACCATCTCTCCCCTTGAGAAAGTAGTACTAAAATGGGGTACATCAGTTAAAATCCCACTAAATAGAAAATTGGAAAAAGAAACTGCCTTATATTTGGAAGCTTCAAGAAGAAGCCTGCCCTTGTTTACAAGTAATACCAAGTCTAAGTCTAATATAGAGTCTTCAGTTTAAGTCTAATTCAAAAGCCTGAGTCTTGTCTTGGGTCCAAATTTGATTTTACTTTAGGGTTCAAGTTTGAGTCTAGTTTTTTACTTTCTAATGTTCTTGCGTCTGTAATTGACCTTCTTGGTCGTTTTGTCAATTGTAATCATCAGCAGTAATGATGATATTTTTTTTCATTATAAAGAATCTTTTTCAATTTTTATGATTACTATATTTCTTTTCCTCTTTCTATTTACCCTAATCTTATTTTAATCTAACTTGAATCGAACATAAAATCAATAAAAAAAATGAAAAGTAAAAGAAAAAATGAAGGAAATGAATTCATCAGTCTTGGTATGAAAAAGAAATAGAAAATTGCATTGCACTTTATTACAAGAAAATGAAGATATAAATCCAAGAGGCTTCACCCAATAATTGCCTTTTTCACCTAAATGATATCGATTCTCGAAGAAAGGGTTTCTTAGGAGTAATGTTACTTTTCCTATGCAGAATAAAGTTGAAAGTCAATCACATACTTGAATCTTTCGGTTTAATCCGAAAAAAGGAAAAGTTTCAAAATAATAAAAGAAACTAGTCGCTCTCTAGTCTTGCAATTCCAAAATCAAAGAACCATTTTCAGAACACCCTGAGCATCATGATTAATGGAAGCAGGCCCAAATTCTCCAAAATAAGAAGATTTGTCCAAAACATAATTAGACCCCACAAAATTTATCCAGCCTACAAGCATAAGAAATCGATTGGTAGGAACCAACATTTTGCACCAGTCAAACAATGTGTTATAATCAGAACTATGACAACCTGATTCTCAAATTTACAAAATTATACAACTTTTTCAAAATCTCGAAATATATGGGAAGCTCAGTTGAGTTCGATCTAAATCATAAATAAAATTATTTTCATGCCAAGATTATGTAATTTGAATTTTTAAAAAAATAAAAAAAAAAAAAGAGAAAGAAGAGAAAAAAATGTTTCATTAGAGTAAGAAAGAGATTAGGTCCGAAACCTAATTCCATTCTCTTCATTTAGAGGTAAAATTCAAGATTTAATTCTCACTTGATTTCTTCTTTCTTCTTGTCATTCCAATTTAAAAATTCTATTCTTGCTATTTACTGAAAAATGTCTTAAAATCCAAGTTGAAATGGACCATGATCCAAGTGCTTAATCATTGTAAATTAAAAAAAGAGCTAAGAAATAAAATATCTCTAGTTGATTGGTTATGTCTCTAGTTCTAGTTAATTTTTGAGCAATTCAAGTTGGATTAGAAACTAGAGAAATTTTTCCAACGATATATGACATGCCAAAATTGGATTTAAAATGAGTCGGAACGAGTAAAAACCATAAGCAAGAAAGAAACTGAAAATTGAGCTATACAAACAATGACGTCTCAAAATTGAAAATTGCATTCATCCCAAGACATGAATTATACCTTTTAATCTTCTCATATATAAGGGAAAGCTTCCTTCACTCCAAATCACACAATCTCACTTTTACTCTTTGCAAAGCATATTCTAGAAACCTTAGTTCAAATGTTCCTTTGACTTTTTAACTCTCTTCTCATCTCCTCCACTCTTCTTGAGTGTTCTAAGTGGGTGACTCGATATTCTTCTGAACTCATTTCTCCTTAATCTCTTTCTTTAGCCTAAATTTAATGTTTCCTACCTTTGGCTTGGAGCTTTCTTGGTCCACCAAATCTTCACAAAAAGCTTTTTCTAATTTTGGACCCTCCTTGGTTATCCAAATCTCACTTTGTTTAGATTTCTCATTGAAATCTAAATCAAGTTGAATCTTCAAGATAGAAGGTCCTCACTTCGTCTGTCCACCTAAGAAGGAGTTGAGACGATCCATCCTTCTGTCAGCCTCATGGTCAACCATGTAGGTGTCGCCAAAAGGCTAAGGTAAGTCCTTTATGACTCTGAATTTTATGTTTTAATCTCTTTTTCCAAATAGCTTCACCAAACACCTTTCTTTTCTAAAACTGTTGATGCAATACCAAAATCCATTTTAAATCCTAAAACTGGCGATTCAAATTCAAAAATCCATTTTTTGCATTCCAAAGCCAAAAATCAATATCTTTTCATGAAAATGGCACATAAGATTAAAACATAATAAATCAAAGGTCTTCAATGAACCATTCCAAGTTAAAAACAACTAACCTCCATCTTAGAATGGGAAAGAGCTATTTGGTCCTGATTCTCATTCTAAGGGATAAGCAGGTAGACATGACTCTCTAACACAATTTATGGACCAAATAAACCAAAAGACTTTTCCCCCTTTGTTTTCTTTTATTTTTGGATTCGAAGATATGTGATTACCATAAAATCCCATCAACGGGCTAAAGACAATACTCATTTATATTGTAATTTATTTTGTTGTCTTACTTTATTTTCGTTATGCTTCTTTTCGCTTTATTTAATTGCTCCATTTTTATTACTTTATTATAAATGTCATTCTTCTTATCTTAAATCTTTTCATTTTAGATTGAATATTAATAATTGGCTAATTAATTGAACATTTAAATCGAAAACCTAGTCTCTGATTCCTCCTTAGTTTTGTTGATTGGTGTACTTTTCTTTAATTGGAGTCAAATGGATTTTTCATACATTTACCCTAAAATGAAATTTAGGTGGCGATTCAACAAAATCATTCTATGAACTTAACACAAACGATTGTTTCAATCCTGTTTAAGTGGATTGGACCTAGCGCTTGAGTCAGGCCTCACAACAATAATAAGAAGTTATTAGTCGATATTATAAAAGATCACATAAATGTCAAACAATAAGGGGTTGCTCAGGTCCACCATTTATAGAAAAAATGAAGAAGCAATGGCCATCAGAAACACGAGCCTTCAAGTGACCTAATATGTCCTTTGATTACCCCAAGCCGACTCATGATTCACTGGAGTTTGAACTAAGTGGAACCTATATGCAGGGAGGCATTGTTGATGCTGATCCAAAAATCAGCCCAAGCTAAAGGCCGAATTGGCAAATCTTAGAAAAGGCTATATCATAGAGACAAATGCCAATAGGGCAATTTGGGTCTAAAACCCATAAATTGTAAATACTGCTTATATATATAGGACATTTTTGGATTTTTATATATAGATTTTCAAGAAGGTGCAGCTTGTTGGAAGAGTACTCTTAGGATCCCTATAAATAAGGGAAACCAATAATGTTAATGACATGTGAACCTATAAAACAAATAGAACTGTCTCATGCATCCAAGTACCTTGTGTCTCCCCTTTCTTTTTCAACCCTTTAATTTTTTATATTTCTTTTATCTCTCTTATCTTTGCTTTTCCCCTATTGAATTTTTCTTATTTTCATCCCCTTCTCTTCGGACTAAATAGATCCTGACTTATTTGTCCACCTATCCAAAGGCACTTTTAATAGGCCTAGTCCAACGGTCTCATAATCATTTCAGATTGAAATTATAAGCCCAAAACTTTTAGTTTATCATGGTTTTATGTTTCCAAAGAAGAGGGATGATTCATGGAGAAGAGAACTGAGGGCTGAGGTTGAAGGGATAAGGTGGAAAGGGTTTTGGGGTGGAATTCTTCTTAGTGAAACTCACCATTTTTACTTAACTCATTTTTTGGGTTAAGTTGATTTAATTGTAACATGTGAGACCCGTATTTTGTATATTTTATTCCTTAATTTTGATCAATTTTAAATTAGAATGCAATTTTATCAAAAGTTGTAATTGGAGTATCTGGAAAATTAAGTTGATTTTGAAATATAATAATTACAAGGCTAAATCATTAAAAAAAATTCCAAACTTTGTAGGTAGTTTTAATTATACCCTAAATCCAACTTTCTTCTCCTAGTATTCCGAACTTCAATTTTAGTTACAATAGCTCCATAATTTCAAAATATACCCAATTTAATGAATAAAATATTATTTTGGTTGGACCTATATTCTCTCGTATTATCAAATTAATCAGAAACTCATTATTTAACAATACTCTAACTTAACTTTTCACCCAAATTAGACAGTATCTCTGTCATCATTGCCATTTACAATAGCTCTGTAATTTTAAAGTATACCTAATTTAATGAATAAAATATTATTTTCGTTGGACCTATTCTCTCTTATGGTCAAATTAACCAAAAACTCATTATTTAACAACACTCTAACTTAACTTTTCACCCAAATTAGACTACTTCCCTGTCACCGCCACCATAGCTACCAGTATGCCAAATTTTTGCAATTTTCAAATATTATTTGGGAGAAAAGGTTAAGTTAAGGTCTTAAGTGATGAATTTTTGGTTACCTTGACCATCAAATAGTGTGGATCTGAGGTAAATAATATTTTATTCATTGAATTGGTACAATTTGATATTAGAATATAATTGTAAATAAAATTAAAGTTTAGGGTATTATGAGAAATCAATTGAATTTATGGTATAATTAAAACTACGAGCAAAGTTTGAAGGTCTTGATTTAGTCATTATTATAAGATGCAAAGTTATAGGGCTTATTTTCTCCCGTCGTCCCTGAATTATAATTTCTTTTCTGAATTGTCCCTATATTTCAATTTGTCACTTAAAAATACATGAATTTTTATTTGAGCAATGAAAAAGTTTATCTACCAGTTTTCCTGTAATATTCGGTTAAAAGTTTACAATGACCTTTTTTTTTGGAAAATTAATAAAAAAAAAAAAAAAATACCACATTAGATTTTTCTCTTCTTTTTCTCTTTTCTCTTCTCTCTAATTTCTCCTGATTAAAAGCAATATTGTCTCCCTTGCCTTAAATTGCTCCTACCTTAAATCTCAAACATCAGGATTTCTAGGAGTAAAAATACTCCCTTTCCTAGTTGAACAAATAATGCAAAATACTTTCTTGATTTTTTAAAAAATTGTTCTTGATTTCTAGTTTCTTTCTTTTATTTTCCTTTTTTTTATTGATTATATAAGAATTGGTAATCCAAAATCTAAAATGTCTGAAGGGCCTACAAATTTTAATCCGAATCTCCCTTTTTTTATAATCTGTCAAAAATAAAAATTAAAATCAAAACAGAAAAAAAAAATTACTCCAAGCAAAATAGTAAATCTGAGTTTCAAAATCAATACGATAGAGAATGGCCAATAAAATTAAAAAAAAAAAAAAAAACATATAACAACAAAAACAAGAATAAGAGGTAAAAAAGATTTTGCAAGCACCGTCTCGTTAGTGCTTTTCAAGCCAGGCTTGCACCAGTTGGAAAGAGCATCCTAGCTATCATATGGTGCTTTGCAGTAATCCTTTGGACATGGATGCACTTAAAGACAGTTGCAACAGACATGATAACTGCTATGATTAAAGCCATTTCCTTCATTTCTTGTTATCCAAACAATTCTAAATTTGGGAATTTTCAAATCAAGCAATTTCACAAAGCAATATTATAGTCAAATTGAAGCTAAGATCATATAGATCATAAATACAGGTATAATTTCAGCATATATCAGATAATTTGGCAGTAATCGGAGTTTGAACATTCTATCATCTCTCTTAGTTTGGGCAATTTCAATTTAGGCATCAATCCTCAATATTGTTCTACTAAACTTGTAATTTAGAAGGAAAGGAATTATTCTATACCTATCTCAATCGCCGGAGATGACTGAAAGCCGCTAATTTCCACTAGAGAATACGAAAAAAAAAGTTGTAGTTTGATATTTCATTCGATTTGTACAAAGCCGATTGTGAAAGCGAAGGACATAATTGAACTCATAGACATATTTGGAGCCGATATTCACTAGTTTCCGTCTTTGTGGCACACCGAAGAAGATGAAATTAATTGGAGATCGAGTTGTTGAAGCCGCGAGGAGATAGCGCGAGAGACAGCGGAGAGAGGAGAGAAAATAATTAATTTAAAAAGAGAGAAAATTACAGGAGATAAAAAATTATTAAAAAAAAATATGATGTGGCATTTTTAAAATAATGAGTTGCTAAAAAATTAATTCCACCTCAGTAAATTACCGGCTGTTTACAGAAAAACTAGTAAAAATCCTTTCATGTTGCTCTAATAGAAGTTGATGTATTATTAAGTGAGGAATTAAAGTATAAGGACAATTAAGAAATAATGAATATAATTAAGAGACAATGAGTGTAAATAAACCAAAGTTATAGGGATTGTGTTTATGGGCTTAATATATACTTATATTTTGAATTTTGGAGGTTGTTGCACTTACACTCTAGTTTAAAGTTTGTGACAACCACACCCTAAGATGAAAGATTGAGAATATTTACACCCCATAATTAAATTAAGGGTTGATTTGTAATAAAAAATATATTTTCAAGGACCCATAACTGAGCTTCGGTTAATTTAACCAGAACTTAAACCCAAACTTGAAACGACAACGTTGAAGAGGGAAAAAAATCTAATTTAAAATAACTCTCGTCTATCATTTGAGTACATCATTAATTACTGCAAAATTTATTTTTGTAATTTGTAGAAAGTAGTTTGAGTTTGGATAGTGGCTTTAACATTGGTATGTTTAGCTTTATAATTTGAATCAATCAACAAAATCAAAATGTAATGATGTTATCGATGATGTTTCTCATTATTTACAAATAGAAAATGGATTTTCTATTATGTCTTTCATGTGTCTTTTTTTTTTATTATTGCAAATCAGCTCTTATTTTAATTTAAGGTGAAAAATACTCTCAATTTTTCATTTTGGGGCATAATTGTAATAAGATTTAAATTAAAGTATAAGCGTAATAAACTCTAAATTTCAGGATATAAGTCATATTAATCCATTTTTATGGTTTAGCCAAAAAGTGGTAAAAAAAAAAAAAAAAAAAAATCAGTTTTAGGCTTTTTATATATAGTGCTCGACTTTCTTTCCCTCTCTTTTCCTGCTGATTGCTAGGCGTGTTATAAAGTGCGACTATACTCCTCTCTTTTCTTTTGATTGACACAGCACTATGATTGTTAGAGTAGAAAAATGGTTATTATCAAAATATTAGTTTATTTTATACCTCTCAAAAATATGAAGTTGAGCAAATGGGTCAGTCTCCTTGACAGCAATTGCCAGGAAGCACGGTCTTGTAGTCTTCGGGTTCTCTCTTCCAGCTATTTTTTTTAAGAATCTAAGTCGTTGACTGCTGGATGGAGATTGGCTTGCTACGCTACATAGTCTTAAGTTACAGGTTCTTGTCTACTTATATTTTCCTAGTTAGCAGTTTTCTTTCTTTCTTTCTTTCTTTCTATGGGTTTACCGGATGGCTTTCTTAATTCTGTTTCTCATTTGCGAAATAGCTATACTTTTCATTCTTAAATGATTTTTATCGTTAACATTGTTGGTCTGTTATTCTACAATTTTTTCTAGTAATGGAATTGGAACCCTAAGGAATTGGTCTGTTAGCTCGGTTTTTAGCTATACTTTCAATAACTACTTTTTTCATAATGGAATTGGTCTATTAGCTTGGTTGTTAAGTTGCTCTCACCTTTTTGATCAAAGTTTTAATCTTGAAGCCGGACTATAATTGCTTTTGAGTTCCATAAAGTTTTTGCTGATGCACTTAATTTAGGAAATTGAGTCTTTATACCATCTCATTAATTTTGAAAATTGAGTCTTCTACCATCTTGTCACCAAACCAAAAAAAAAAAAAAAAAAAAAAAAAACCCTAAGGAATTGGTCTGTTAGCTCGGTTTTTAGCTTATAACTTTCAATAACTAACTTTTTTCATAATGGAATTGGTCTAATTAGCTTGGTTGTTAAAGTTTGCTTCACCCTTTTTGATCAGAAGTTTTAATCTTGAAGCCGGACTATAATTGCTTTGAGTTCATAAAAGTTTTTGCTGATGCCACTTTAATTTAGGAAATTGAGTCTTTAGATACGCATCTCATTAATTTTGAAAAAATTGAAGTTTCTACTCATCTTGTCCCAAACCAAAAAAAAAAAAAAAAAAAAAAAAAAAAAAAAAAAAATCTAAATTATGGCTAATGGACTGCTTGATTTGTATGCATAATTCCCATCGCGAGAGCTTATTTCATTTAAAATATTTAATGTACCAAAATCAGAAAAAGTATCATTGTTGACCAGCTCATCTTAAGAGTCAACTGCTTGTTATTTATACTCTTCTGAAAATTCACTAATATATGATTAAATGAAGTTTGACTTTGTTCCATAATAAATCAGAAATAGATCATGAATTGCGCAGAGACTTTTGTCTTTTGAGTTGTGAAGCCATCTATGCTTCAATGGTGTTGGGTTCCTAGCCTTGAAGGACATGGCTTGCTCTTATTTGCTATGTGGAAGTCTGAAAAAGATATAAGTCAACTCTCTAAATTTGTAGCTTATGACCAATTTTAAAATTATTGAATCCTCATTCCTACTTCTACAATTCAAATTTGCAATAGCATATTCTGGAGATTCCATGTGGTGACTTACTCTAGATTTGATTTTTGGGACTTTGAATCTTGCTTACCATGTTGTTTGTTCTAAGTTTTGGGTTTGTTGTTGTGTTTGGATTAATGTTAATCTAATTTGAATTTTATTTCTTAAGCGTTCACTTTAGGACATGGCTGGTTGTGATAAAGATGTGATACCAATGCTATAAAATCACACTTACATTTCTTTGGCGAAAATGAGCAATTATCAGTCACAGAGATCTTTATCCCAGAATCCAAGCGTGTCAATTTCTATTCCTATGAATTACACGGAGTTCTCTGAAACTGAAGTCAGGAATGGAGGCTATACTGACAGATTGCATAGTGAAAGTAGTTCACTTTACGTCAGCAGAATACCTGAAATTCTTTCTCAGCCAAATCATGGTGTGTCGCGCAGAAAAGCATCCAGAGCAGAAACATTTCTTTCTTTTGACGGAACGGATCAAAATTATTGGATTAATGATAAGTACAGTGGCGAAAATGAACACTTACTAAGGTCTGGACTATTGGGGATGTGTAATGATCCTTACTGCACTACATGTCCAACATATTACAACTTCAAAGCTAGACATCAGAGAGCTTTTGCTATATTTGATACCAAGGTATGCCTTCTTTTAATGAAAGAAAAAGTAGCTTTTCCCCTAGATGGTGGACTGATCTTTCTAACCTTGTTATACTGGATACTTACACAATGTTCGGGAAGCATGTTGTTTTGTAAATAGTATAATTTCTATCTTGTCACCATCAAATTCAAATAAAATAAATTCTGAATGGTTATAATTTATTTTAAAACTTTCCCACCCACTTTCTCAAATAAGGGAAGTAAGTGGATTGTGGGATCGACATGATATTTTCCCTACTATTTTCTTTCCTAGTTATTTTTCCACTTTCCGCACAAGAAAAAGAGGGACAAAACTGTTATTTTCATTACTTATTTTCTTTCTTTCCTATTTCCCCCCTTTCCAATTAGCTTTAGTGCTACATTTCAAGTTTTCATCGAGGTATTATTGGTCTTTCACAAAGTATTAACCATGAAACATGCACTTTAGCAA
Source organism: Jatropha curcas (assembly GCF_014843425.1). The sequence goes on from NW_023590680.1 coordinate 70,338, forward strand.
GTATTTCTCCTTAATTTAATCAAATATTCATATTCAATAATCGCTGAAATCTATGAGAAAAAGATCAGGATATAAAGCTGCAGAATTGAAAAATACTGACAATTTGTAATTTTCTATCACTTTGTTTCTTCAAATTTGAGTACTGTAGTCATTTTTTCCTTTAGTTGGTTAAAAAATGAAGTTTTAAATTGGAGTATTACTCATTATATTTCATTCTAAGAATTGAAATAATGGTAATTAGAAATTCTCTTATTGTACTCTAAGAAGTATAAGGGAATGAACCCTTGAGATCTCGCATTACAAATCATATGCTTACGGCTCACCCATTATGTTATTGCCCAATGGTTGATTGCTAGTAATTATTTATTTGTACTGTGATGTGTATCCTGAGTTTGGCTTTCCGAATAAAATGATTCTAGATTCATTTCTAGTGGCATACATGAGTTGTTGGTAATTGTGGTAGTATCAAGGGGAAATGTAATTTTTAGGTTGAGGCTTTTTACTGTGCGTTTTTTTTCTTTTTTTTTTTTTTAGTTTATTTCAATTTGTTTAAGTGCTTCTTTACATTCTAGCTATGTGTGGATTATGTCTCTTTTATGCTGCTACAAATATGAAGAACTAGTATTTGCACACAATAATGGGCTTATGTTGATTCATATGATTGTATTTTTGTTCTGTCTTTCTTTCAGAATGCTTTAGTACTTTGAGTAATAATTTTGTTCTCCTTTCCTACTTCCTTTACAATTTTCTTTTTGTCCTAAGAAAGGTTAATAATGTTATGTGATTACATAAGAACATGCTCATTTAGTTTTAGAAACTTTTGCTTCTTTGCAGTTCCATAATCCTTTGTTTGGGGATGCAAGAGGATGGGCTCGGAGAACTATTTCTTTTTTGAGATCATCTATTCCTGGAGTCATGAATCCACATACTAAAATTGTCCAATGGTGGAACAAATTTTTCCTTATTAGTTGCTTGGTGGCAATTTTTATAGATCCATTGTTTTTCTTCATGCTATCTGTGCAACAGGTTAGTTTCATCTGTTTTTTCATTCTAGAATCTACAGTTAAGCATACATTTTACAGGCTCAATGTGCTTGAATATAGCCATAGTTAAACTTTAGAGAGGTTCCATAATATAAACCACAGATTTATTTATTATATTTATTTCTACATTGACTATGTATGGTTTAGTGCTTGTGGTCATGTTTCATAGAAATGGGGCTGTCATATAATGGATGTAGCTACTAGGTGTTGGTTGATTGCTTCATATTACTTTTCCTTTGAATATCAGATTGCATTAAATATATATATTTCAATGTTTCAAGAATGTGATTAAAAGACTGTGATACTGATGCTAAATGAATATTGATGATCTTTATTCAAGGCAAACTATATGTTACTTTGAAGTACATCCAACCAATACTGTTATTTTCTATAATAGCATTGAACTATTTAAAGAAAAAAAATAGTAGAAAGAAAAAGTGAATCAAATCTTGAAGAGGAGTGGGGTGGGGGAGTGATTTTAAATTAACTTCGCTTAATGGTTATGATTACTGTTAGTGTTTGCCATTTTTATATGATTTTCATTATTAATCATGACATTATTAGGGATTTTTTCCCTTATCCTATTGAGTGCAGTATGCAGATGCTATATTTTAATTCTCAAGCACATCATATTCAATGGTGATCGAGCTACCATAGGCCTTATTAAGATCCTTTTCTAATTTCTGAATTTATCTTTCATTAACTTGTATTGCAGTTCACATATTTCTCCTTATTTGATCTAATAGAATTTGTTATTCTTTATATTGTCATAACTGAATAGCATTATAGCTGCATAAAGTTGGTTCCTAACTATGCGCTTATGCTCAACTCACTAAGAACATAATAAATGACAAATGTTCAACTCATTAGTAGGACTGGCAGTCTCTTTAATTTTTCTAGGCCTTATTTGGGTGGAGGTTTAAGGAAATTTCATAATTTACTTGATTGAAATTCCATCACCTAATACAAATTGATCAGCCGTGCAGTGTGACTGCTTGCATTTGAGAGCCATGAAACCATTTCTTTTGGAATTATATCATTTTGCCTTTTTGAATGCAGGGTGATAAGTGCATAGGTATTAACTGGTCTATGACAGCTGCAATTTTGGTACTTAGGAGCATCGCTGATTTCTTATATTTAGTGAACATACTTCTTCAGGTATTGAGATTCTTTTTCCTTCTCTTGTTTATTTGCTTGTTTCGTTTGTGTTGTTTGCATCACCAAATCTACCATTTGAAGTTTTGTCTGTTAAAACCCATTAAACATTTGATTTTGTAAGTTGTAACAACAAATTATGATAGTTTATTCTTTAGTGTAAAGGATAGTTTAGGTACTTCCTTATCGCCTTAGTCCTATGTATAAATAGGATTGTAACTATTTTTTACACGAGATTGAATGAGATTTTTCCACTCTTCTCACAAAATCAACATAGTATCAGAGGATTGCTGACTTTTTCCAGCACACCCTAGAGAGAGAAAAAAACACAGTAGAGAGGGACAAATCCTAGGATAGGCTAAGCTTCCTGACGACTGGAGAGAGGGAGGTGACTTACACCACCCTCCTGAGGGGAGAGAGCATCAGTTGATTGGCCGATTCCTAGAATCCAGCCGCCATCCGACGCTGCACGTGGGCCCACACGCCACTTCAAGATTCTGGCACTTTCACCACTCACCGGTGCATGACAGCGTGTGATGCCGATTCCGGCCACCTCTCCAGAAGCAGCTTTCTCCGTCATACTCATCCTGGTGTTGCGCCTCTATCAAGCTATTTTCCTGGTCTGATTTTCAAAATTTTGGGCTGTTCTTCCTTTTTTGCCTTATTTTGGTTGTTTTTCGGATTTTCAGACCTGATTCTTGTGTGTTTTCTGGGTATTAACAATGGGTGATGGCTCACAAATCATTGTTACTAAGGTTATCTCCTCACATGAGAACCCTTCATTGCAAATCAGCCCGGTTAAATGGTACAAATTACCTTGCTTCGTCAAGGTCATGTTTATGTCAGTTATGATCATCTGTCTTCTTCATCTCGTTGTTTTGTAAGTAACCTAGACTCTGTCTTTAAGCCTAAAATTGTTGTCCAAGCTTTGTCCCATCCTGGTTGGTGTGCAGCAATGAAAGAGGAGATGGCTGCCTTAGATACTAATGGTACTTGGGATCTTTGATCATCTGTTCTTCATCTCTGTTGTTTGTAATGTAACCTAGACTCTGTCCTTTAAGCTAAAATTGGTTGTCCCAAGATAATTGTCCCATCCTGGTTGGTGTGGTCAGCACAGCAATGAAAGAGGAGATGGCTGCCTTAGATACTAATGGTACTTGGGATCTTGTGTCTCTCTCGGCAGGTAAAAAAGCTATTGGTTGTAAGTGGATTTTCACTGTTAAAATGAATCATGATGGGTCTGTTGCTTGTCTCAGGGCTCGATTAGTTGCTAAGGGCTATTCTCAGATTGATGGCCTTAATTACTCTGATGCTTTTTCTCTTGTAGCCAAATTGTCTTCTGTTCGTTTGTTTATTTCTTTAGTAGCTATTTTTGACATGCCTTTACATTAGCTGGATGTTAAGAATGCCTTTCTTCATGGGGATCTTCAGGAGGAAGTTTACATGGAGCAACTATCAGGCTTTGTTGCTCAGGGGGAGTTGGGTAAATTGTGTAAACTTCGAAAATCTCTTTATGGCCTTAAACAGAGTCCTCGAGCTTGGTTTGGTAGATTTTGCAATGTGGTACAGCAATCGTGTACTATCAATTTGGTCATGCAGAAGAGTAACTTCTGATCATTCGTAAATTTTTTTTTAGAAGTACTAAATCTGGTTTGATTCTTACTTGTGGTTTTATGTTGATGACATTGGTTATTACAAGGGAGTTGATTCAGCGGGCATTACATTCACCTATAGTTCATTTACAGTTCCAGAACAAAAGACTTAGGATTGTTGATAGTATTTTTGGTATGAAAGTTTCTAGGGTAAGTAGAGGCATCTTATTATCTCGTACTAAGACTGGTTTGATTCTACTTGTGGTTTATGTTGATGACATTGTTATTACAGGGAGTGATTCAGCGGGCATTACATCACTCAAGTCATTTCAGTTCCAGACAAAAGACTTAGGATTGTTGAAGTATTTTTTGGGTATTGAAGTTTCTAGGTGTAAGAGAGGCATCTTATTATCTCAAAGGAAATATGTCCTTGACTTACTGAAGGAAACTGGAAAGTTGGGTGCTAAGCCATGCAATGCTCCAATGACTCCTAATTTGTAACTTTCAATTGGTGATGAGCTATGTGATGATCCTGAGATGTATAGAAGATTGGTGGGCAAACTGAATTATTTTACGGTAACACGTCCAGATATTGCTTACTCTGTGAGCGTTTTAAGCCAGTTTATGTTTTCTCCTACTGTTATCCATTGGGAAACTTTAGGACAGATTTTGTGCCACTTGAAAGTTAATCCAGGCTGTGGCATCCCTTACAGTAATCATGGGCATTTGGACATTGAGTGTTTTTAAGAAGCGGATTGGGCAGGTTCGAAGGTTGGTAGAAGATCAACTTTAGGATATTGTGTCTTTGTGGGTTAAACTTGATATCGTGAAGGAGCAAGAAACAAAATGTAGTCTCACGATCGAGTGCTGAATCAGAATATTGAGCTATGGCACTGATACAAATCAACCATCGCTCATCCACGGAGCTCAAGGGAGCAAGGAGAACAATTTGGGAAATCCATTGGTGCTTCCTAGTGGGCCAATTACACGGAGCCGTGTCAAGAAATATGGGGCAGCCATGTCCTTATATGTACAAGACCAAGTTACACAAGAGCTTCATGATCTTGCGTTCGACAAGTGTTGCGTGGAACCTGAAGGCACACTTATACTTCTTACATTGTTGGAGGCATGTGCTGATGGTGCAGCACGCCCGTGCTGAGTAGCATGCCTTGGGCATGCTAGAGTCTGCCTCTTGGTAGCATGGGGGTGCTAGGTAGCACGCCCACGGTTTGACTTGGACGTGGTTTTTATCTTTTAAGGCTTTATTTGGTTTGGCTAGCGTGTAAGGGATATGGGCCTTGTGTTAATGGGTTATATTCCATAGGTTAGCCCAATTATGCTTAGTTTCTAGTGTAAATACCTTTGCTTTCTTTGTAAACGGCGGAACCAATTGACAATTTGAATCAAAAATAGAATTTGTTCATGCTTTGCATGTTCTTGCTTAGAGTGATTGTGAGAAATTGCTATCCTCTAATTGCATCAAGAATTAAGGTAGCCTTATCAACTCATTGTGGCGTTTATCTTGTTCTTTTTTTCTCGATTATTGGTGTTTCCATTTCCTTACAAACGTGGGGTGCCATAGAGGGGAATTCATCTTGATCTTTGATCCGATCCACTCGATAAGGGGTTCTAGGAATTCATTTCCTTTGGGTTCCGTATCAGGCACAATCTGCTTTTGAATTAATTTGGATTCGTCAGTTGTTAGAGGAAATTGGCTTCAAGTTGTCCTTGCCTGCGAAGTTATGGTGTGATAATCAAGCTGCTCTTCACAAGTTTGTTGAAGGGAATAATCAAGGCTTCAAGATGTCACATTGCCATGCGGAGTTTATGGTGGTTAAATAAATCAAGACTGCATATCTTCACATTGCAATCAAATCCAGCATTCATGACAGAACAAAACATTGGCATTGAGTGTCATTTCATTCGTGAAAAATATACAATAGGGTGTTATCTCTACAGGCCAACGTATAAAACAAGTGACAGTTAGGCGCCTTATTTACAAAAAGCCCTTAAATGGACCTCGGTTAACTAATCTTTAAGTAAACAAGTTTGGGCTAGTTAAACATTCTATGCTCCAACTTGAAGGGGGAAGTGTTAAGGACTAGTTGTAAATAGAGATTCTATTAGGAGTTAGATTCTTAATAGGATGATTAACATCTATGCTCCAACTTGAAGGGGAGTGTTAAGGACTAGTTGTAAATAGAGTTCTATTAGGAGTTAGATTCTTAATAGGTTTATAGTATCCTGTATATGTATATATATATGTCCCTACCGATGAAAAAAAAAAAACATATTTTTTCCACATTGAATTACATAAACATTAAGTAAGCATTTCGTGTTATCAAATTGACATTAAGATGAAGAAACTTTAAGTGGCATGGCTCATGAATGGCTACTCGAACCAATAGATGGCTTCTGGTCTCATGTGCATGCTTGCTTGTATAGAATATGATTATGATAAGTAGCTCAAAGGTTATTATTTGTTGGTGCGATTGTGTGATGGTTTTAGTCAAAAAGTTTGTGATGTGGCATTATCACATAGGACGCAAAGTTATAGCAAAAATGTGGGTGTAAACTCAAAAATAGCATTAGCCATTTTATGATGTGGAAACCTTTTATCTTTATGTATTTAAAGGAACAGGACAAGGATGAAAAGAGGAAAGAATAAGAAGAATGCAATCCAAATGCTGAGAGTTTGGAGTGGAAACACTGCGTTTTGTCCTAGTATCACCATATATTATGTTTACGTGGTTTTTGCTATGATCATGCGCTCAATAAGATTATGCCTAAATATTATAACACTGAACCACATGAAATTGATTTATAAAAGCCAGTGGCTCTTAGTCTCTAATATTCAGTGTGCTAATATCATCTAATTTAAATGCCTTTGCCTGAAGCTGTTTCATATTCCAGCATTGATTAAAATATCTATACTGATAAGATTAATCTAACAATATCCATTTCATTAATTTTGTGCAGTTTAGGTTGGCTTATGTAGCTCCTAAGCCTACAATGATTGGTGCTGTCGTATTAATTGATGATCCAAAGAAAATTGCTTTGCACTATCTCTGTGGATATTTTTTTGTTGACTTCTTTGTTGTATTACCACTTCCTCAAGTAAGTTGTTTTTTTTTTTTTCTTTTGGGTCAAAGTTTACTTATGATAAAAAAGTTATAATTGTATGCCTACATATTTTCATATATAGTTATTGAGAAAATGCTGACCCTTGATATTATAGAAAATTATAGTCTGATCTTGGTGCAGCGATAAGATTGCTTTGTTATTATCTGGAGCTGGAGGTCACAAGTTCAAAACATGAATGCACTCCTATGAATGTGAACAGCTCTATGCATTTGACCTTTCCTTGAGACCCTAATGTAGAAACCCTTGTGCTCTGGCCGATATATTATTTAGACAAATGTTCCTGATTCTGTGTTTCTATATCACATATTTAAAAACAGATAACATCATACCTGACATCGCTCCAGTTGATCGCTTTTTTTTTTTTTTTTTTGTCCAGTTGATTTTCGCTTTTTTTTTTTTTTTTCTTTTTTTTTTTTTTTTTTTCTAATGATGTGGCTGTCATGGGGAAAATAGGGTCACTTTTTTAGATATTGCTGAAGCATTGGAAGAATCTAAAACTACTTGTTCAATTTAAATAATATTTTTATTTTTTAGCGTTACCTTTCTAGTTCTAAGAGTTCATTTACAAATAATTACACTCTACCCATATAACGTGCACACTTGAGAATACATGCTTCATTTTGTTAAAAATCACATGCAGATTATTATATTATTGGTCCGACCAAGAGCCTTGGGAATGGCATCATCTGGAGCAGATTATTCCAAAAATCTCTTGTGTGCAGCAATTGTCATCCAATACATTCCCAGGTTGATTAGGTTCTTCCCTTTTCTCGGCAAGTCTCGGATGGGCTTCTTATTTGAAACAGCATGGGCAAACTTCTCTATAAATCTTCTCCCCTTTCTGTTGTCAGGCCATGTTGTTGGGTCAGGCTGGTACCTCTCTGGGTTACAGGTCGGCAAAAGTCCTTTCAATGTTCTGTTTTATATGGACTCATTTTAATGTTTCTTTCCTTCAATTTTTGTCTGCTCATACTTGTAAACTTCAATGTACTTTGAGTAATCCTATTTTATGTTATCTTTTAATTGCTGGATATCAACTTTCATAGTCTGACTATTTACAAAATTGTTGCCATAGAGTGATACAATCTCCAAATTCATAATCTGTAGAAGTCACAATAGATTGAAAAAAAAAAATATTGCATTGTTCTTCTATTTGTCAATTTTATTACCTTGTGATTTGTTTCTATAATGAAATGGTGAACTATGACCATGAAACATGGTAATAGTAACTGTTGAGAGAATATATTGTAATTGTATTTCTTGTATCTCATCAATCGATTTCATAGGTCCATATATAAGGAATTCCTATGCTACCTAGCTATTTAGGAATACAAATCATAAACTAATTAGGAATCTAACTCCTAATAGAACTCTATTTACAACTAATATACAAATCAAATACAACCTATTATAAGGAAACTATACTCGCTTAATCACGAACTGAATCTTATTCCTAAAAACACTATCCTTAACAGTAACAAATACTGAATTAGCAGTAGACTTGGCTTCAAAATTGAAAAAGCAGCCATTTTCCTTTGATTACTCTGGAATATCTACGTAAATGTAAATTCTTCATAATCTATGGCGGTGAAAAACTATCCACTATATTGTTAATTTTATCTTCAAGCCTTCTAGATAGTAGCCCTGGGCACCCATTCAGTTGTTCACGCAAGCCAGTAATGGGTTCTCGTCCTATGCTACCTAGCTATTTAGGAATACAAATCATAAACTAATTAGGAATCTAACTCCTAATAGAACTCTATTTACAACTAATCCTTAACAGTAACAAATTACTGAATTGCAGTAGCTTGGCTTCAAAATTGAAAAGCAGCATTCCTTTGAACTCTGGATCACTAAATGTAAATTCTTCAACTTGGGTGAAAGTATCTATATTGGTTTATTTATTTCACCTTCTGTATAGTGGCACCTTGTCCGATTTGGTTTGCTTGTAACAGAGCTGGATATCTTAAAATTGTTCATCTCAAAGTTGTCAGTACATGTCATCACATGGTTAAATGATGTGATATCTGTTCATTGAAGGTGAAAAAATTAATCCCTAGCACGCCCTAGCATTATATTCTTGACTGTTTATTCATTTTATGTTGGATATATTCTCTTCAGCATTGTACATGCTTCTTGTTTTACTTTTTTTTTTTTTTATTATTATTATTGGAAAATGTCCTCAAATAAAATAACTGCTCCTTGTTCTTGCATCAGAGGGTTAATCATTGTCTTCACAATGCCTGCTACAATGCTGATGTCAAGGAGAACTGCATGAGTTTCTTAGACTGCGGAAAGGGAAGCGCTATTAGACAATTTGATTCTGACCAGACATGGTATGGCTGGAAATATAACGAGAATGCTAGTGCTTGTTTTACAGAAGGTGGTTTTCGTTATGGAATCTTTACCAAAGCTGTCAACCTAACCACTGAACACAGCTTTAGCACTAGATATCTATATTCACTGTTTTGGGGCTTCCAGGTAATCATCAGTGTTATGTTTTCTCAGCTATTCTGTCTCCTTTTATTTTTGAACTTTGGCTTGCTACCTCTGCCTAATTGAAAACCATTTAGTTATATCTCTAGTAAAAGTTTGTTTTACAAGTAGTTTAGAATTAAAAGTTTCTAACTGGTATTTACATGCATGCTTTGTGTCTGTGTCTACGAGTCTTATAAATCGACCCACTATAAACCCACCTAATCAACAAACCAGTTGTGTGGTTGCTGTTAGAAAGCTGTAAACCAACAAAAATCACTCCATCCAAAAGGCTTTTCTTAATCTCCTTGCCAAAGTCAAATTAGATTATCATGGGACAGAGGGAGCATTTCCTATCGACATTATATTTCATGTCTAATTTTATGCAGCAAATCAGCACTCTTGCTGGAAACCAGACACCAGGCTATAATGTTTGGGAGGTTGTCTTTACAATGGGTATAATTGGACTTAGCCTTCTGCTCTTTGCTAAATTCATAGGAAATATGCAGAACTTCTTCCAGGCTCTTTGTCAGAGGTAAACCTTTTGTTTTTCCTTGTTAAATGTTGTGCCAAAGCCACTTGATTAGGATGCATTGCATCAAATTTTTCATAAATATTTTTTGGTGAAATTATTATTCTTGTATGGCCTCTTAGTAGTCTTCTTCCAAGAGCATGAATTATTAGGGCCCAATTGTCAAAGTTGCATAGTGCCCTTAACAATAAATACAAGCTGTAAGTTTCCTGGATGGATCTTAATTTATTGTTCATTATTTTTGTTTTTGAAAAATTATTTCATTAGTTCTAAATTCAAATTTCACAATGGTAGCTCTTATGGCAAGATGCAATAATTGACTAGTCTAACTTCAACCAGTTCACAATACTTGAACATGTTTTCACCAAACCAAACTTGTGATAAAAATTATTGGGGTTAACTGAAAAGACTTGATTTCCTCTTTAAATAAGTTTTATCATGCATAGTAGGATAATGTGCTTCAAATTTACTTTAAACATTAATATTGCCATCTTGTATCACTCAAGGACTGTAATTTATAAACTCCAAATCTCGAAAACTTCTTTGTTTTTGGTTATCCATGACGATGCTGAATATACTATTTTATTATTGTTTCATTTGATCATCATGATAACTATCTTCCATGAGATTGCTTATCAACCATTTTTATTTGTCACCTCATTAATAGCCATAATAAAGTTACATGTAGCTCCTGTTTAGGATAAGAAACTCAGATGTTATACAACATTATGAAGGCATTTGAAATTTGAGTTCTAAGCAAACTAAACCTCAGTTCAACAGCATGAGGATCAAATTTCTAATGCTTTGACATCACTATTTTTACATCCAATATTGCTTGAGTGAAGGTCTAGAACGACAAACAAAATGCGTCAAACTCCATTACATGCTAAGAAGTCTATTACTTCCTTCATCCCATTTTGTTTGCATTGTTTGATAAAACACGCATATTAAGAATTTAGTCAACAAAAGTTATTTTGCCCTTTTTTATCCTTAACTCATTAAGATATTAATAAAAGTCGTTCATTTATGAACAATAATAAAGGTTATGGTGGGAAAAATAATTATTTACATATCTAAATTTGGAAACCTTGCAGAATTAAGATATTAATAAAAGTCGTTCATTTATGAACAATAATAAAGGTTATGGTGGGAAAAATAATTATTTACATATCTAAATTTGGAAACCTTGCAAAATTTTGGGATATCCAAAAAAGGAATAACAAACAAACAAAATGGGATGGAGGAAGTATAATTTTTTTATTTTTTTATTTTTTTTTTGGAAGTGCTAATATGCTTAAGTTGATTAATAGAAACAGATTCAATCTCTTTTAGTATCTATAGTTATCCATGTTGTTTCAGAGCCTTACTGTTGCAATTGGACACCATCCACATAATTCAGCTGTTTGAAGTAATTAAGTAAAACGGAAATAATAGGCACTCTATATAGTTCATCTAGATTGTTTGTGAGTGCGGCAGTGCATCTAGATTGTATGTGAGTGCGACGTGAACTGTGATGACATGTAACTCCATGCTTAAAGTTCTTAAGTTGGATAATGTTACATCATATACATGCACAGAACATTGAGAAGAAAATTTTATAAATTAAAATTATATTGTTTACTTTTGATGGTGTTGAAAATTTTGCAACTAAGCCTAATGGATCCTGCTTTGGTTTTGTGAAGAAAGTATTTCCTTAAATGAGTTGTTTATCTTTTGTTCTCTCCCAGGAGGTTAGAAATGTCAATTAGGCAACGGGATCTTGAGCAGTGGATGAACCATCGACGCTTGCCACAAGAACTAAGAAGGTGCATCACTTATCTCATCACATCCCCTTCTTTGCACTCCATGTCCCAAATAAAATCTGCCTATTTCCTTGATCATCATAAATATTTAGTAAAACATAATGATCCCATTTTGCTTCCATACAACATGGTTGTATAGAAAAATAGTAAAGATTTTAATGATAAGCAACTCTTTTGGTTTTGATTACTTATAAGATACTTGTGAAAATAAAAGAGAAACTTTAAAGGAAAGAGAGGTTTAAAGCAAACGGCTTATCTTTCCTCAAGTTTGTTAGGGCATAAATAGTATAAAGAGTAAACCTATACGAAAAATGAATCCCCGAGTTACAGAATAATATCACCTAATATCAGCATAATATTAAGAGATTTAGTAAGGATGTCTACCAATTGATCATTTGAATTGACAAAAGAGGTAGCAATACATCCTGACTATATGTTCTGTTCTCTCGTGAAACACTGGGTTTGAAGCGATATGAAGTGTTGCTTAATTATCACAAATCAATTTCATCTCTTTGAATTCTCCATATTTTAGTGCCTGAAAAAAGTTGCTTCAGTCAAAATAAGTTCACATGTGGCCTACACCATGTCTCCTCTTTGCCGCTTGTTAAGGATTAGTTGTAAATAGAACTCTATTAGGAGTTGTAGATAGAACTCTATTAGGAGTTAGATTCCTAAATGTGGCCTACACATAGTCTCCTCTTTGCGCGATTGTTAAGGATTAGTTTGTAAATAGAACTCTATTAGGGTTGTAAATAGAACTCTATTAGGAGTTGTAGATAGAACTCTATTAGGAGTTAGATTCCTAATAGGTTTATAGTATCTTGTATGTGTATATATATGTGTGTCCCTGTTGATGAATCAAATAGAAGAAAATAATTTTTCACATTAAATTTATATGGTATCAGAGCCTATGGCTCTTTAAACTCGATCTTTGCTATTTGCATAGAAAATTCCGGCGTTCCCTCAAAATCCGGTCACCGGATTCCCTGCGCGTGGTGGCTGTCAGTGTTGGTGCTGTTCTAGGGTCACTGTTTCGTCTTACAGCCCGCTCAGGAGTGCACCAGCTGCCGACTGGTGTTCCCTCAAAATCCGGTCACCGGATTCCCTGTGCGTGGGCCCCACGCGCCGATACAAGATTCTGCTATGGTACCACGCGCCGGTGTGTGGCGGGACGTTCGGCTGTTTCCGGCGATCGGAAATTGCTTTCTGGCTTCGTTTTTATGTCAGCAGTCTATTCAGATAGTTGTTTTTCCGATCCGGCGACGTTTTGGTAGGGGCGTACTCAGTTCTGTCAATTTGGCGTTTCAGGTTACCTTTCGACTTTTGTTTTCATTGAAAGACTCTTTTTTTGTGTCTATTTCTTTTTTGCTAGTAGGGTGTTTAGTTTTTATTAATAATGGATCTTGAACCTACATATTCTAAAACTACTATTACTGAATTGATCCCAGCAATGAATAAAATCACAGTCCAGCAAGATAAAATCACAGAAACATTAAATTGAAAGGAACTAATTATTTTTTAGATTGGGAGTAAGACAATTCAAATTTATTTGCGAAGTAGTTGAAAAGATGATCTTCTAATTTTTGAATGATCCACCAAACTTGGTGACACTAGGCAACGTGCTCAGGAAGTGCTAAGTTATTTTTACTGATACCGCAATTTCTATTTGGACAGTGAAGTGGTGGGTTAATCATCTGTGAGTGCTTTAAAGAATTAATGGATGATCTTGGATTCTGGTGTACTCGGGAAAATGTAATCTGTCTCCGTATGTATGAGGTCTGCAAAGGATTTTAATATTGGGCCTGACCAGCAGAGATAAACCCTTACAGCTTATTTCTTGCAGGTCTTTGCTCCCAGTTTTTGAAACCTTGGCCAAATCACAAGTTCTTTCAGTCAGTGATTGTTACCTTCTCTTCAGGAGGACTTTTGCTAGATTGCTACGTACTTGAAGGTTCCATACGGCCTTTCCCCTTCTGATAATAGTGCCCTTGTGAGTTCGTTAATCAGGTAGCTAGACAGCCAGGAAACAGAGGAAAGAGGACGAATCACGTAGTAATGGACACAATCCTCGGGAGCAAGCATATTCTTATCTGCCATTATTGCCATTGACCTTGGTCACACTAAACGGTATTGCCCAAGGAAACTGATAAATAGCCACCAAGAGTAAAATATGGCAACTCAAGGATTATGCAGTTACTTCCTTCTGACAACCAATGTAACAATTTCTGATGTGAGTATCTAGCTCTCTAGATACCGTTCTTCGAAGTCTACTCCTGATTCCTCAATTGCTGCTGCTGTCAAACTTTCAGGGTACTCCTCCTTCAATGTCTTATGTCTACTCATTTTTAGAGTGGGGTCATTGAATTTCTGGTATGCACGATCACATGACAGGTAACCCTAGTCTCTTATCCTCATTAAAAGAACCTGCAATTTAATCAGTCATGTACTCTAGTTTGATGGGGTCCAACATGGGTCCACATCTCCTGTCAAGTGTATTGGCACCGCCAATCCCATTCCGTCTCTTCCATTGTCTTCTGTTTTTTGTTTGCCTCGTTTTTCGTTTAATCTATTATTTGTTAGCAAAATTACTCGTATGCTGAATTGTTGTGTAAAATTTTATCCTACATATTGTGTGTTTCAGGATCTTTTGACGAAGCGGATTATTGGTACAGGACGTGAGTCTGGTGGCCTTTATCTTCTGCATGAACACGTTTCATTATCTCTGGCTTGTGCTGGTGCTAGTGCTCTATCTCCTCTTGAAGTTCATTGTCGTTTGGGTCATCCTTCATTGTCTACTTTAAAGAAGTTGTGTCCGCAGTTTCAGTCTTAAAGAAGATATATGTGTCCGCAGTTTCAGTCTTTATCAATTTTAGAATGTGAATTCTTGTCAATTTGCCAAACATCATTGGTTTACTTTTAGTATCTTCGAATCAAATAAACGGGTTTCATCCCTTTTTGAGTTTAGTTCATTCTGATGGTTTGGGGTTTCATTGTCTGATTATTTCTAAAAAACTGGTGGTATTTTTTTAACTTTTGTGGATGATTATTCTCGTAGTTTAACTTGGGTTATTTTAATGAAAAAACTTTTGAGATTTCTCTATTTTTGTTCCTTTTGGTCTGAATGAATTAAAACTCTAATTTAATACCTCTGTTCACATATTGGCACAGTGATTTAATGCTAAAGAATACCATATCATAGTTCTCCAATCTAATTATGTACAGGAATGTATCTCAATCAAACATCTTCTGTGTTGAACTCCTTTCTCCAAAATGGGCGGTTTGCAGAAATAAAAAATCGACATCTTATAGGTTTTGGAGGCACTTCTATTCCAAATGAAGGGTCCGTAAAACTTCTCTGGGCTTTGATTGCTGGTCTCTACTGCTGTTTTTTTAATTAATCGGCATGCCTTCTTCTTGTGCTTAATTGGATGCAAGTTCCTGTTAATGTCATTGTTTTCCTTTCTAAACTTTCTCTTTCCCATTGAACCTCGTACTCTTTGTAACTGTTTTTGTTTTCGTGGATGGTTCGTTCCACAGGTTCCAAATTAGATCTGCAAAGTCCCTTCGTTGTGTCTCTTCCCTTGGGGTATTCTTGACATCCAAGGGGGTATCGTTGGTTTTCTCCGATCTTGACCGTTATTTATTTCTGCCAGATGTCACAATTTTTGAGTAATTACTTCCATTTTTTCCATCTTCTATATATAGAGTGAGGGAGGATGATGACTTTTAGTCTATGCTATACCAAACAAGTTCATAACTCTCTGCTCCTTACTCCTATCTCTAACTTTCCCCTCTCTCTGCTTCCTGCTCCTACTCCAGCTGTCCGCTGCTCCTATTCCTGCCCCTGCAACCAACATCTGTACGGGCCTGTTTGGAACAGATTTATTCCAGAGACCAAAGAACTTTTGACTCAAACTTTCCCCTATCTTACCGCTTTCAGCAGAAGATCGGTTCCTCCACTCAAACCTGAGCTGTTCGCCATACACTCCTCAGTAGACCTTGACCTTTCTCCATTGCTCTTTTTCGAAAAGGTAAAACGCAAGTTACCTATCCATTTACTTCTTTTGTTAGTTTATGACTCGTTTTCTCCTTCATGTCTGTTGTTTGTTAAGTAAACCTAGACTCTGTCTCTACCCCAAAAACTGTTGTCCAAGGTTTAGTCCCATCTGCGTTTGGTGTGCAGCAATGAAAGAGGAGTGGCTGCCTTAGATACTATGGACTTGGGATCTCGTGGCTCTCCCGGCAGGTAGGAATGCTATTGGGTTGTAAGTGGGTTTTTCACCGTTTAAAGTGAAATCCTTGTAGTGGACTGTTGCTTCCGTCTCAAGCTCGATTAGTTGCAAAGGGGGGGGCTGGCTTATTCTTCAAGGATTTATGGCCTTGATTATTCTGATACTTTTTCTTCTTTGTCGCCAAATTTGTCTTTCTTTGTTCGTTTTATTTATTTCTAGCAAGCTATTTTTGACTGGCCTTTTACATCAGCTGGACGTTAAGATGCCTTCTTTCGTGGCGATTTCAGGAGGGAAGTTTTACTGGAGCAACCACCAGGCTTTGTTGCTCAGGGGAGTCGGGTAAGTGTTGTAAACTTCGGAAAATCTCCTTTTTGGCCTAAAACAGAGTCCTCGAGGCTTGGTTTGGTAGATTTTGCAATAGTGGTACATCATTTGGGAAGCTTTTGGACAGATTTTTGTTGCACTTGAAAAGGGTAATCCGGTTCGTGGCCTGCTTTTTACAGTTAGTCATTTTTTAGGCATTTTGAACCATTGAATTGTTTTTTTCAGATGCGGATGGGCAGGTTCGAAGGGTTGATAGAAGAATCAACTTCAGGATATTGGTGTCTTTGTAGGTGGAAATCTGATATCGCATTCATAGCGCATTAGCGCACATAAAATGTAGTCTCACCCGATCAAGTGTTGAATCAGAATTATCGAGCTATGGGCAACAATGCTGCTTGTGAATTAATTTTTGGATTCGTCAGTTGTTTAGAGGAAATTGGCTTCAAGTTCATCTTTTGCCTGCAAAGTTATGGTGTGAATAATCAAGCTGCTCTTTCACATTGCATCAAATCCAGTATTCCATGAACGAACAAAAACATATTGAGTGTATTGTCATTTCATTCGATTGGAAAAGATACCAAACAAGCTTGTTATTCTACAGGCCACTATAAAACAATGGTGAACAGTTAGGAGATTATCTTTTACAAAGCTTCTAAATGGCACTCGAGTTAACTATCTTGTAACCAAGTTTGGGCATGATTAATATCTACTGCTCTAAACTTGCGAGGGGGAGTGTTAAGGATTAGTTGTAATTAGAAACTCTATTAGGAGTGTAAATGAACTCTATTTAGGAGTTAGATTCCTAATTAGTTTATAGTATTCTGTATGTGTATCTATATGTGTCCCTATTGGTGATCCTAATAGGTTTATAGTATCTTGTATGTGTATATATATGTGTCCCTATTGGTGAATCAAGTGGAAGAAAATATTTTTCCACATTAAATTTACACTGCCCAAGTAGTCCCTATTGGCTGTCGCCACTGTTAGTAATGGTGAGACCATTTTCAGATAGCAGGGGTTTTGGGATTTCGAGTGTTACAGTGTTCTCTTGGATGATTTGCTGATTATGTCCATTGTCGGATACATTTGGGGGATTTGGAATTGGGGTTTTGTCTAGGTTTTGGGGATCAGGAACTGAGGTTCTTTTGATGGAGGTGGAGGAGGAGGATTTTGATACTGAAAATCTAGGATTTGATGTGGAGGTGGCTGAGAAGGATCCAAAGCTTGGAATTGGGGTTAAACAGCAGGCTGTAGAGAGTCCATTGAAATTGAAAGAGAAAGAGGTAGGGTTCAGATATCAAAAGTGTATATTTAACTTTGTGGCATGTTCATAGTCAGTAATGGATGAATCGATTGAATGATATAGCTGTTAAAGGGCGTTTTGGGGAAAATTTCATTCTCTTTTATCTGACTGCCTCTCTCTCTCTCTCCTTTGACTTGATGTTAAAAATGGATTAAAATGGACGGAAGGATAAAATTATGTAACGGGACAAACTATGGGGATGTTGTAGTGTATTTTTTAAAAAATGCACGGATAAACTAATAATTTGTGGCGAACTAGAGGGATAAAATTATAATTTTCCCCCAAATGTATAGTAAGTTTTATAATCATGTCATTGCTGGTGCCCAAAAAAAAAAAAAAAAAAAAAAAAAAAAAAAAAAAAAAAAAAAAAAAAAAAATAATTTGGAAAATAATGAAAAAAAATTTGAGGTTTGATTTTTTGATTAGAGTTTATTTAAACACTTTCTTCATTTAATTCAAGAAAGTCTTTACAATTTGTTGTATGTTAACATTTATTTGCTACCTCAATCCAACTTTGTTGCTTGTCAAATGCCAGCGATAGTACTAGAAGGCTGAACGATTAAAAAAAAAAAAAAAAAAAAAAAAAAAAATAATTGGAAAATAATGAAAAATTTGAGTTTGATTTTGATAGAGTTTATATTAAACACTTCTCATAATTCAGAAGTCTTACAATTTTGTGTATGTAACATTTATTTGCTACTCAATCCAACTTTGTTGCTGTCATGCAGCGAAGTACTAGAAGCTGAACGATATATTTGGGCTGCCACCAGAGGAGTGAATGAAGAAATGATTTTAGAGAATTTCTCTGACAGTTTGCAGCGGAAGATAAGAAGACACCTTTTTAAATCTGTTAAGAAAGTAAGATATTTAATAACTGAGCTTATCGATGTACTTTCATTTTCAGTCTTGTGTTTGACTCGATTTATTGCTCCTCAATTATATCTACTGATCCATAGCTTGTGCCCATAGGATCCATTGAAAAATTAGTTTATCCAAATCAGCAAACCAACCAACTTTTTAGTTAGATGGCAATAGAAAATTAAAAGCTGATAGAAAGTAAAGAACTTTATATTAGTTGCTGAAAACAAGTACAATGAAAATGAGGACATACGCCACCTTTTAGGTTGGAATCACAATAAGAGTGTGGTTTAGGCATGTTAGTGTATCGTGCTAAAAATGTAAGAATAATGGTTGGCATTATAGTAAATTTGGTTTTAAAAATCAGGGTACCGTTGTGTGAATCACTATATTCACAGCTGTAGTGAATTAGGATTGAGTTCAGATGGTATAACTACTCATTTTTAGAACCATGTTACTGCCAGCCACACTATAGTATAAATGTTAAGAATTTGTTTACCTAATGAAAATTCAGGGAATTATTGAGTGAACTAAATATGTTAAGGAATATTGCGCCTTACTAGTATTGTAAATGAACCAAGCCGAGGTTGATCTTGTTAGGCGGAACCTTAGCTTGGCTTGATAGACTTTTGATCGGCTTGAAGCTCAACATGCTTGGAAATTTTAAGCTTAAGCTCGGCTTAATGGATGCCCGAGCTCGGTCGAGTGTAGTTCAATCAAAACCTGCTTACGCCGATAAGGCTCAATGCCAATAAGGCTTTATAAATATTTCGATAAGGCTCAGTGAGATTTCGAGCCAAATATAATTAGACTTGAGCTCAATTCGAGCCGAATCTTTTCAAATTTTTCCAAATCAAACTCAAATAGTTCACTAGTTGGCTTATCTCATTTACATTCATCGACCCTACTCTCAAGTACATAGGATCCACCTAAGTTTAAGCGTTGTGGATCCCATATTTATGTAAGTGAAGGTGGATTGTATCAGGTATAAGAATAGAAATGGCCATTTAATTCGATTTAAACTTGAACCAAACCGGAATTATGATGAGAACTGAATTGGGCTGATTAAGGTTCATATTAGTGTGAAAGAGTGTTCCTGAATTGATCTGGAACCGGCGGTCAGTGCAGTTCGAACTGAAAATTTCTCAAATCAGTATATTTTTAGTTTGAAAAGTTTTTAACCACGTAACATTTTGGTTGCATAACCCCTCACCCCTACGTGCCTTGCCCACTAAAACACTTGACTTAACAATACATTTTTTTATTTTGAAAAAAAGTGAAACTTATAACTTATTTCGTTGTTTAATATTTGATGAGGCATGGGAGGTTTTATTTTCATCTTCAAATTGAACGGTTAAATTACTATATGTTAATTTTTATTTTTATTTAATTTACCAAAATATTCAAAAATATTTTCTGTTATAATGGATAATTTAGAAATTAAATAAGAATTGTATATAAATAAGGTAAGTAGATCCATTGTTTGCACAACCAATCTTTCCTTCTATAGGTATGAGCATTTTAAAAGTTTTAACTAATAAAGTTTATTAATAATTTTTTAAATTCACATTAATTTTTTTGGAAAGGAGACGTAATCCTAAAACCAAATTTCCATTTTTCTTTGAAAAAAAAATCCAAATTGTCAGAACCGTATTAAAACCATGACTTGAACTGTTGGCTTCAAAACCATGTGGAACCGGAACTATAGAAGAACCAATGTTAAGAGCTGGTTTTGGTTCAACTTTTTAAAAGTTTTGAACCGCGGGTGCGGTCTAAAGAAGCATTCAAAAGTCAACTATGAGGATGCATCCGTTATGCAATATGCTATAATGCCCTTTTTGGTCCATTGAATGTCTTAGAACAATCATGCTCTTTTTATTAATTGCACATATAATTTATAGATATAGAGTAATGATGGTAGTAGATCCAAGTTCTTTGGAGATTAATTATTGGATGGAATTTTACATTTATCAGTTGGAAGATAGGCAAATTCATCAAACATTGATTTAATGCTATCACAACCATTAACTTTCAATTACCTGGTTATTTCTATAAGTTAAAATGCTTGATTTTTGTAGGTTTGGATTTTTTCTCTGGTGGAGGATGATGTATTTGATTCTGTATGTGAGAGACTGAGGCCAGAAATACACATCACAGGAAGTGAAATTTTTTATCATGGTGGTCGGGTTGACAAGATGGTTTTTATCGTTCGTGGGAAATTGGAAAGCACAGGAGAAGATGGGAGCAAAGCCCCCTTATATGATGGGGATGTTTGTGGAGAGGAACTTCTTGCATGGTGTCTTGAGTTCAGAGGTATGTTTTTTCCTTTTCTGGTAAGCTCACACTCCTTTTACATGCCTAAGGCATTCAAAATATACTTCCATTTTGGGATGTCCTAAAATAATTGTCCATTTTTATTTACAGTATATTTTTTAAGTTTTTTTCCTCTTTTACCCTTCAATAAATTCACATTTTATGTATACTCTCATTTAATTAAATTTACAAATTTGGAACTAATTTATTATGTGAATAAGGGTAGAAAAGGGAACACATAGATTATCACTACATTAATTGTATTTTCTTAAATTTGTAGAATAAAAAAATATGACAACTTTTTTGGGATAGGGGAAGTAACTTTTAACATTGATGGGTTGTTTGGATGGAGGTAAAATATGAATGGATGTAAAATAGAGGGTCAAAATGCCTTGTAATTTTCAAAATTCCTAAGTTTACACCTTCCTAACCTAATTTTCGCTCCATTTTGGAAGGAAAGCATAGTTACCATTTTATACCCTTATTTTACTTTCTCCCTCTTCCCAAACATAGTATTAATGCTGTTGGAATATTCTCCAGCGAATCATAACCTGGTTGATGAAAAAGAGGAGCTTTTATTCTTATCAACTAGACTGACCCTATATATGTGTGTGTGTTTTGTCAATTCAGTTCCTCTCTGCTTGCGTTAATTGGCTAAGTCCGTATAAACATTTTCAAATTATCAGTCAGAACTTTTTGAACGCTATAATAATCCTGACCATAAACTAAACTGCAAAATTGTTTTTGCTACTGTAGGTGGAAAAAGAACTCTGCGTAGCTTCAGGACAATAAAATGCTTGACGCATGTAGAAGCATTTTCACTTCGAGCTGCAGACCTTGAAGAAGTCACCCAGCGTTTTGCAAGAAACTTCCGAAATCCACGTGTTCAAGGAGCCATGAGGTTATTACTGTTCAAATTCAAATACTCCGGGGTCCATTTGATAGCTAACCATTTGAAATGATTAAGTATCTGGAATTTAAGCAAAAGATAAAAATCAGAAAATGAGGATGGAAAGAAAGAAAAAAAGAGAGACAAGGAAGAGTAATAACCAATAAGAAAGGAAACCATTCTGTACTTTTTGTTGTTCTGCTTGTATATATATGCTCACCAAAACAATCGGAAAACTGTTAAAAAATGGATTTTAATAATAATAATTACAAAGAAAGCTCCTTGTCATTATAACTCTAGCATTAACTTGAGGACTTCTTTTTTTCCTTCGTCATTGGTCTTCTTGAGCTTACTAATCTTCAAAAATGAAGTGGCTTATATAGCTCCATAGATTACAGTTCCTTCGGATCTTTTCATTAGCTGAGAGCTTTTGTTTTGCTTCTTAACAGGTACCAATCACCCTATTGGAGAGCTCGTGCAGCGTCAACCATTCAAGTTGCATGGAAATATAGACAAAAGCGTCTCAAGTATTTCAATAAATCTCTTTCAAATCGCTCTTTGAACTATTGAATTATGCAACAGAGGGCCCTTGATTCTGCTTCTGCTTGTGTTTACCTAAATTTTCATTCAATTTACTCTCTTTTAATAAAATTATCCAAGTATTGAATTGTCGCGTACAATTAATATTTAGGATCTCAAGATGAAGCAAATTATTAATAGAGGTCGTGAGTCAGCAGACTATCTACTTGATGAACAAGTATCGCTTCCGCTTGCTTGTGACGATGTTTGCCCTGCTTTTGAGGTGCATGGTTGTTTAAGACATCCTTATCCATCTTGAAGAAGTTATTTCCGTATGCTTTGTTTGGATGTGTATAAAATATGGGTGGATGTAACATAGGAGGTGAAAATGTCTTGAGATTTTCAAAATTTTTTATTTGGTTTGGATGAAAATATTTATTTTACATCCTTCTAGCCTAATTTTCTGCTTTGTTTGGGAAGGGGGGAAGTAAAATAAGGGGTGAAAGTAAAATATGGTGGAAAATTTTACTATTCATTTTCCTCCTAAAATGGAGTGAAAACAAGGTTAAAATGGGTGTAAAATAAATTTATTTTACACCGTCCTTGATATTTTACCTCAAACCAAACAAGGGATTTTGATAATCTCAAAAAATTTTCACTCTTTATTTTACATTCACTCAAACTTTACACCCATCCAAACAAAGGCTTCAATCCATTTTAGGAGAAAGATGAATGGTATTATTTTACATCTTTATTTTACTTGTTCCATCCTCTCAAACATAGCATCAGTTTTTCAAACAACATTTGTCACATCCAATGCCCCTATAGTAGCTAATCTTATGTTCTTTTTTTTTTTTTTTTTTTTTTTTTTTTTGGATTTTGATAATCTCAAAAAATTTTCATCTTTATTTTACATTTCACTCCAAACTTTACACCCATCCAAAACAAAGGCTTTCAATTCCATTTTAGGAGAAAGATTGAATGTATTATTTTACATCTTTATTTTACTTTTCCAATTCCTTCTCAAAACATAGCATCCAGTTTTTCAAACACATATTTGTCAATCCAATGCCCCTATAGTAGCTTAATCTTATGTCTTTTTTTTTTTTTTTTTTTTTTTTTTTGAAGCTAATCTTATTGTTCTATTAATATTTTTTTTTTTTTTTTTTTTTTTTTTTTTTTTGAAGCTAATCTTATGTTCTATTAATATTAATAACCAAAAACATCACCTGACTTCTGTTTTTTTTTTAAACTCAAATGCATAACATATATTGTTTCTTTGCAAGGATTTGTCACTCTTATGAAATTTCAAGAAAAATGTTTTGAATTAGCAAAATTCAAAACAAAGGAACTCCTTGCTTAGTACATGAAACAAAGGAAAATTCAAAATTTTAAATTTTTCTCACTTATGGGAAGAGCAAAAGATCTTGAATTCGAACTCCTGAATATAAATGTTTTTCAATAATTTGATGAGTTCAGGAGACTTCATAACTCAATTATTATTCAAATAACCTTATTTCAAAGCTTAATAACTCAACTTATCACATCAAGTAGCATTACAAAGCTAAAATATATGAAGGACTAAAATTTTTGAACTTTTTTTTTTACATATTTTGGTTTACAAAAATTATTACTCGAAGTTCTTACACATTATACAGCTGGGAAGCAAAAGGTAAAATCTCCTTTTATTATATTTCTCTACTCCCTTATGTTTGATCATGAGGAGTACTATGAGTGTTGTGTAAAAACTGCAATTTCACTATGTAAGAAATAATAAAAAGATATCATTCTCTCAGGATACTTAACTCTTAGAAATTATCTAAACAAATAGATTAAATTTTTTAAAGAAATAAATAGAATGAACTAAATTAAATAATAAAGCAAACCAATTTCAAATATGATCTTTAATAAATAACGAGAAAAAACTTCTTAAATTTGGAATTTACCATTCTTCATCTCTATATGCTTACTGATTGATTTTATTTTCCAAAAATTTCTAATTTCAAAAGAAAATTTTCTAAGTTTTGCTGGCAGCTATTTAATTTAATCAAAATTTCTTAGATTTGATGAAATCTTAATTAATCCCCCTGTACTAATTCAACTTATGTTTATATAAATAAATAAAAATAGAACCTTAAAGGCTGACATGGCACAAATATAGAGTTTTGAAATGTTGATTTGACTTTTTTTTTTTTTTTCGTTTATAATGTAGAGTTTTCAATCGAAATGCCTTGGCCATAAAATTAAAACCTAGCCTTATCAAGTCTTCTGTAACAGATTACAGCAAAACCACAATCAACAATATCAGTTACGCCTTTTCATTTTCCTTTCATTTTACTTCTATGTTATGCAGGTGATGTTACTATTATTAAGCGAGGGATAAGCAAAATGCCTGAGATTTGCTCGTGGGTTGCATTAGCTTTTTGAATTCAGTATACTGGACCATTAATCAGTTAGCTTCTGGTATTAATAGCAGGAACACCAACAGTTGAGTAATTGAAAAGGCAAACATATATATTAGTTAGTATCGTTAAAAATAAAAATGATCTACCAATAAGCCATAGGAGTGAAAATCTGAAATTGGGTTATTCAAATTCTATGGAGGATTGATTATATTAAACTTGAGGTGAGAGATATGTCGTTCAAAATTAATTTTGTTACCAACTGCTTGATTATATATGTTTTGGTATTGAGCCACATTATGGGTCTATTTGGCAAATTTAACTGTTTTAGTAGTTATTAGCTGTTTTAATAGCTTTCTGTTAGTTGATTTACTAGTGGTTAGCTGTTAAATATTAACTATTAGTGGTTAACCATTATATAGCGGTTTAGAATAAAAGTGTTTGGTACAAATAATTATTTGATTAACTATTTAATATAAAATGATAGAAAATGGTATGAAAGCGACGAACAAGGTAAAGACAAGTGACGAGTACAGATGTCATAAAAAATTATAAAACGCTAAATGTTAATGAAGATAATGTTTCATAAAAACTGTCTAAAACTCTAATGAAGATAATGTTTCATAAAAACTGTCTAAAACTCTAATGAAGATAATGTTTCATAAAAACTGTCTAAAACTCTAATGAAGATAATGTTTCATAAAAACTGTCTAAAACTCTAATGAAGATAATGTTTCATAAAAACTGTCAAAAACTCTAAACGCTTAATGCAGATAATGTTTCATAAAAACTGTCTAAAACTCTAAACGCTAATGCAGATATTGTGTTTCCGAACGCTATAATTAATTAAGATAGTGTTTCAACCTTATCGAAACACTAAACACTACTTCAAACACTGTTGTTGACAAAACAGGGCCTATTTTATGCTTCAGTTATTTCTGAATGAATGATTTAGGAAAACTGCTAATTTGATTGAGGCGCTAGAATGACTGATTTTGCTTCTTTTTGTTCCTTAATTCTATGGGTAACTTTCTTTTGCAATTCAGAGAATGTATTTACACTTTATCTTAACATACAATAATAAATAATATTAAAATAATATTATTAAACTACTAAATAAATTCAAATTAAGGATTCGTAATCTTTATCTTAATGCAATTGTCATAAATCCAAAATTATCTCATCGAGCGATTAATTCATAATTTACTGCACCTCAAACTACCGGAGGTTAACACTTTACAAGGTTTTTATTAATCTAAATTATAATGTATTCGTTATTGCAGATTTAAACATCGCCATGATTATTCCTTAAGAAAGCTGGTAATTTAGGTATTTTATTTCCTTTTACTTTCTTATTAAATCACAAATGTTTAGTAATAGACTATTTTGCATTATCCCTTTGTTTTACCTTTTATTTTCTTTTTATATCTGAAATTGTTATAGTAAATACTATTCAAACGTTTGTTTGATGGTTTGATTCATGGAGTGGATGCCAAAATAAACTATGAGGTTAGGAGCAACATTAGTTGTAAAGGGCTTTACATTTCTTAAACAATACAATTTGGAGTGGAATTACCAGTGAAAGAGGAAGTTTTCCCCATTTTTTCACCTCTTAATGGTTTTTTTCCCCGCTGCTTAGGCATAAACATCTGTTTTGTTGGTGTTGGCAACTGCATGTGTTCATTTAGTGGTAGGAAAATATGTTTTCGTGTTTCAATTCTTTTTTTTTTTTTTTTTTTTTTTTTTTTTTTTTTTTTTTTTTTTCAAAGTCTTTTTTTTTTTTTTTTTTTTTTTTCAAGTCTCCGCAATAGATTTTAAAAGTTTGCAAAGGCAAACATATGTTGCAGTGATTGTGCTTGGCGGTTTGAGCAACGCTTTATTATATAATTACTGATGGAGTTAAATGAAGAAAAGAAAATGGAGTTTATGTTCCAATAAGAAAGAAAGAAAGAAAAAAAAGAATAAGAACAAAGAGCAAGAAAGAAAATGGATGCTGTGGATTTTGTAATAAAACAGATAGAGAAGGAGTTTTTTAAAAACTACATTGTCCTTGTGTGAAAATACCAATACATGTCGCAGGTTAAAGAGCTAGCTAAAACTCATGGGATTGAATCCTAATTAGAAAATTGAACCATTTGAAGAGACCAAATAGGAACACAAAGATAATAACAACGAAAATAGTATTGATATCAAATACAACCTTTCCAAATATTTTCATCTGTTCCATGATCGGATCGTCAATCAAATCACTGTTCACGACCAATGACTATTTTATCATCAATCCGATCACCATCCACGTTTTTTCTTTTTCTTATCAGTTCATAAAAATACGAATGTTAAACTACTACTAGATCATTCCTTCAATTACCATGTGAATTCATGTGAATTCAAATAATAATTATATGATAATAACTCTCATATAGCAGGTCTCGGTATTTGTCAATACCATTAACAATACTTACTTGCATATTACTACTATATAAATCTTTTTAAAATAAGGAACACTAATATAAAGCTCATTATTAACATAAGATACTTAGAACAATCGGAAATTTACATACCATCAGTTACCAACCAATTTTCATTTTTATAAAACTCTTGGGTCTATAATTTCCAAATCCAAACTAGCTTAGTGTGTATGAGGTTCAACAACTAGTTCATTTGTGAAGCAATCACTTAGAACAATCGGAAATTTACATACCATCAGTTACCAACCAATTTTCATTTTTATAAAACTCTTGGGTCTATAATTTCCAAATCCAAACTAGCTTAGTGTGTATGAGGTTCAACAACTAGTTCATTTGTGAAGCAATCACATTTGCCTTTACTTAGTAATTGTCAATGCCATCAACAACACTCATATGCGTATTACTACTGCATAAATCTTTTTAAAATAAAGAAAACTGATATAAAGATCATTATTAACATAAAATACTTACAAAAAATTGGCAATTTACATACTATCAATTATCAATCATTTTTTATTTTGATAAAACTCTTGGGTCTATAATTTCCAAACCAGCTTGTGTGTGTATGAGGGTCAACAACTAGTTCATTTGTGAAGCAATCACATTTGCCTTTTCATTGTTACCTTCCAAGACTCAAGCTAAAATCCACTATGCAACAGCTTAAAAGTTATTTTTGTCTTCTTAATTTGACAATCATGCACTGAGGTCTTATCAAAATGCTTCACCTTTGCTCAATTAATCCAGAAAAAGAAATAGTTAGGAATGAAATGAATGAATGAAAGTCCATCTAGTCAACCAAAAATCTCTAATTAAAACAGATGAGCAATATCTGTTGGAATATGAATTAAAGAAATAGTAGACCATAATACAAATAGACCAATTAAGAGTAAAATAATATCTCACCTCTTCCCAACTCTACAACTTTTGGGTTGATAAATTAAAACCACTTTACATGTGAGAGCTAAAGCTGGCTTTTGTAGCATTTCAGTGTCCTTTATGGTGCTCCCACGAGCATCCAGCAGCAGATAATGCACTTTGCAAGATATACTGGAAGGAAAAGAAAAAACTATTGTTGTTATTGTTATTATTTTGGCTCAGATAATCCAAAAGTGATCAAGATAAGAAACCTAAAAGGTCATTTTCAAAGACAGATGTAGCCCCCTGCACCCCACGCAAAAACAGAATAACAAATAAATCAGATAGTAGCAGTTATTTATTAAATAATTACAATTATATTCTATTTCTTCTTTTTCTTTTTTAATTAATTTTTCTGAACTCAGAATTAGAAGAAACAGAACAGGATGCTCAAAAGCATGAAATCATCTACACCAAATAAAAAAAACATAAGAAAATTCAGAAACCATATAACCATTTATCAGTTTTTAAATTTTAACAGCCCATGATCCGAATCAGCGTGATTCAATTAAAAACAATACTTCAAACCTGAGGAAGAAGTTTTAATTATTTAAATAGTTAGAGAGTATGCTAAATGATTTACTTTGTCATACTACGGCAAATAGTATTATCATCTTCTATATGGCTTCAAGTGATAATTTTGAAACTCAGAACCAAAAGCTATTGACTCTTCATCAAGCTTCTTCTTCAACCTTCTCCAAGTTCTCAACATATCAGATTGTATTAGTCCTTTGTAGAGTGTTTCAAAAGTAACCTTTTGGGGAAGGAACCCTCTCTCTATCATCTCCACAAAATATTTGCATGCTTCTTTCCATTTTTGTTTCTCACATAGCCCACGAATCAACATTGTATATGAATCCAAATCTGGCCCTGGTCCACTTGTGCATAAATCATTCCATATCTCATTCACAATCTCCATACGATTCAACTTCATAAACATCCCCAGTAATATCTTATATGTTTGCATACTCAGAGCAAACGGATCATCTTCCCTCATTCTCCTATACAACTTCAAAGCACTTTCTGCATCCTTCCTTCCCCTATACTCTTTAAAGAAACAATTATAGGTTACTGCATTAGGGCTAACCCCATTTCTGATCATCTCAACAAGCAACTCCTCTGCATCCTCAACCCTCCCGCAAGAGCAAAGACACTTCACGACTGAAGTATAAGTGGTGACAGTTGGGCAAATCCCCTTCTCCTCCATCAGCTTCAACTTATCAAGTGTTAGTTGAGGCTTATGAGCCCTACTATACACATGAAGCAAAATAGAAAAACTGGTGACATCAGGTTCAATCCCTCTGTGGCGCATTTCGTCGAACACATTCTCAGCCAATGTTATTGTTCTCTCGAACCTACTCTCAGGCTGCAATTTAGCCCTCCTGCAAATCCCATTTAACAAAACATTGTAGGTAACAACATTAGGCTCAATCCCCCTCTCATCCATCTCCCTTAAGAACCTCTCTGCCATATCAATACGACCGATCTTGCACCATCCATATATCAAAATAGTGTACATTCTCACATTAGGACTAAACCTATACTTCCTTTTATTAAAAATCTCAACTGCCACTTTCGGATAACCATACTTACACAAGGTATCAAGCAAGAAACAGAAATGGGTCTCATCCACGTTCTCAGTGATGAAAGATTCCATATCATCAAAAGCACGTATAGCCTGGCGGGTAAGGCCCGCGGCAATCAGTCTGCGAATGAGTACAAAGAACGTATGGGAAGTTGGTTCATCCATCTGGATTATGAGCTGCCAAGAAACATCAAACTGGTGGACCTTGGACAGAATATCAATGATGATATCATAAGAGGTGGAAGTAACAGTTGACTGAGAGGAAGGGAGAGACAGAGCATAATGGAAAAGGGAGAGGGCAATTTTCGAGTGATGGCGGAGACGGAGGAGAGTCTGTTGGAGGAGAGGAGTTGTAAGAGAAATTCCATGAAGCTGGAGAGATGATTCCATGGCGTGGAATGGGTTGTAGTGGCGGAGAAGGATTTGGGAGAGCAATTCGGCATCATTTGATGGCTCGAGTGAAGGAAGAGAAGACGAGGAAGAGCAAAAGAGACGGTGAATACAAAAAGGAGTTGAAGGGATGAGGGCGCGAGAATGGAATAATCTGATTGCCATTGCTAATTGAAATTTCATTTACAGAATACGTAATAACAGATAAAAGTGCAAAGTGATGAGAAATTAAACCTATGCCTTACTTGGAATATCTGCGCCTGCATACCTGCCCTTCGTGGAAACGGTGGTTGTGGGCACTTCTCCGTTATTTTATATAGAAAAAATAATAAAAAAAAAAAAAAAAAAAGTTTAATTTGCCTCTTTAACTTGGAACCAATATTCAAAATGAACAAAAATACTTTTTTTTGCCTAAATTTTTGAGAAAAACACTCGTATTTTAGTTTGGATCAGGTGTGATATATGTTATTTTTATATTATAATAAAATATCTGAGTCTCAAATAATTCTTCTTCTTCAACTATAGAAATCAAAAATTCTTAAAATTAGAAAATCCAATAGCGAGATGAGAGCTAAAGGAAGGGGAAAAAATCTGCACAACAAAATCCTTACAGTCATGTTGTTCAGCATTATTGTCACACTTATCTTCACTCATCCTCGGCTGTAAAAACACTTGCAGCCTCATAGTTGAACTGATTGCATAATAAATGAGTTCTATATCCCTTTCTACCTTTAATTTGGCGATCCAAGTTAAAATGTGGGTATTTTGAACCAAATTATATGAATATTTGATGAATTTGGTGAAAAATGTCATTTTTGTTCACTTTAGACAAAGACTGCAAGTTTAGGGAGAAAATTGAGGTTTTTATTTTTCTTATTTTACTCTCTTGCTTTACATTACATATAGTTAGGCTAATATTGTAGAATCATCAACACTTCAAAGAACAATTACAAGCAAAGCCTAAAATTATCAAAATGATTACAATGATACTCAAATCTATATTATATATAAATGTGAAAATATGTGAAAATAATGAGATTGCCTATAGTAGCCTTACATTAATTTGGAATTCCTAGTATATAAATTTAATTAGATTTATTATGCATTTTAATTGGAGAAACCATTTATCATTTTAAAAATCCTTTTTGTTGTATTTTTTATTATCTTTTAATTGGAGAAAATAAATTCCATTTATCCTTTTTAATATCTTTTTAATTAGATTTTTTATGCATTTTAATTTGGAGAAAAAGATTTATATGCATTTTCTCTATTTGATCTTGCATTATTATTGTTCAATAATTTTTATAATTAATAGATTTTGATATTTTTAATTATAAGTTCTCATATATTTTCTAGAAGGTAAATCAAAAATTTTAATTCAGGTACTGAAAATGAAATTTAAATTTTTTAGTTCATTATATTCTGAATTTTTTAAAATATGAGTAAACACTTTACTGTTAGACTCTTTGATTTTCTCAGGGATGGATGGTGGTGCACACTTATTTGGACTATTTACACATTATTTATTTGACTGATATCATATAAAAAGTTTGTTCTTTTTTAAATAATGAAATCTTATTAAAAAATACGCTATAAAATTTTAAATTAATGAAAAAAATGGCTCTATGATTTAATTGGATGTATTTTTTAAAAAATAATTTTTAAAATAGATATAAAGATAATTAGGCCTTTGAAATTTTAATTTTTTTAAATAAATACACAGGACTTTGAAATTTTTGAATTTAATATATATATATATATACTTTTCACTACCAATATGAAATAAACCGAAAATTGATTTTCATAAATCTCTTAATTAAAATAAAATTTTAATATTAACCAATGAGATTGCACAATAAAATATTTTATTATTGCATAATCAGACCTGTAAATCAGTTTGAAATCTTCAAAACCAAGTGAAAATCGGATTAAACCTTGATTTGGACCAAACCAATTCCAATCGAACTGGAACGACCCGGCACGCGCTAGAAGCTTCTTTCTCTCCTTTTGTTTTCTTCATCTTTCTTCTTCTTTCTTCTCCATCGATTGAGCGGCAGTCAGCCACTCTCTCCCCATCTCTCTCTTCCGTTTCTCCGGCCACCTTAGCCAGGCGATGCCACCACTCCTTGCCATCGCGCTACCAGCCTATCCCTTTCTCTTTCTTTGTTTTCGTTTCTTGAAAAAGCAACAGCAGCTTCGACCTCGATTTTCGATCGCCGCTTAGCGTCAATCCTCCTCCGATCATCGCTCAACGTCGCATCCTCTCCACGCTCGTGACTCCGGTGAGAGCTACAACACAGGCGAGCTACGATCTCTTTCCATCGATCAACGGCGATGTTACGGTGATACTTGGCTCTTGTCGAGCCCGTTCCGGTGGATTAGAGGGGTGATCTTGCTGAACCGACACCAAATATGGACTCCTCAGTGAAATCCGAGCCAAAGGGTATGAAGAGTGCTCAATTCCGAGCAGTAACAATTTACCGGCCACCGTATACGGCGGCGGTTCGGAGAACGGCCGGTGATATCCCGGGAGGCAGAAACTCGAGACTTGCACGCTGAAATTGAATCCGAAACTCGATTTTTAATCTGTATAATTTAAAAATTCAGTTTATTAAATTTATTGTAAATTTTAAGTTTAAAAATTATTGGCATTGGGTGGAATTAATTTTGATTAAAATAATTAAGAATTAAATATAAGATATAGACTTTATTAAATTAAAGCAAATTATAAGTGTTGCCATAAAAATAAATTGAGAACTTTGATAAATATGGATTTGTAGTATGGATTTTAAATAAGTTAACCAAAACATATAAATTAAATACATGGGCATAAGAAAAATGATTATTAAAAAGAAGAAGAATTACAAGTATAGTTAAATTATATTGGTTCTTTAGATTAACTTGAGTTAAGGATTATAAACCAAATAAGGAAATAAATGGATATTTAATGTCATACGAATCATTCAGGAAATAAAAAGTAATTTAAGTAAAATGAAATTTATTCACTGTATGGTGTCAGTTATTTTGAAATTAGAGTTATATTATATGAACTAAGACGGCGATGAATTAACTAATTAGAAGATATAATATTTTGAATGATGTTAACTGAATAAAGGGTTATTTATATTGTGTGCATAAGAGATTTGTTTTCTGATAACTGGTTAAGGACGTCAATCGTATATAAGGATTTTTTGGGATTAGATTGAGCAAGTATTTTAATCTATAGGCTTACAGTTGATTATAACATTATTACTTATGGTGGTTGGATATTGAATTACTGGATGGGCTGTATAAGTAATAATTGATGATCATATTAAATGGTTAATATTTGAGCAAATAGAAAGTTTTATTTGAAAAACACTATCAGAAATATCGATAAGATATCAATTAAAGCAGTCTATTATCTAAGCAGATATATGTAGGTTAATTATTTTTTTAAGGAAGGTCATCTGTTTAATGCAGTTTTTCTTTTATATTTGTGTTTTATTTAGATTATCTGAGTTTGTCTATCATTCTTGCTAGTCAAATCTAAATGAAGACTTGCTCTTTCTTTTATCAATGTAAGTAATAATAAATGGTGTATACCGCATTATTTGCATACACACATCATTCATTTTATACCATACAGACACACATTTAATATTCAGCCCCTATCTCCATGTATTAATATGATATCATTGAAATATAATTATTATTATTATTGTCGTCTATTTTATAAGTATAATTAGGTAAAGACCCGCGCATTGCGCGGATTACTTTTTTTTACTATATATTATATTTTTAGTTTTTTTAATTTACTTATAATTTATAAGTTGTTTAGTATATATGGTTTCATAGTCTATACAGACTTTGCAAAACTCAGAAAATTAAAAATGATGACGTGAAAAAATATAAGTTGATATGTACAGAAGAAAAAAGAAAAATTTAAAAATTCATTTATAAGTTGTTTAGTATTATGGTTTCATAGTCTATACAGACTTGTGCAAAAACTCAGAAAATTAAAAATGATGACGTGAAAAAATATAAGTTGATATGTACAGAAAGAAAAGAAACAATTTAAAAATTCACACACACACACACACACACATCATATAATAATATATATTATATATATATAATATTATATATTATATATATATATATATATATCAATAGATATTGAATTACACTTTTTCCCTTCTTTAATTAAATCTAATCATAAAATAAAAAGGATAAAGTAAAAAATTTAAAAAATTAAGCAGATAAATAATATTTTTAAAAATAATTATTTTAAGTAAATATTAATTTTTAAAATAAAATTATTGATGGCTTGTGATTGATTTCTAATAATTTAGATAACAACATTAAAATTTTAAATTATTAGGCAGCACAGAAGAGATAGAAGATTTAATAAGCACCTCCTTACCAATCAGGCTAAGTATATGGGACTGCCAATTAAACAACCAATCTTCAACCTTCTAAAGAATATCCTGATAAAGAGACACCATAGATCTACCATGTAACAAAGAAACCCCAGGATAAAGTCCCAGATCAAAAGTAATAGCAACACCCAACAACCCCCTTAACCTCTGCTTCATACCTCTAGCAACAGATTTAAATAAAAAAATGTGGGAGTTAGCCGGATTAGCTTTTTGCCCACCACACTTTGGCTGGATCGATCAAGTACTTCTTATGGTTTATATGAAATTAATATTCATTTAACAATTAATGTCTAGCCATTATATATTTTTCTTTTAATTTTAATTTTATTATTCAAAAGAATATAAATAATTCTTTTGATTTATTAAAAGTCATTAATTATGATAGTAAGTTCTATGTCTAATCTAATTGAGCATTTATAGTACTTGATTTTATTATTAATGAATTATATTTCAAAAAAAAATATCTGGTATTGTATGTATTTTATTATCAATACAAAATCATGCTTTTATATAGTAAAAATTTAAACAGTATAAGAGAAAATTATAATCAATATTTAATATTATAAAAAATAAATAAATATAAATAACGAAATAAGCAATAAAAATGTAGAATGCGCGTCATAAAAAGAACCAATAACATCTAAGTATTAGAATCCATGGAGTCAAAATCAAGTAATGTGAACTTAAGCCTTATTTGACAAAAGCTTTTTAAACGGCATTTAGTGTTTTGAATTAATATTTCCATACCCTTCATAAATTGGATATTTGCAGAAGTCATTATTATTTGTTCAAACAAATATATATATATATATATATATATACACACACACACACACACACTCACACACACGAATTACCTAAACACACGCACATCACTGTTCCTTGAAAGCGGACCAATAGAATGAAACAAATATATATATATATATATATATATACACACACACACACACACACGAATTACCTAACACACGCACATGTCACTTGAAAGCGGACAATAGAATGGGTATAAAATCAAAATCTTAGATTTGAAGAAAAATATTGTCATATATGCTAAATTGTATTTAACACGTATCACAATACTACCATCTATTTTTGGTCGGTTCTTTAATAAGTTCCTAGTTTTCAAAAAATTTTCATGATTTGTACTCTATTTGTTTCTGTATAATAACTTATAGAAAAATAACTTGTCGAAAAATATTATCGAAAAACAATTTGAAAAATATTCTCTAAATGACTTATTTTTAGTTGTTTGGTTGAAATAATGAGAATTAGTTAAAAATATTAAAGTATGTATCTTATAAGACCATAAAAATATTAATAATAATAGAAATTTTATCATTTAAAAATTTTATTGTTAAATATAAGATGTAACAAAAAATGTAAATTATGAAAGCCAGTGGTAAACGGTGACAAAGAGTAGTGATTATGCTGATTAATAAATTAAAAAAATATGAATTTATAAAATTTGTTAATATTCGAAAAATATTTCTCTCTCGAAAATGGAAAGTTATTTTTCTTAAACAATGACTTAATTTTCCTTTAACTAGAAAAATATTTTCCGTTAAGACTTATTTTCCTAAACGCTCCAAACAACAAAAAATTGTGAAAAATATTTTCTTGCAAATTATTTTACGGAAACAAATAACGAAAAATTGTGAAAAGTATTTTTCTCCAAATTATTTTACAAAATTATTTTAAAAAAACAAACGGAGCCTTCTTGTCACCGACAAAGTTAAAATTTTGATCACATCTTGCTTACAACTTTATAATATCATGCTCTAATTCACTTTTCACCTTGCCCAGTTAGGTTTGAAAAGTTACTGAAACGGACCAAATAAACCGAATAGTCACCCACAGTGAAAAGTTCTTTGGTTGAGTTAAAGTTTCTAATTATATATATTGAATTAGAGCACGATACTGTTTTGAGATAGAAAAATGTTACGTTCAGTCTAAAAAAGTAAGAAATTCTAACTAGGTGAGTTGACCCTTGCATTTTCTGATTGTTCCAAAAATTCATATGTTAGGATTGCAAACAATATATACTCCCAATATTTATACAGGTCTACCCACAAATCACAACTGAATTGTAATTGTTTATAATTAGGAGTCAAAA
Source organism: Jatropha curcas (assembly GCF_014843425.1). Next base: position 106,813 of record NW_023590680.1, read on the forward strand.
TGAGCAAAACTGAACAGGAGTATCAAGTCAGACACAGAACAGCACCCAGTAACTGAGTATGTTACATTTGTGCACTTCGTAAAGAGAAAGCATATTGGCATTTGGTCCTGCCAAGAAAAACTTCTCCCACCCACATTTTCAATAATTATGCCTCAAGCCATAGGTCAAAATGAAACCAATTTGTGTCGAATTTACTTATTTCATGAACAAGGTGCAGTATATAACATATATGCATTGAAACAAAACAAACTCAGTGTTTAAATCTAACAAATGGATACTCTCCTTGAAAACAGCATAGAAAGCTAAGATTGATAAACTACGACATTTGATTCACATAAATACCAGACAACAAACCAAACCTTACCTGCAAAATGTTTTCGGCTCATGTTTCTCGTCATTATATTTGTATTGAAATTATTGAGGGAACAAAAAAGAAAGAAACAAAAATACAATAATTTATGTCGGCAAACGTATGTCTACCTATCCCTCTGTAGTTCAAGTGAGCTGGGACTTAAAGCATGAGCTATCAGATGTGATGATCACAGTTTATGTTGACTGTTTTAGCTTTTCTTCAACAAGCTCAATACATCGATACATAACTAACTCAACTGGGTTAAGAGCACATACTGTGTTCATTGCAAGTTGATTATAATCATTCTTATTCTCTGTCATAATTCCAGTCACAAGGGTTCGAAGAGGCAGAAGCCATTCATTATATGCCTTCTGCAAATTGTTCTTCGATAGTACTCCAGTAAAGTTGGTTTGTCCTGTTCATTTTGACAATAAATTAAATACGAATGTATAATTCATTTAAGCGAAATCATAAAATTTTTCAGATCTTCAGGCAAATGTGTTTAGTGGTGAGTTGACCAATATTAAGTATTAAATCCATTCATCTGGTGCACCATCTAAACTAAAATATAATGTCAAAAGTAACTGGATTCACTTAAACAAATTTGCTGAATAAATATGTCCGCATTAACTTTTCAAGTTCAGTTAGGAGATCCATGTATGGCTTGAATCAAATGAATTATCTTAAAACGAACAAACCGATTAAAATACTCGCAAACCTCTGTGATTTTGTAGCTAAGTGGCCAGAATCATTGCCCAAATATGTTTTATTCAAGCAAGAAAAAAAAATATTAACGCAAAGCACATAAAGAGTAGCAACATCACCAATTAGAACTTTTCAAGTAAACGTTTCACCTGCTGATTCTGTCATCAATATAAATCTGTAAAGGTTGAGTGCAGATAGAACCTGAGGAACAACATCATAAATGTAAAACATAAATCTTTTGAAACATTCAATACTACATGCTAGTTTTATTTTATTTTTCTGAAAAAAAAAAAAAAAAAGAAGAAGGAACAACAGTAGACTTTTAAGAGAAGAGACTAATAAATGAAATACCGCATCTCCATGCTCAGGAAAGGGTGGAGGTCCTCCCTCTGGTGGCCTCAAAACTCTCTCCAACAGTTCAAGCACTCCATCATTCCAAAGTGATGTAATTGAACTACCTTGATTTTTGGCTGGCAATGATTCATTTTTTCTAATTGATTTTCTTTGGAAACGTTCCATGTGCAACTCTCCTCTAACAAGATCTAAAAGAATTGCAATCTATATGAAGTTGTGACAAATATTTCAGACAGAAATTTTAGCTTATAATTTGAACAAATGTCGAAGCTTATAAATCAACTAGTAAGCACTTACCATGGAGGAAGAATTGTTGTTTGCTATCAATGCTTTTAAAATATCAAGCCTCTCAAATGTTGGAACATCATGAAGTACCTGGTTAAACTTATTAACTGATTAATTATTTGGACACAAGTCAAATAATTTCAAAGCTTCAAAAAGGAATAAAAGGATAAAGGAAAAGACCAGTACATATCCTGCTTTTCTAGAATGGTTTATGGTAGTTTTCCTATTGATTATCAACAATTTCTAGGTTCTACCTGCAGGAATTTCAGGATAAAGCCTGTAAAGCACGGGGTTACTGGTGCCTCCACTATTTCAATTACAGTTAAAAAACTTACCCTCTTTAGTGCCTCAAAGGCATTCTTCCTTAACTCAGTATTTGGTGCATAAATGATGACCTTTGTAATGGCCTGAAGGATATATGTTCTCACCATTAGAAAAGAGAACAAAAATGCATGCCCAAACTCAAAATCGCAAGAGATTACCTGCAACACTGCATAGAGGCTAGGCAAATAAATAGAGCAATCAGCTTGTAAATCGCGTGCAACATTTCCATTTGTAATACAAAGCAAGAGGTTAATGGCATGTTTCTTTAATTCCCATGGCATATTGGTAGATGCCAATATATACTTTAACATGCCTATAGCTTGCCACCTATTAGTTTGATTACTTCGAAGTTCATCCTTGACAGCAGACATATTTTCCCCAGCAGCCAGAGCAACATCATCATAGATATGACCCCAGATCACTGTACAGAAAGAGCAATAAAAAAAAGCAATTGCAAGAACAAAGAAAGAATTAAGATAATCAATATTGAAAAAGAAGAAACAAACGAGAATAGGAACCTCTGTATTTTTTGCACACACAAACCTGAAAGGGATGCACCATGTTTGATGTAGGATAAACAGCTCATAAAATCATATTCCACCTCTGTGTAATTTGTAAGTTATACAACATGGCAAGGAAAGATTGTCATCATTTACTTAGAAGTTACAAATCTTAGATAAAACAATACCATGCAGAAACCTATTGAAGTTTACCTCCAACAATAATGTTGGTCATTAAGTTAACATCAGATCCTGTTATTAAACCAACATATGATACACTGCAATATGGGAAAATTTTGGAAAGCTGTGACACCGGATGAAGACAGCTTGACAACTTATCTCCTTCATTGAATGAAAGAAAAGCCTACACATCAAGGGTGTCATAGCTTAAGACATGAACAAAACCATATTTGAAATAAAATGACTAGAAAATGTATATGTGCTCAACTTAAGAACTTTAGCTAGAGGACAGCTAATTTGAGAGTACTAACCATGATTTGTAAAACATATAAACCAAGTAGAGCACGAAGCTTTTCATTTACTCTGCCCTCCTGTCATCCCGAAACAAGTTAGGTAAATGGTGAAAACTTATTAGGGCTTGGTTCAGTATATACAAAGGAAAATGAACAGGAAAACAAAGTTTCAAAATGGCATACCATTTTTTCACAAATGGCTCGTATGGAATGTGCAATGTCTAAAGCTCTGCAAATTAAATCAACACATTCTTTGTCTTCGTCAGCCAGCTCAGAACATGCGATCTTTAACACATTTAGGATAACTGGAATTGCTACTTTTACTTGCTCAAAGTGACGCCTCTGTATTGAAAGGAATACTAAGGGAAAAAGACACGACATGAATTCAACCAGAATCAGAAGACTGTTAAGTGTATCAAAAAAATTATCACATTCATAACAATAGCTTTTTGCAGTTGGAAAACTTCATTATGTGCTGACACAGCAAAAGCCCTTCATTTTATATCAAACAGAACAAAAAATTGTAGATTATCGATTAAACAATAACAAAACCACTTAAGTCTGAATATTTTATACCTTAAGAAATAGTGTCAAGCTGCAAAACCATATATAGTGAAAAAAAGAAAAAAAAAACACATTTCATTATTTTTTTAATAAAAAACAATTTACTACAAGAATATTCATGACATGAAACAGAAATGAAATGCATAAAGGTTCATAATGATACTGTAAGCAAGAAATATCATTTCGATAATATACTCAATATTGGAAATCCTGACCTTTTGAGAGCCCGCTTAGAATAGAGGCAACATAACCAGATGCATTAATTGGCCTATCTGTGGCACTCAAAGCCTGAACCAATTAAAACACAGATTTTAGCATTAATCAAAGCAATTATATATTTAATCTAGATTTGAAACAATGCCATCAAATTCACAAATGAAAAGGAGAAGGGTCAACATTAAGTTGAGCAAATGAATTTAAACAATTACCCCGCAAAGAATTGAAAGCATGTCCCGTGGACTACATATAGCTATAAAACGATCAATAATCATATCAGCAATCTCCAAGCACCTACTTGACAACCCTGCAAACTTTGCAGCTGCTTTCGGCAACACAAATGAAAGCACATCAAGAACCTCCTGCAATTCATAGAATAAATTTATGAGCAAAGGAAACCCATAAAAACGAATTTAAATAAAAGGAACAAAAAAATTAGAATGAGAACAAACAAGTAAACCTGGTCTAAACTAGAAGAAAGCAAAAACATATGGATGTAAGAAAGAATTTCCAATGCTTTGTTTTGTGCATCTTTGTCTTCAGGGTTAGCTAACGCTGAGCCCGAGATTGTTTCGAGGAAGTCAACCAGCTCTGACACTGAGCTTTCATCTCCAACTTTAATTGACTACAGAATAAATTTAGAGAAAACATTTTCAAATTGAATCTTCTCAAAAGCAAACAGAATGATTTTGAAATTTTTAGTTGTGAGGGAATTACTTCGGAGCAAGAGGATAGGATTTCTTGTAGACGAAGCACAAGAGAATGGGTAGAAGCAGTTTCGTGAAGCCCTGTGGTTTCTTCTGACATGGTGTGGCGGATGCTTCTTCAGTTTACTACACAAAGTTTATCGCACAGAGTCTCCTAATAACAAGATTAGGCTCTTGCAATGCGTCACAAGAGAATTTTACCAACTACAAACGGGGATGAACAAACGCAAAGTGATGAGAAATAAGAAGAGTAATTCAAATTTGCAGGAGCAGGAAGCTTTTATGCGGCTGATGCATGGGTTCCACTCATAAGCGCCGGATGGAGTCGCCAGAGGTGGTGGCGGAGCAATCTCAGCTTGCTACACGAAAGGAGACAGCAGAAGGGGCTGGATCGAATGCCGCACAGCCCGAACCCCTCTTCCTCCAATTCAACCAATTAATTTCGTGAATTTTTGCTAGAATTTGGGGTCGTAAGAAAAATAATGTCATTCAAAAAACCTATTTATAAATTTAAAGCGCCTATCCTTCAATTTATCTACAATTTGTCGAGTATCTGTAGTTACTAATTGGCTTTTGAAATGTAATTGCATCCTAAAAAAAAAAAAAATCTTAAATTTGTCCATTTGCTACAGTTGCACCCTAAAACTTATGGATTTGTTGCGGTTGCATCTTAAAACTAAATTGCTCTTAGTAATTTAATAAGTGTAATTTAATTCATAACTGTATAAGAAGCTTACGTAACAATTGAATAGTAAGTTTGGTGCATAAAGCAAAAAGTTGAGCTTCAAATATTTTATTACTCTTGGTAATTTATAACTGTGTAAATAAAAAATTAATGTTTTTATTACTTAACTTGAAATATTTACGCACTAAATTCATCCAGTGGACTCCTAACAAAACACTATTCTCTTTTATATTTTTTATTATTAGTGGTCATATCCCATATTTGCACTAAAACCACCAAATGAACTATATGTCTCAGTAAAAAGCCATTTGACAATTTAAACTTTTTATTTTGTATTGAAACCATCAAATATATAAATATACAAATAAAAAGCCATTTGACAATTTAAACTTTTTATTTTATATTGAAACCATCAAATATATAAATATACAAATATACAATGATATATAAGGTTATGTAAAAAGCTAACTACCTCATCTATTATTTTTAATCTTTTAGCAATAGTTGCCTTAATATGTATCCTATAACTAAATTTTCTAATTTATACTATATATAAAGTAGGTGAAGGCCTGTGCATTTGCGCAGATTGAAAATGTATTATTCACTATTATGGAATAGTAGACTATTTACACTTACTTTGAATTAAAGTATTCTATAAATTGATTTGACGATAATTCTTTGTGGTATTTTTTACAGGAATTCTTATAAATTAATCAAGAACGGAGGATTTATGTTTCAAAAAAAAAAATAATAATAAAAAGGAAGGACTGATCATTAATTAAGTTGCTTAAATATCTAAATCCTCCAATAGGAAAGCTTTGATAAAAGTTTATTATTGTTCATTTTCACAGGACTATTGGCTTATTATTATTTAAATATCAAATTAATAATTTTCTTATGATGATTTTAGAAATATAACATTATCATTTTTTTAATATACCTGTAAGAATTAAGTGTCGTGAAGGGATTATAACTTGATAACAGAAACCGTAGAATTTCATTTCAATTTGCTTTATATCAAGATATGAACAACTTCACCTCTATTTCAAGTATTATCTATCTCTTCATTTCCAAATCGGTTTGATAAAAATCGCTTAAAAGATATAGATTTAAAGTCAAGATCTACCAACCAACAACACTATTATCCTATCCCCACCATAAATTAAAAAAGTAAATAAACTAAGAAAAAAAAAATTACATAAAACACAAGACACTGTAAATGAACTGTCAAGCAAAGTTAAAGCATAAAATGGAGACCACCATAATTCTATCATTCCAACAATAATAGAAACCACCACTTGAGTACACATGGTTATAGTTATTTAGAACCCAAACGACTTGTTACACAATCTCAGAGTTCCAGACCTTATAAACTTCACAGGAATAATAGGCAGATGAATGAAGCATTTCACAATATTTTTATTTGTCAAAGTGTCATTGCTCTTGTCAGAAGCTACAAAATGCAAGTCGTCTGAGATAGCAGTCTGTAACAGAATGCACCATATATGTAACACCCCTTCCCGGTCCACCCGTGAACCCGAATGAACCGAGTCGAGATGCTACAAACTGTTGACTGTATGGCCTGACATGCTGAAATCATAATGTATGTTGAATAGCTTGAATCATAATGTATGTTGATATATATGCATGCTATACTGTTTACAAAAGATAAATGAATTTATATTTACTAAAACATGAATACAAATGTCAAAAATGAAAATGGGCCCCAACTGAGTGCCCTGTACATGCCATAAAAAAGGGTAGACAAAGATACCATATAAATGATGAGTAGCTACCCTGAAGACTGAGTCTGTCTAAGTGCAATATGAAAACTGCAGCAGTGTGTAACCGATCTCTATGGTCCCGATGCTCAAAACCTGCAGTTTAAACCGTTAACTCGCTCTGAGCAAAATAATGGCTCAGTGAATATTCTCAACATATAAAGAAGACAAATAAGCACATGTACAATATAGAAAGAACCATTGTAAACACATATGGCAATTATAGCACACAACATCATGATAGCTTCGATGATACCTTGAGTTTATCTTTGTACTATTGTTGATAATACGTATAATTCATGAAAATGTTATTCAAGATATGCTGTATGCGCTCACATAAGTTATAGGTGAAACCAAGTGATAAGGAAAAACTGTATAAAAACTGAATGAATACTGTTATGCTTGCGCATGGCCCAATAATCATATCCACTATTTCAACGCCTGTAGCCGGGAGTATCCAACTGTATATGAGGTGCAGGATCTCTTCCTATGTCGCCGACTAGCCGGCTTATCTACATGGTCTACGCTAACTCAATGGAGCATAATGTTGTATGTCATAAATAACACAACATCCATAATAGTTCAGAACTTCATATTCATAATTATATTTGATTTCACATCATTTGCATGAATTGAATTGTTGTTTGAACATGTTCTATTTGTTATTGATGTTTAAAATGATTGAGGCATATAAGTGAAGCAAAGAAATACAATTGCATTGAAAAAGAAGTCCAAAAGTGCATGAAAACACAAGTCGCACAATTGCATTGAAAAAGAAGTCCAAAAGTGCATGAAAACACAAGTCGCGAGCGCGTAGAATGCAAAATGAGAGACAGTGAGTTATCGGGCACAAGACGCGAGCGCGTACTTGAAAGTCGCGAGTGCGAGAAGTGCGATGAAGGTCGCGAGCGTTTACAGGCCAAAAGCCAAGTACGCGAGCTCGCACTTCACAGTCGCGAGCGCGAGATGTGCCAAATGAGAGTCAGAGGGTTTGCGAGCACAAGTCGCGAGCACATACTTGAAAGTCACGAGCGCGAGATGTGCTAAATGAGAGTCAGAGAGTTTCAGGTGAAAGTCGCGAGCGCGTAGTTCAAATTCGCGAGCGTGAGAAGGCAACGCGACCGAGCATTCGCGCGCGCGCTTCCATGCCTGCACGTCTGAGCGTCTTTGTCATATCTCTCAATATACAACTCCCCAATTTGGATGATTCAAAAACCCATAAAGTAACACATAGAGGAACAAATAAATCTTCTATAAACTTCCTAATTCATCATTAAATCGGGGTCAAGAATCAAATAAGCTACTTTGGTAAAATTTCCCAGAGCAAAACCTGTTTCAACATAAACTCAATACTCACTTCATTTATTCAATACTTCCCCTGTTTTCCCCTGTTTTCTCACCATTACCAGTCCTCTCACTCAACATAAAGCAATATGTCTCAGTAGCAACACACCACACAATTTCTCATGCAAAGAAAATGGAAAAGAACAAGAGATATCAAACCTTTACTCCAAAAGCTTGAGCTCCTCTTTAGCTTCTTTTTTCTACTCCCTTAGAACTCCCTTCACCTATAAAGAAGAATTCTTATAAATTCTAAAATAACAACACCAAATGATTCAATTATGAACTTCAAGAAGGTTTACTTACTTGCAAAAGGTTACTTACTTAATTAAAAGAGAAGTTGAAGTTAGGCTAACTACCATGAAAATGAAATGTAAGGTGAAGAGGAAAGAAGAAAATGAAGAAGGATGAAGATAAACATGAAAAATGGGAAAGAAATTATTACGGTAGGCCTATCAAAAAAATCAAAGGGCTTTTTTATGGGAAAAACTTCCTAAATGGTACTCTCAATTGGTAAACAGCTACAATTAATAGCCCAAAGCTGCAATCTTTTATACAATCAATCCTCACCCACATGCTTTATCTTTTTTTCCTCTCACGTAATTAAAGTCCCACTTATTAACCAATGCTACCCCAATCGGTTTGGTTCAACTCGCTCAAACTCGGACTACTCAACTCTATGTAAGACTCGGACTCAGAAGTAGATGTCAGCCGAATTCTCCCCTTCCAAATAAAACTTCGGTCCCTAAGTTACCTGTTGTGAAACAACTGCGGATACTGTATGGCGCATGGTCTTCAGATTTCCCAAGTTGCTTCTTCTGTCTTATGATTCCTCCAAAGAACTTTTACGCACAATGCTATTTCTTGTTCGGCCAATTCCTTAGGTTCTCTGGCTAAAATGATCTGAGACTGGTTGCTTTTCATAAGTTGAGTATCCGGGCTGAAATTTCAATCTTTCTGCTGATAAAACACGTGTGATGGTGCTATCTGTATCTCACTTAACATGGTCTGAAAGACTATGAATTCGGATCTAAGTTGAATGGGATTACGCTAGGCGATTAGGCTAATGTCCGTACACGGTTCAACAATCTGTATGACCAAGAAACCTAGCACCTAGGGCTAAGCTTACCCTTTCGTCCAAACCTTAGGATCTTTTTCCATGGTGAAACTTTCAGAAATACTTTATCACCGACCGAATACTCAATATCCTAATCTCCTCGACCATCTGCAAAGTTCTTTCACTTGCAGAAGCCGTTTTCTGATGATTTCCACTTTCTCTTCCGTTTCTCTAACCAAATCTGGACCCAAAATCTTCTTCTCACTAAGTTCTGTCCAATACACAGGTGTTCTACATTGTCTACCATACAATGCTTCATATGGTGCCATTTTAATGCTTGATTGATAGCTGTTGTTGTAGGCAAATTCCATGAGAGGTACATATCTGTCCCAACTGCCTTCAACTTCTATAACACATGATCTCATCATGTCTTCCAGGATCTGAATGACTCTTTCTGATTGGCCATCTGTCTGAGGATGAAATGCAGTGCTGAAATACAATTTCGTCCCTAATGCTTCCTGCAGTTTACCCCAAAACTTCGCATGAACACTGATTTTTGTGAATTTTATGGTATATAGGTATGTTTTAATCAAAAATTATTTAACATTGCATTCCTAGAACAAATTAGAATTCCCTTTCATGCAAAATTTTAAATGCTTACATTTAGAAAGAGATGATTTAGGCAATTTTTTTTATTGAACTTCATATTTAGCCTAGGCCATCTAAGTTAAATTATGACATTTGCAACCAATTTGAAACCTATATCCAAATTTTATTGTTTACCTTTATTTAACTTAGCCATTAAACCAAGTTCAAATCATTACCCTAAGTACAAGAATGTATACTTCCGCTGCGGTCTGATGGGGTTAATCCAGTAACAAAATCCATCGTGTGATTGATCCCACTTACCATGTTGGCATTTATTGGATGAAGAAACCCAGCTGGCAGTTGGAGTTCTGGCTTACTTGTTGACATAAACATTCTTGTTACAAACGACGTCCATATCCTTGCATCATCCCGCACCAAATAGCTTTCTTCAATCTTGAACATCTTGGACACCTGATGCATTATATATGGACTGTATGAGGCTTTCATGCAGAATCTTTTGTCTAAGCCAAACGCCTATCTGTGGTACAAACAACTCTTGTCTTCATTGAATAAAAACTTCCAGCTTTATCTAATCGAATTTTCCCACCATATCGTTCCTTGTACTTTGTTTCACCCGATAGTGCTGTTGTGCATCTTTTTCTGTGCAGTCTGCAAACTTCCTGAACCCAAGATGGCTGTACTTATCTGTGCTAGAATAACTCCCTGCTGTTGCGATACTCATCTATTCTTCATTGCTTTGCCAAAAGCAAACAATGATTTGCGGCTAAGGGCATCAGCTGCCACATTAGCTTTGCCCGGATGGTAATTAATGACATAATCATAATTAGCCAAAAGCTGCATCCATTTCCGTTGTCTCGAATTCAAGTCCTTTTGAGTCGGTAAATACTTTAAACTCTGATGATCTGTGTAAATGTAACACTTTTCACCGTACAGATAATGCCGCCATACTTTGAATGCTAGGACAAGGGCTGCTAATTCTAAATCATGGGTTGGATAATTCAATTCATGTGGCTTCAATTGTCTGGAGACATAAGCTACCACTTTCCTGTCTTACATGAGTACACATCCTAACCATGCCAACCTAATATGTAGAGGCGATCACTGTAAATCTCAAAAATTCTTTTCACCTGACACTGCGTATGATGTCGAACACTGGTGCTTCAGTCAACTTGTTCTTCAAAGTTGTCAAAACTCTGCTGAACATCTATCATCCCATTGGATACAACCTCTTTCTTCAACAAATCTTGTTATAAGGTACTTCAAGATATGGAGGAATCCTTACGAACCTTCCGTGTGGGAGATGAGAGCGCGGCCAAACCCAGAAAACTTCGAAGCATTCTTGACATTTTCTGGTGGGTCTCCAATCAAACAATAGCTTCAATTCTTTCTTAGGGTCGCAGCTCTGATTACCCTCGATGGACACCGAACATTGTCCTAAGAAGAGAAACTTTCTTTCCAGCCAAAACTCACACGTTACTGAGCTTAGCATACAGCTGTTGTATCCCCATGTTTGAAGGTACAATCCTGCAGAATGTTGTATCAGATTCGACTTTTATCTTTAGGAGTAGACGCAATAATGTCATCTATAAACACCATCCACAAAACTATTTGCCAATCATGATGAAACACGCGTTTCATGAGATCCATGAAAAACCGTTGGTGCATTTGTGAGACCGGGTTAATAGTCATGACTAAAAATTCATTATAGCCATATCGGGTCCTGAATGCCGAATCTAGCGATATCTTTCTTCTCTTTATCCGCCAACTTGTGGTATCAAACCCGACCTAAGCGATCTTAGAAAAACCTGCACCTTTTAGCCTGATCAAACATAATCATCGATTCGAGCAATGGATACTTATCTTGATTGTGTCAGGTTTGTTTCAGTTGTCAGTAATCAATGCACAATCTGATGATGATCCATCTTTCTTCGTTTACAAATAACAGCCGGTTTGCATCCCCCATGATAAACTGGTCTGATAAAGCCTTTAATCAATAAACTCCTGCAGCTGAATCTTAATCTCTTTTACTCTGCTTGTGGTGCCGATTCGTAAGGATGCCCATTGATACTGTGCTGCTTCCAGATAACACTCTTAGTAAAAACCTCCACGTTCCCTCCTTGTGGTAACCCTGGTAACTCTTCGTGGAAATAATCTGGATAAATCAACACTGTTGTATATCTTGCCACTTGGACTTTTCTTTCTCTGCTTTTGTATATTGCACATCATCAAGTATTGTTCACAACCCCTTCTGAATTAATCTGCTTTGCGCCAGGTGCTGATATACATTACGCCAGAAACTCTCGCCGTCGCCGACTACTGTAATCTCGTCCCCGTGCTGTGTCATAATAATGTCACCCTTTCTTGCACAATCAACTTATAGCCATGTCTGATAGCCAATCATACCAGAATAGCATCAAATTCTGCTAAATGGCAACTCCATATAGATCTGCCTGGAAACTGCCTTTCATGAGAATTAAACGATGACTCCTCGACCACTGTATGAGTCTCTGTACTACATTCTCCTAAGGATTAGAATAACTAACAGACGCCGTACTCACATACAACTTCTAAACCTTTTAAACCGAAGTTTAGGTACACAATGTATGAATGATGAGCCAGGAGCAATTAAAGCTAAAACTGATGATCACATAAGAAAAACTCACCAGACTAATACATCTGGAGCTTGCCTCATCTCTCTGGCTCGATGAGCATAGGACCCTGGCTGGTACCTCTTGTTATCAGTCTGTCCACAGTCTCTGACTGCTGTCTCTTGCCCTCCCGGAAGCTCTCACCTCTTCCTCTGCTGTTATGGAAACTGTTGTAGGAACTTTTTGCCCTCTTCGGACAATCCTTCTTCTGATGTCTGAGCTCCGTTCTTCTGATGGTCTGATGCTCCGCATATCCAACATTTACCAGTCACCAACCAACAATCTCCACCATGCCGTCTACCACAATGCCCACAAGGTGGAAACGTATAAGCGGCTGACTCTGCACCTCTACCGGTGCCTCTACCAATTCCTCTGCCTGATCCTCGACTACCTCCAGCAGAACTAGCCACAACTGATACCGCTGGCGCGTTAGTAACCCTAGCTGCGCCTCAGCTAAAGGAAGGTCTAGAACTAGCTGAACTACTAGCACCTCTGAATCTCTTGCTTTCTGACTGATATACACTGGGTGCACTCTGAGTTTGGTCTCCCGTGGCTGGCTCTGGTACGCTGACTAGGCGCTGAATGCGCTCTATCTCCTGTGCGCCTGCTTACCAAACTGGCTGCCTCTACCAAAGCTGAGAACTCTCTGAATCTGGAAGCTACCACTCCCATCTGAATCTCATCATTCAAGCCTTCTTGAAACTTTTTACACCTTTCGGTCTCTGTAGTCACTATCCCCTTACCATACCTGCTGAGCCTGGTAAACTCTCGCTCATATTCGGCAACTGACAGTCTGTTCTGCCTCAGGTATAAGAATTCTTTCCTTCTTACATCTAAGTAAGCCTCTGTAATGAACTTCTTCTTGAATTCATCCAAGAAGAATTGCCATGTACGCTGATCTGCTGATACCCGCTGCTGAACAGTAGTGTATTATGCTATCTATGAGCAATCATTGCACAAACAACGTTGTCCCTCTGAGGTGTACATTTAATTGCTTCCAGAAACTCGTCGATGTCCCATCTAAACGCAATACTCAGCTCGTTCTGGACTGTCAATCCTTTAGAGCACTGATTCTTCACCCCATATTTGCCGAAGGCTTCTTCTAGTGGGGCTTTTCTTCTCTTTCTACGTACTTATGGTGCTAGGATCACCCTCTGCAATCTGTCGAAAAAGTTTTGCAATTGCTTAAACAACATTCTTGATCTCGGGCTACTTGACGCCTATCACCGCTCCCACTGCCTGGAAGGCGTGAAGTCACTCCACTTCTTTGACGTCCTCCTATGAAAGTCAATAGACAACTGCTAGTCATTCAGGCTAACAATTGGGCATGTTACGACTATACTTGACTATGGCATGCTAAGCCCGGGGAAAACTAAAAAACCTAAGGGCTCGGATACCCAAAATTTGTTAAGGACACCCCTTCCCTGGGTTCCCCAACCGCGTGAACCGACATTTGATCCGGAGTCGAGAATTTTGCTTCACCAAAAAACTGGTTGGACTGTATTTGTTGGCCGCTTCGGAAGATTTTTTTCTCTTTCTTTTTGTTGTTC
>NW_023590680.1:121463-148890 GCF_014843425.1 Jatropha curcas
AAGACTAGGTTTGACTTCAAGTTCCACACAACGCTTCTGGAATGCAAGATCATGAAGCTCTTGTGTAACTTGGTCTTGAACATATAAGGACATGGCTACCCCATATTTCTTGGCATGGCTCCGTATAATTGGCCCACTAGGCAGCACCAATGGATTTCCCAAGTTGTTCTCCTTGCTCCCTTGAGCTCCATGGTTGAGTGTGGTGGATCCGTATCAGTTTAGGAACCTTAATTCACCAACACACACATTAAGCACAGATCCTAGCCCAAAAAAATCCTAGCATAAATTTATGTCCCTCTAAGTGCAGGGAAAGGAAATTAAATTCAATCCAACTAAGAGCCCCTACATATATGTACCAATGACCAAGCATGTAAACTGCCTCTATGTAAAAAGGCAAAGCATAAAGATTCCTATTTATATGCCTAACTATCCCTTAACTGCTAGAAAACTCTCTCATTCTCTACAAATTCATAACCTTAACAAACCAAAGCAAATTCTCATCCAAAACAAAGTAATTAAAAAAACCCAAGGATCTGTCTTAGTATAGCAATAACACAATAGTAAAAACACACAAAATACTGTACTCATTTTCTCATATCAAATCACTTTAAGTCACACAATAAAACAAAAACACAATAGCATAGCAATGTATTAAAACCAGTAAAGTTTATGAAACACGTAATAGACCATATATGAAACACAACGCACACACGAAAATAAAAAACACAACACACAAGAAATTAGAAATAGAACAATAAACACATATATGTACATATATATAGCAAAATCACACAACACACATAAAATTAGAAACATATATACTAATTGAAACACAATAATAACCAAATATAGCAATTTCAATATAAAAGAAGAGAAGAGGGAAAAGTTACCCATCGGCAACAACACTCAAGTGGTTGCTGGTGATGGCAACGACGAGTGCCTCTCCTTCCGGTGATAAGCAGCGATAGAAGGCAACATGGTAGTGACAAGGAGAAGACGGAATGGCGACTCCAAGGAAGACAAAGAACAAAAATGGGGAGAAAACTGAAAGACTATTCTGTCACGAGGAAAAGAAAATTTTTTTTAAAGGCCTAAAAATTGCGATCGATAAGGCGATTGCAATTTTGTCACAGAGCTAAAAAAATAAATCAATAAAT
Source organism: Jatropha curcas (assembly GCF_014843425.1). The sequence continues at coordinate 122,621 of NW_023590680.1, forward strand.
ATCTGTCACAAATTGCTCGCAAAGTCGTCACAAAAATATGCGGCAAAAATTTTCCGGGAATATTAACGAGTAAAAAAAATCCGTCACCATTTGATCGCCATCTTGTCCTCCACAGTTACAATTTGAACGTAAAAATATCATTTTATTTTTAATTAGAATGCGATCACAATTGGTTGCAAGGTGGTCGTAATTTTGCATTTTTTTTGTAGTGTGTGGCTTTTGTCAAATGTTGCTTTCTTATGGAGGGAAGTTAGAGTATAAATGGATCCTGTTATTGCCAATTGTTGTCAAGCTTTGCCAATGATACCATATATGATATTACAAGAGATGTAATCTAACCCTATTTATTTAAAATTTAAGAATGAAAATAAGAAATATTTTTTAACTAAGAATAATATTATATAATATATATATATAATATATAATATATATATATATATATATTATATATATATAAAATATATATTATTCAAGCCATATATATATTATTCAGCCTTCCCCTCATTGGAACATCATTGCCCTATTTTTACAGTCGACAGCAATGATATTAATTTTGATTTTGGCAAGTCAGGTTGTAGCTATTCTAGTTAAAAATAGGCTAATATGAAGAATTATTCCCTCCCTGATGAGGTTGAGCACACCACTTTTCTGGTTTACTTTCTTCGCAAGTTTGCCTTTTGTAAAGTAGCCAAGTCCTGCTTGAAGATACTGGTTGCTCTAGCCAAAGGTATGAATATGGCCCTAAGATAAAGTGTTCTTGCTCATATTTATAGAGGGATTCACTTGCTTTTCCCTAAAGATGGCCGAGAGAAGTTCAACTTAAGCAGTCCATATCAAGCTTAAGTAGCTCATTCTAGTTAAGACTTAAGTAGTCCTTCAAGCTTAAGTAACTCATGTTAATCCGAACTTAAGTGGTCCTTCAAGCTTAAGTGGTTGTCTCTAGACCGGACTTATGTAGTCCTTTGAACTTGAGAAGCTCATTCTGATTCAGACAATCCTACAAGCTTAAGTATTTTGTTCCAATATAAACTTAATTAGTCATTTGAGCTTAAGCAAACTCAATTTAATTGAGACTTAAACAAAAATGACAAAGTTTCTAAACCACTCAGACTTAAGAAGTTCAGAAAAATACTAATCAGACTTAAGAAGTTAGGGAAAATATAGCTTAAATTTTAAACGTTTGGCTAATTAAGTTCGTTCATCAACCTAGCTTAATTAAGTTCGCCTGTCAGCTTAGCTAATTAAGTGAAGATATTTTCTCCACTATCCCCTCTAACTTAAACGGTTACATTTTTTCCTATATATGGAGACCAAGAAAAGGAAAAAAAAAAAAAAAAAAGGCTCTATGTTGTAATTCTATTTTCTTCACTTTATTCTCTTTCTCTGAAAACTCAAAAATACTCCTGAAACACTTTAAGAAATTACTTTTATTTTTGAAAGTTATAAATAGGGATCCTTAGAGTGTCCTTCAAGCAAGGTGCACCTTCTGAAAAATCTATAAACACCATTCTTCAAACTCTAGTAATTTGAATGAACTTGATTTTCTCAGTCGGCGTAAACACATATAGACAAAAGATAATTTTGCTATAAGTGCTTTCAACTTATTGCTGTAATTACTGTTATTGTTTGATAATGAAGGAGCTTATGCCAACTGAACGTTATCATTTTTTATTTTTTCTGGCAAACTTGAAGTATGTACGAATACAATAATATTGATGCGTAACTAGCGATGGAGGCCCAAATTAAGGCCCAAAGGTCATAAGGTTAAATTTGTATAACGATTTTATGTTAATTATTTACAATATAGATTTTGTGGGAATTTGATTGACTTCCTGTATAGGTATAATTTTAGAACATTAATAGGATTTATACAATAAAGAATATAAGTAGGCTTGTTTTCATAATAGGATTTCATAATACCAAAACTTTAGCTATTGTACTTCAATCAATGTGATTGTTTTCTCTCTTGATCCCATCTACGGTTCGTATGAAACCTAAATATGTACATGATTATGAAGATTTTCAAGCAGTTCAATCCATTGATAGAGAGAAGAAAAATTAGTAAGTACATAGTGCTCTATATTTATACAAGCTAAAATAGAAGGATAACTAACTAAGTTGGTGCTGTAATCTCAAACTGTCATAGCGGGTTTGTATCAGTAGCAACGTCTTCACTGCAAGGCTGTTCTTCTCCAGCAGTAGCAGAAGCTCAAGCGCTAAGAAATGTATTATTCTGGGTTCTGTCAGGTCATCCTAATCTGACGATTCAGATTGAGACCGATTGCCTACAAGTTTTATCAAGCTATGAAGAGTCCTGCCCCCGACTGGTCTGAATTTGGAGTTGTCATCTCTGAATGTAAGCTACTCTTAGTCCAATTGCCTAATGTAACATGGCTTGGATTAGAAGACAAGCAAATGATATAGTTCATGTGTTGGCTAAATCGGTTCCTAGTGTGGCTTGTTTTCACACTTGGGATAGTATTCCCGCTTGTATTGCTCATTTCCTTGACTAATAATATGAATCATCATTCAAATGTCAAAAAAAAAAACTAAGTGGGTTGATGAGCTGTCAATAATGAGTTATTGACGAAACGTAAAAGTAAAACAGTAAATAAATAAAACGCTTTACAGATTACTTCGGTTATTTGGATTTCACATTTTAGAAGCCAATTGTAAGAACAACCCTATAAAGTCTAGATTTTAGGCAAACACTAATTGTGTTTTGTTTTTCTCTCAATTTATAAATATCCAAAGCACAATATTATGCAACTTGAATTGATCATGATGTTGTTGGTGTAACATATTCTAAGTTCTGGTTACAAAGTTTTTATCATTTTTTTTTAAAATGTGATGCACAATGAACAAACAATGTTTAAAAGTCATTATAAATTAAAAAATAAATATATAAACAATATAATATATACATAGGAGGTAGTTTAGTAATTTGAAATTTGGACTCTCTGCGTGGACCTTTTGTAGCTAAAGATATTTCAGGATTTTCCTAACCTCTGTTGGGTTATGAAAAGCCCATCTCGATTGAAGTATGGTGAAGCCCATGAGGATCTCTCACTAGAATCTTAATGTACGACAGTACGAGCCAATCCGCTCCATACATTACAAATTAATAAACATGATAATTATTATTTGAACTTGATATTGTGGAATTAAAATCCTAATTATGTGTAACTTTAATTCTAAAAATAGGAAAAATTATGCTTCGAATAAGTACAGTCACAACCAATTCTATTAAAATAAATACAATCAATGTCAATCATATGTGGTTTGATTGGTCTTTCTACTTCTTGTAAAAAATGTAGGGTTATGCAACACACAAAGTTATTCCGATCCATTAAGCCTCCATGTATCAAAAAATAAATGTATAAATAAATCCATTCAAAAACCTTAGAACTTCAAAATTGTTCCATATTGACAACTTCTAATACTTATTTTTAACCTTTTTTTTTATTTAAAATGCATTTTTTAATTTATAAATTCGGTAAAAAATAAATAGCTAAATATTAATAAAATTATTTAAAAGTAACAAATAAAGATAAATTTTTCATTCAAATTAACAGTCACTTGCATTGGCAGTTTCTGAAGATTTTTTTTTTTTTTTGTTATTATTTCTTCATTTGAAAATTAACAAAATAAAGAAAAAATGCTTGGAAAACCACTAATGACAGCAAGGAGGCAACAATTTGTTAGTTTTTTCTACACTTGGGTGGCTTTGGAGGTGCGTTTGAGCTTGCGAACGGGTCCTTCCTTAAAGCTATTTCTGGTTTCTTCGATTCTTACAGGGATCCTCAATTGGTAGAGGCTATTGCGTTGTGTCTTATGTGGTTTCAACGTAATCTTTTATCTTCTGGATGTCTTTATTTAGACTGTCCATCTATTTTGTTGCTTTACATTCGAATAGTTTGGACTTTTCTTAAGTGGGATTAGTTTTACAGGACTGTAAACGTTTATTAGCATCAAAGTTAAATGTGGCTATTCGATGGATTAGAAAACAAGTGAATAGGATAACTCATTCGTTTGGCTAGAGCTTCTTAAGTCTCGTATTCCTTTCCAAGAGTGGAATTCCATTTCATTATGTTTATTATCTTTCTATAATTGATGCAAGCTTTAGGTGTTTGTTTTAAAAAAAAAAACAACGAGAAGAAAATGCTCTCAAGGAAAATTTTTTCAATTCATGATAATAATATACTCAACTTCTTATTTAAAAAATCTAAGTGCTTTCCACTTAGACAATTAATTTTTCTTATTTTTTAGAGAAGATAAAATAAAATAAAATAAAATAAAAGAAAAATGCTCAGGAAACCCATAGATAGTGGCGCTTTCTTTAAGATTTTCTAACTTTTCTTTGATAAGTGGCGCTTTCTTAAGTTTTCTAACTTTTCTTTATATATAGGTATATAGTATATATATATTATATATATATAATATATTATTTGTTATATTTGTCCCAAATTTACTTATGAAACTGCCACTAGGCTGTGATGGCGTTATGTGTCAAATATATCACGACACAAACACAATTCTCCTAACACATGAAATAAATGGATTAGGGTTGAGGTTAAATGGATTTGTGTCGAAAATATATCATCCATTTATGACATGAATGTAAACATATCGTATCATGGGTTGACACACAAGTTAGACGAGTGATCCATTTATTTAAAAGTAAATAGGCAATTACAGTGTCGGATATAAATAATCTAACTAAAACTATAATTAAACTTTATTGTTGTATTAAGTGTTATTTTAGTGATAAATCTTGAAGAATATATGCATGCAGTGGCGGAGCTAGAAATATTTTTAGTGGGTTCATATTTATTTATTTTGATATTTAGTGGGTCAATTTACAGTAAAAATTCTAAAATTTTTCACTTAATGTATAGTTTTTAATTTTTTTTATCAATTTAATCCTATTTTATAAATATTTTTAAAAAAATTGAGTGGGCTCAATTGACCCCACTCGATTTTTAAAAAAATATTGACCCCAAAACACATACTGTGGCTCCGCCCTGTATGCATGTGTGAAATTTTTTTTTTAAAATATGATTTGAGTTAAATAACTCAAAATTTAAAAATATTATAAACAGATTAAGTGAGTCGTATACAGATCAATACAACACACTTAATTTACTTATGATATTAGATGGGTTATGGGAATTGTATACATATCAACACGACCCACTTAATATGTTTATAATATTAGGCGAGTTACACATATCGTGTTCATGTCACTTGTCTAATTTCCATGTCATGTTCATGTTCACAAATTTGACACGATTAAATAGATCGTATTGGTGTTAATCCTAACTGTGTCATGTGTTAGGCTAATTCATATTGAACCTGACGATGCCAATCCATTTTGAGACCCTAATTTTATGCAATTTAGATACCCTACCGAACCATTTTAGATAGCTTCAATAACACAATACTATTTGGAAATAGTTCTAAATCTTACAATAGTTATAGGAAAAACCCCAATATAACATTGCCTATCACATAAGAAAATACAATTAATATAGCTAATAGAGCTCACATTTTAGGTCGGGGTCAACAATATAATACAAGAAAATGTGAAATTAAAATGATATTTTTCAATTCATTTATTAGTGACAGACACTTAATTATTACATTACGAAGCAATCTATAATTAGTGGAGGATGTAATATGCAATTATGTAAGTAGGGCATGATATTAAGAGGTTATGTCTATCTCTTCCTCCATGTCCCTCACCTAACAGTCATATCTATAAAGGCCCTTTCCTCAATAATGAGAGGGTTAATACTATTTTCAATAATAAAAAAAACTATTGTTTACTTATTCATCTAAATCTAATTATTACTCTTATCATTAATTAGAGCTATCAATTAGGTTAAAATTTTCTAATATATATATATAGGTTAAAATTTTCTAATTATATATTATTATTATTATATATAATATAATATATACATGCATGAAAATAATATAATGGGGTGTAATGAGGGTAAATAAATTAAAAAAATTAGAATCTCTTTACGTCATCCATGAGCCAAGGATTTATTATACGTACAGGGAAATTCATAGAGAAATTGTTTTTGGTGTGTGTGAGAGCACTTTGGCTGTACTAATCCTGATATAACAAGGTAAACATACCCATTGTTATATTCTTTTCTTTTTTGTTCTTCATTGATTTATTTATTATTTCTTAGGAGAACTCTTATTGCGTAAATATATATATGGTGTATATAGTTATATAATATAATATGCAATTGATCATGGAGTGTGGTGTGGGTGATGGAGAGTATTATATATTTTTAATGTTTCTTGGAAATCTATATTAAATATATATATATATATATATATAATATGCTATATATCATGATTTTTAAATATATTTATTTTTAATGTTTCTTGGAAACATTATTTTTTAATTCATAAAATATATTATTTTTCTCTCCATTCTTTCTCACTATAAAATATTTATTTCTTTATTTAATAATTTTTTAATTAAATTTTATTTTAATAATTTTAATCACATCTATAGCTTTTGAAATATATTATAATTTCAAAATCAAGTAAAGGAAAATTTTAAAAAACCAATTAAAATAAAAAAAAAGTAAAAAATACATAAAATAAATTGTCCATGTACACAATAGTATGTTAAGTGAGAGTCTAAATTACAAAATAGTTAATTAAGATCATATCATTTTAATAATGATAATATTAAAATTATTTTTGTATTTTTTTTTATTTTGAGAAGAAATAATTAGCATAATTAAGGAGAAAAAAGAATTAAATATATTTTTTATATATAGGAGAATCAATCTTTTTAATTTATATTTTTTAAAAAATATCGAATCGAAAGCTTTTTTTAATCATAAAACTAATTCTATATTTAACAATAATAAATTAAATAAATATAATAATGTGTTAAACTGACTTCTAGGTAGCAAGTATTCTTATTAGAATTGAATTCAACCATTTATATAAAAATCATTTAAATTTAATGGTTATAAAGATTTCTTTATTGCTAGAGAAATTTTCTGTTCTGTACCTTAACTTTACCCCCAATGACCAAATTTCGTCAATTAATTTGCATACGCCAGTCATTATAATCAAAATAATGCAATTCGCAACCAACGGCAAGTAACACGACATGAAAGGGATCTTGTTTTTGAGGATATGACAATATGTGTAAGCAAAATATCAAGACAGGTTTCCTTTAGCATAGGTAACCACCACCATTTCTGTTCGTAGACAAGGATCTTGTTCAGTCACCAGCAACACCAATAATAACAAAGGGACCATCTACTGTAGAATTGTGTGATTAGTAGATTCTATATCCAACACAATTTGCAACCACAAACAAGAAAGCATGCCCAACACTAGATCAATTGGAACATAATTGTTATGATAAGCAAATTTCAGAAATTACAAGATCTCTTGGTGCAGGGCTGAGCAAAGTCTGGCAAAACCGAATAAATTGACTAAATTAATTTAGTTCGGTTCAATTTGATTGGCTTAATTATAAATTTGGTGCCTCTGACTTCTTAAAATTTTCTATTTTAGTGTCTCAACGGAAAATATTTTCAATCAGATGTCCAAATCCATTAAAAATTTGAGCCAAAATCATAGAAAACCTTAGTGATAAACATAGAAAACCTTCATTTTTTCCTTTCATTTCTCTATTCTATTCTGCACGACAAATTTGAGCCAAAATCATATGAACACATTTAGCAGCTGCCCAGCAAATAAACCTCAGTTTTAAAAAAGAAATGCACTAGCATATGAACACATTCAAAGTCCACAGATTTAGATCCTGCAGTTTGTCAAATTCTAAACCACTAAATTCCGCAAATCTGATTACTATGTACAACATGGTGCAATCAAAATTCCCAGAGACATTTAAATTCAAAAGATTTTTAATATTACCACAAAAGAAAACAATATAATTGTGCTTAGCATAGAAGTTTATAGGGAGATAATGGAGATTAGAGAGAAACATGGATTTAGAAGAAGGCCAAGAGACAAAGAAAGAAGAAGGAAAAGTAACACAATGAGGAAGAAAAATAAAGCGCAGGGAAGAAAATGAATAGAGATTTTAAGAGCATCAAATAGAAGGTAAAGGAAAAAACAATTTTGTCTCTGACGTGACAAGTGAATTTAACATGGCACACTAATTTAGATATAATCCACACCTTTTAAAATGTCAAGCGGCATCATATCTCCTATTTTTAATTCCAATCAACACCTTTTAAAATGTCAAGTGGCCTCATATCTCCTATTTGTAATTTGAGTTTGCAACTAACCGAATACTAACTTTTACTACCAAATGTAGGACAAAAAAGGTTAACTGATACGTCTTATTTTTATAGTATTTTTAATAAAATTTTTATTAGAATTTTTAGTGTTTTTAATTACTTTAATTAGTTTTATTTTAGAAGAAGAACTTTTCTAAAACATAGTTTGTTGATGGTAACAATGATGGAAAGAAAGGATCTTCCGAGTGGTGTATGTGAAAAACCATTGATGAGCTCAAATCAATAGTCTCAAATATTTTATCATCTATCGATATTGCTTTCTGCTTATCTTCTTTTAAAATCTCACCCAATGCCCTTCCAGTTGTACCTCACTTTCTTCATAGTCATTGATAGTTGTGTCTAAAAATAAGAAAGTGAGATTTAGTCCATCTTTCAAAGAATTGCATTCTTCACATGCAGGCTTTATTTCTTCTAAATATGCGATTCCCTATAAAATTATCTCATAATCTAACTTGCACTTATCATCTTGACATCTATCAATCACTAGATTTGACAATTGTCCTAGTTGTACCTCCAAATTCTTCATTGTCTCCTTCTGGATCTGAAAACTCTCGCGAGTTTCATTCATAAATTCTATGTGAGATTTAGTAAGGGTAGCAATCAAATCCTCAATTTGATTCTTCTTTTTCTCTGCATCCTCAAAATTTGGAGGGTATTGGTGACTCCGATCTTGCAGTGAAGGATCCCAATGCCAACGATAGTCAAAATTCGTCATATCATTTAATATGTGAAGTACATCTTCATTGCTACTTTCTAGAATATGGATCAGTAGTCGAAAATCCACTATCTACCCAACTTCTTGTTTCTTCATCTAGTCCAAAGTAAAATATATAAGTGAGATATTTATTTGTAAAATTATGATAAGAAAATCTTTCCGACAATTTGTTAAATCTTGCTCAAGCAGTATAAAATGGTTCCGATTGTTGTTGACTAAAATATGCGACTGTTTATCGATGAAAAATCTCAAAATAATTCACAAGAATAACAAAAGTAAAAATCAATAAAATAAAGAAAAACTATAAATAATATAAATAAATATTTCAATTAATAAATAATAAAACATAAAAACAAAAAATATGTAAACTAATAATAGGTTAATTGGTATTGATATCGGTAGTGCCAATCCCAGCAACAGCCCGAAAAACTTGATATGCTTTTTTACAAGTGTACGAAATCACAACAAGTAATAAAGAATGAGTAGAGTATCATTCTCATAAGGATTGTACACCAAGTACCAAAATTACGTTAACCTATTATTATTTAAACGACAATAAAGAGAATAATTGTAAAAATAAGAGAAATAAAATAAAGTGATTAAAAAGAACTCGACAATAAAAGAGAATAATTGTAAAAATAAGAGAAATAATAAAGTATAAAAAAGAACTCAAGCAATAATTGTTTGAAAAGAAAATTAAGGATTAAAAGAATGGGGATTTCGACTTCGACTTAAATCTATCCCATATTATAGTTTGATAAATCAATTTAAATTGTTCAACTAGGCAAACACCCCTAAAATCCTCTAACAACTCTCGCAGATTGTATGTTAGCTACTTTTAACCCGGTCTTAGATTACAGTATCTTCTAATTTAACCCGGTCTAATTACATATCTTCTAATAGCGCAATCAAACATGAATTAAATAATTAAGTTTTATGGTTTGTTTATGAATTTATAACCTAAGATCGCTAACTTATGAAAACTACCCATGGGTCAAACCATATAACTTCTACATCAAGTTATTATTCTCATGTAATTTATTATCTTTTTTATATCAAAAATCATTCTCCCAATAGTGATTAATGAAATAAATCAATCCAAGGGAGAAACTTTGTCTGGAAGTATTAAGTTCAATAATAAATTATATTATGAATAAGGAAAAGCAAATCTAATATTATAAATTGGAATAGAAATTAAGCTAAATCAATTCCTAGTATCAGAATTTATTTCAAGATAGTAATTAAAATCGAATAAAATAAACTTGCAAAAATTGCCATTAATCAGCACGAATATTAAAAATAAAACAAGAAGATAGTTTAGAAATAAAAACTAGTTGACAATTGGCTTGTAGTGCTTCCTTGAATCTTGATCTTCAACTTGATTGCTTGAAGTACTGTAAAGAGAAACGATGTAGAGAAAAGAATATGGAATAATGGATGCGATGTGTATTTATCTTCTTTTAGTGTATAGATTTCTCTATATATAGATTTCATGGGGTGTCTTTGAATCCGAGTAGGAAACTAGTTGACTTAATTAAGAAGGAATATTATTTGAGTAGGAAACTTATTTTGTATCGTATTTCTTTCCAATTAGGAGTCTTCTTTGACCAAATAAGGCTGAAACTCAAATAAGGTAAGTCTTATATCATTCTCATATAACTCCATGCATAAGACATGCTCAGGCTGCAAATCTACATGGGCTAAATAATTAAATTCGACCCAGTTGAATTTTCAACTTTCTTGGAGATACGACCGTGGCGTCTGACACGGCCAGGCCGTATACTTTACTGACTTGGCCATGTTGAGCTTTTATCTCTATATTTCAGCTCAAACCTTCTTTTAGCTATTTTCTTGTTAAAAACCCTTCAAATCAAGCTTATCAAGAATCAAGAAAACTTAATTAAAAACATAAATAAATCTAAACAAAAACTAATTAAAGTAATTAAAATCCAAGAATCAAGAAAACTATTAAAAAACATAAATAAATCGTAAACAGATACTGAATTAAAGTATTAAAAAACACTTAAAAATTCTAAATAAAAATGGTATATTAAAATGAATACTATAAAAAGTAAGATGTTTATTATGCAAACAATTGTCAAGTGCCAACCCATTGAACATTAATTAGGTCGTGAATGCTTATTAGCTGATTACATTCGATTATCAGTGGGATTTGTGATTTAATTATTTGAATATGATGTAATAGAGGTGGCAAGACTAGTTTTTCTGAAAAATATAAAATTAAAAGAACTTGAATAAGAATAGTTTCATGTTGTCATGGTTTTCAATTATTCGCTATTTCCTCTTTTTTTTTTTTAAAATTGGATTCTTTTGAAGAACCCTTTTTTTATAAATGAGCAAGCTGTTTAATGTCATGCTGAGAAAAACAGTTCGTACTGTAATTGTTTTATAGTGCACGCAAAATAAAATTCAAAAATTGGGAATAGAAAATTTTAAAGTGTCAATTCTGAATTTATCAGAATTTAAAATTTTTACTTTCCTATTGCTTTATTTTTTAATGCGTGCATAAATACTAAGCGTATATGAGGACATGGGTGTAGGAAAAGCGCCTGAAAATTTTCTGAAATTAGAGTTAAAGTGTCTCCTCAACTTCTTAAAGACACTTTGGACAGCTCCATAAATAAATATGAAGAGCTAGAATCGACAACTGGCCATACTATATGCATCTACAAACGTCCATGAATCTCTTGTTTCTGGCAATTAGATCTCACAACGACATTTTCTGGTGACCAACGTTACTGCAAACTTCCAGAAGATGGCCCAAATATAACAACAGGTTCCTTAGACTTATGAATGTCAATTTCTCCTCTTACGATAATCATGTGGTCCGTTCTATAAGGCTCGGATACAATCACAACCCTCGCTGGATAATTGTTCAAGAAGTACAAGAAGCAATTAACAAAAGGGGAAAAACAATTGCGTGAATGATAAAAAAAGAATTCAGATTTGGTATGAAGTTGTTGTTCAAGACCTTTGAAAAGCGAGTATGCTAAAAATGCACAGGTAGTAATGAGCGGAAAGAAATGGTTTATTAAAAACAGTTCTTGATTCCATTTTAAAGCCGTCAATTTGGGTTTTATGAGAACATATTATAGAAATAGCCCACATAATGTTTAAATATTGCATTGCAAACTATTATCGGCGCTTCAATGTAATAATGTGCCTCGGAAAGTGGGAAATTTTAAGTGGCTCTTGTTAAAAAGGAAACTGTATTTATGTCAGTGCTATAAGGAATGCCCTATATGTGTTCATTGTTTAACTTAAATTCGTAGATCTGAATCAATATAGGATGAGTCATTTCTCCGTAGCTTAGGATCGACACTTTGGAGAGCTTTAAGATAGGGAACTAAGAAAATAGTAAGTATAGACCATGTCTTTGCCGTCTAGCGAATTGGTTTTCCCATTAAATGTTTACCAAGTATAGTAGGTAAAGTTTTCTCCTATAATGGAAGAATTTAGAACACCCATTTAAAAGATTATTTCGCTATATAAATAGAATGAGGAGTATATTTAATAACTCCGTATGTTCTAGTTTATATAGAGACAAGAATATGAATTTGCATACAGGAATTCAATACGTATGTAACATGTAAACTAAATATATTCTCTATTTTCCTTTCATATTAGAACACTGAGTTGAAATTCTGATGCGTTTACTGTTTAATGTTAGGCTGCATTTGTGAACTCAGTATTTTCCTTGCCTAAGGATCGCATTTAATTCCATATGTTTGGCAAGCAAATTTGGTGAAAAGGTGTTGAGTGATTGGTATTACAATAAAATAAATACAATGCGACTTATGTCTAAAAATGAAGATCCCTGTTGAAATTTTTAAATTTCTCTTCGTGAGCATTAAGTGTTGTGGGATTATCCAAAAAATAAATGACAGTGAAAGTGAGAAATTAATGGAAGCTAAAGACTTTTGTTTATTCAAACGAAGAACAGTCCTCCTGAACTTTAAAATATGCCAAAATATAAATTAAATTTTGTGCGTATTAATGACAAAGGTCTGAATGCAAAATAGGATCATAAAATTTGTAAACCTGTCCAAATTTGTGTTTCATATTAATTCAAAGTGTGTATATTTATGTAACTCTCTTGAATTAAAGGAATTGCAGTGAAAACAATGAATAAAAATATGGTGCATTATAATAACAAAAAAATAGAATACATATTGCAGTTGACATGGATTAGAAAGTACAGCATGTTCTCCTTTGGAAACATAAAGGATATTAAAGGATAGATCTAGTATTTTATCTATTGAAGTATCGTCACTTTTTTCTCAGGAAAAATTAAACATGGGCCAGATAAATAAAATTAGGGGTTTTGACGGACATTATAGATCTGTTTTTTTATCTCTGATTCTTTCTCAACAAAAGAAGAGATGTCTCGTATATGAAGAAAAATATTTTAATTAAACAACTGCCTCATATAAAAGCCACAATGGTAGTATTTGATACCTGAACCGCTCCCGAATTTGCTAAATCTTGGTTTTGAGCCGACGTGGAGCAGATTTGTCACCAGCTCACGCAAACCGGGGCCATCTGGAGCCCATCTATAAGTCGTTGTAACAAGACTATTTTTGACAAACCCTCAAACAAAAGAGCAGAATATAGTACTTAACCTGGAAGGTTAGGAATTAGTCAGACGAGATCCAGGTTGGAACTAAGTGGAAAAAAAACAATAAAAAAGGGGGGCCCAATATAGTTAAAAATATTTTAAGGTTAATAATTACCAATATACTTTTATAACTATGTATAGCATATAGTAAATCTAATAATTTATATTTAGAAAAATTTCTGTGTTGATTAGTATCTGATTCCTATTTGCCTTCCTTTCTCTCTCTTTTTTCTTCAAAATTTAATAGCTAAAAAAAATTGGAAAAGGAGTTAGATATTTAACCGGTTTGAAAAACTATTCAGAATAGAGATGTATAAAAGAATAAAGATAACAGTTAGATACGTTTATAAAATAGAAAGACTATTAAAATTAATTTTGTGAAAAACACAATTTCTCATTAATATATTAAATATGTAGATTAGTAATTTACTTATAGACTTCATAATTTTTCAATCACATTGATTAAGATTGTAATACGAGTGTGTTTTTTTTTTTTGCTATAATAAGTTTTTGGTGCAAAGTGATTTTTTTATTGTGCCTTTATTATTGTCAAAGGCAATAATTGTTGTTTCATCTTAAAATGAATCATGAAAGAGTTGTAGCGAAGAAGAAAGAGAAATATCTAAAATAAAAGAATCAGAAGACTCAACGAGGTAATATTTAGGTATTTTTCATAAAAAAGTTATTAAAAATTAAAAATTTTTTATCACAACTAATTTATCAAATATCATTAATTTAGGGAATCTGATTATTATAGAGTTGATATATGTTAACCTCAGAAGATGAGATTGTGACGGAGAGAGTAAGAGGATGAGGAAAAGAGAACCTTGAAGAAGAGAAGCGGCCGACAGAGTGGTTGTGTGGACTTGGAAGGATGGCAGGCAACATGGGAATCTCACTTCGCTTCCATGATAACCAGAGTTTAACTGAAAGAGAATACTTGGACTCCCATAAATTCATATTCCTGATCTTGGACATGGCCCCTCAAAGGCTTCAACTGCTGAAAACTTTGGGATAAGACTTAATATATCTTGTGGAAAGAAAAATGGGACATTCGATCCAGATCAACTATAAATATTGACGGGTGAGAATTCCATGTGTGTCGATTTCAAGCCCAAAATCAAATTCAAAATTCAACAATTATTATAATATTGAATCAGTTTCCAATTTGAAATTAATTTTTTGGATTTTGACTAATTTAGAGTCAAATCAGTTTGGATTTTTCAATTTGTTTAGATTTTTTAGTTTATTATGATAAAAATGAAATTTGTTTTAATTTAAAACTGTAAACCATACCTGAATTTCATAAAAGACCGCAACGATTTTACTTCTAATTAGCTAAACTCCAATAAAATCAGCAATCCCGGTGCTTCCTTTAGAAATACATATTTCATTAGGGGTTGAATTATTGACTATTTGATCAATGTTTGAATAACAGTTTTAAATCGGAATAAAATTAATCTAAAGATTTTTTTTAATTTAAATGGAATTTACACCGAACTATATTCTTTAATTGAATTTAATCGAAGAACTTTCGATTCAACGCTAGGCTCTTTGGAATTCCTAATGGACGAGACATCTGGTATCTTCTGGCTTTAATTGAGAATTTATCAGTTAACTTATCCGGAAGAAAACAATGAAAGACTTAATTAATTAATCGAGATTTTAAACCAAAAATTTATGATTTAGGCCGACTTTCAGCCACAATAAAAAATTAAACTGTGGGCGGAGGAGGACAGAGTAGTTGGGTTGAATACATGCACCATTAATTATCGTAATACAAGAATAAACCGAAATATTTTTTAATAATGAAATATTTATTATTTACTTAAATCAAAATGACATACGTTTATTAAAGAGTCAGATTAATTGTGGGATAAGATTTCAGGTTAAATTAAAACTTTTAATCGAATCACCGCGGAATTTTAAATATTTGTCTTTAATTAAACTCTTAGCAGAATATTTATTCACCGTGAGCACCGAATTATAAAATTAACCGAGATTAGCATCGATATTGATCGAATTGGCTGAAACCAAAGCACACCTCCTCTACATGTTTTCATCAATAATGGAGAAATTTCGTTTCTTTTTTGGGTTAAGCACAAAGAAGGAAAATAGATAATTAAGTGAAAAGAAACATGTTAACCAAATACTCATCTTCATAGTTATTGGGATTTAAATTGATATTTTCGTGGTTCATATTTCAAAAAGAAATTTGATATTTTTTTTGCTTATAATAGAAATTTTTTTTTCTATTAGTATTTTTACTGGTTGTTTTTAAATGGTCATAGAAGTGAAAAATTAAGTAATTGGCAAACTGTCCTAATTATCTCTCCTATAAATCAAAATCGAATAACGACACTTCATAATCAAATTGAATCAAATTGTTCCGTCCTAAAAGCTTAGTGTATGTGTTATAAATGTCATTATTAGATTTCAAATTTGAAAAAATTTATGCGTCAGAATGTGTTTAACGAAAGAATTCAAATTAAGAAAATAGAAGTAGATGTAGCTAAAAATTTGAAAGACCAAATAATCGTAACTCTTTACAGTTGCATCCTACAAAATAATTAAAAAAAATTCAAGAAGCATTCCTGCGTCCTAATTGGCAGAGAGTGTAATCATTCACAGCAGAGCAAGCTAATTTGGAGGCCCAAGACTATGGAGAGAGAGAGAGAGAGAGAAGAGAAGAGAGAAGAAGAGAGGAGAAGAGGGGTAAAAGAGGAACTAGCAAGTTTTTCTTATTTATTCTTTTAAGTTTAATTTTAGTTTTTTTTAGCTAAAAATTAGATCTGGATGATCTCCAAAAATTAGTTATTTTGAAAAAATGATTGGATTGTATAAGCAATTAGATTGATACTGAGAATGACAATGAGGGTATTTATTGTGGCTATGTTATACTTAATATCATAGTATTAGTAGTGATTATATATATATAATTATATATTAATTATATATATATAATTACTCGATTGTAAAAATGGAAGGTATGTTAATGAAGGTCATTAAAAGTAATTTAATTTCATTAGAATTATCAAAGAAATAAAATAATTATAATTAATTTAAATAAAATTCAAGAACTCTATTAAAAAGTAAAGATAGTATCTTACAGATTTTAATTTAAAGACTTCTTTAAGAATAATATAGCATATTTTAATGAGTAAAGATATATTTACTTATGGGCCTTGTTGATTTTAGTTTGTAAGTAATTTATTTTAACTTATAAGCCAAACTGAAAACTATTTTGGGGCTTATAATTTTTTACGTTAAAAGATAGATATTCCAATGAGGTTAAAGTCAAGTAATAACACTGCTCTAGATAAAAGAAAATAATAAATTTATTTAGGTTCGAAAGTTTATTAAAGGGCTAAACATATCTAGCTGCTCAATGTGCCCTCAAAGCCTCGCATCCATTTTGGTAAAATTATACTACATATAGTACACAATGAAAGTGGAAAAACGATATGTGATGGATTGATAATATAAAAAGTAACTATTATTAATATATAATATATATAACTATACTATTATATATAGTAGGTATATACAGGTTAAAATTTAGTAACTATTACTTAAAATATTAACAAATGAATTCATAGTTTGTCATTAAAACCTAATCAAAAACTACCAAACTATTCAATCAAAATATCTAAATTAAACAAGCCATTATATTATAAAGGACAATTGTGAAATCCTTGAAATTTAAAAACTGAAATTACTATTTTTTGTTTATACTAATTGGAAAGAAATTGTGAAATTCCCCTAAAATTATGATTTTGTTAAAACTATTTAATTCCTTTTAAAATCTATTTTCGTTAAAATATATTAAACGTTAAATGATCATGTATTTAAATATTATGAAATAATTTTTAAGGAATAAGGATATTTAATATTATTTAAGTAGGCAAAGGTAACAATTTTTAGACGGATCAACTAAGCAGTTTAACATTAAACTTCAATTTTAGATAATTTTTATACTAATTTCTTCCAAATAGAGTAAAAGGATCCTGCCATCCAAAATCCGAAGAGAATGATAATGATTTCATAGTGAAATAATTAAATTCGAAAGGCCAAATGAGAGAAGAATTTTTTTTCAAACTATCCAAGTGAATATCCAATGTAAATTAATTTTTTTGCCATCTATATCGACTTGTGATTATTATAGACGGCAGTAGGTCAGATTAGAGGATCCGAATTTCAGATTAGAATCAAAATTTCAGCTTGTCTATTAAATTATTTTTGCCCACCTAATTTATTTAAAATTTTACTCTCTTAATATAAATTAATATCTGATTTGAATCCATAGGGTGAATTAAATTTAACAAATTCGCATGACAGGCAGCAGCAACAATGATAAATCTTCTAATGGCTTAAAGCAGTGTAAGCCAATTTCCCCTTTTCCTTTATTATTTTTGTTTTTCGTCAAAAACATTTTTCCTGGAGGATCCGGTCTTTTATGACCCAAAAATCTATTACAACCCACACCTTAACATAAGCAAACCTTGCCTTTGGGACTCCGTTGTTTCTCTTGGGTCATTCTTACCCAACAGAATTACTGTTTATCTCTCTTCTCTCTCTCGTCCCTTCCAAATCCCAATAATCCAAACCTGGCCCCACTTAACTCCTCTCTTTAGTGCTTAATACCTAATTTATTACACGCGGCTCTACTTTAGGTTTTAAACGGCTGAAAACTTCTCTTTAACTTGTCAAAAGCTACTCACCACTCTATTCCTGTTTGCACATGCCACGCCCACGCCCAATATATATAGACATGCCAACATTCACTAGTCAGCCCCACTATACTAAATTGTTCCTCTTTCTTATGAATATCTTTGCTCTTATCCTTTCTAGTCCTTTTCCTTTTCAGTGTATAGTGGCTAGGCTTCGTTTGGTAAATTTAACCTTGGCCGATTCTTGCTGGAATTCTTGATTGTACAAGCCACGGCTGAATGAATCCGAGAAAAATCACAAAGCGTTGCGAGATCAGCCTGTCGCATCAAAGCCTGAGATGGGAAAGAAGCTTGAAAGCTCCGGAGATTAGAAACGGCTTGGAAAGCAATCATTCTTCTGATAATCAGTGGCTGGGTGGTGGTTTATCAATTGGCGGTCTTTGTTACTCGCCCAATTTTTTGCAGCTTATTTTTGCTACAATTCGTGTTACTAAGGAAAAAAGGAAAGCGATGATCTTTGTCCGTCCGTTGAGCGCTTGTGGTCGATTGTTGTTGAAATCTTATAATTTTCTGTTTTGTTTTTTTTTTTAAAAGATTAATAGTACTAACTCCGGTAACTCCTTGTTCATAATATTGTATTGTGAATAGTACTAACTCGGTACTGTTTGGCTTGGTATTTTTTTTTATGTCATTTTGGATTTTTTGTTTGCAAGTACCAAGTTTTTATATGTTATTTGTTTTGAATTTCCGTTTTAAAATAACATAATAAAGAAATAATGTTTTTTCTCAAGTACAAATACTATAGAGGACCGCGTGTGTAAAATATGTATTGTGTTTGATGCAAATCCAACGCCAATACGCCTAAAATTTTGGCGGCTTTACTAATTATTCTTTAGGGTAAAGTTGGGAGTAATGAAATCTCACAAGCCAGACTGCAAAAACAAAAGACCAGTCATGTCTTCTTCCCAAATTGCGGGGGAACGTTAGAATATGGAAGATATAATAAAATAATTACCACACAAATACTAATAAAATAATTGTTATATTACCTAGTTTGATTTTTATAGGGATGGCATGACTTTTAATTTCATGTGTTGGTAGAATTACGCTTTAAGTCACAAAAATTGACAACTGCGTTTTTTTTTTAGGTAAAAAAGGAAATATAATTAAGCAATAGGGAAGAATTCGCAAAATGTTAAAAGGAGTGATTAGATGGAGGAACCTCCGTCGATCAAGTGGTGGAAATCAGAATTGTCTAGTAGAGTCATTTAATTCACTAATTTATAACCAATGTATAAGAAACTTTTTTTTCCTAATAACAAACATTATCTTAAAATAAGACGTAATCTATAGACAAAAAAATAAAATTAACTTATAAGTTTACCCTGATTGCCAAATTTAAAAAAAAATCTATATCTATAAAAGACTCAAAATTCATAATAATAAATAATGGTAGCAGTAAAATTCATTAATACGTATTGAAATATTAATATTTGGAAGAAGGTTCCAATTTTGACCTCGACTTAAGACGAAACTACAGTTTGTCTATATTTGACGCTTGTTTTGACACATAAGCACATGAGCTTGCCATAAACAGTAACATAAATTAATCGCAATTTTGTTATCCTTTGGTTTAGAGCGTGAAATATTCACTGCGGTCAAGACATTTTAATTATTAAATCTGATTAAAAAAATTTTAATTTACAATGGCTAATATCTGAAAGAGGAGTGAAATATAGACAAAGAGCTAAAAAATCCCTAAATAGACAAAAAATCTCCAAATTAGTATTGAAGGAAATCAATGAGCATGAGCTCCAGTAGCCAAAACTCAACATCCTAAGCTTATGAACAATCACAATACAGCTTGGCCTGTGTATGATTAACAACGGTCCGACGAAGAATTACAGGTGTGGCTGAAGGCTCCACGTTAAAGTGACCAGTAACTCAGGAAGAAGGTTCTACTCTTGCAGATTCTATCAAGATAGTGATTTCCTTTTTCATTTTATTGGTCAATTGGTGTCAGTTTTGTGTGGATTTTGCCTTGGGGTTTTAGTAAATTTTATAAAAATAGTAAAGAGAATCTGAACACAATAAGAACCCTAGTATTGACATGATTCATTTTGGGATACTGTTATATAAATATGCAATATAATAAAAAATCTGGTATATTGAGTATACAACTTATATCAGCCAATATACACAATTTTGCAATGGAAAGAAATTTGAGAAAAATGATAAAGTTTTCCATTGAATTGAAAAAGTGTTACATAATGTCCCAAGCCCCAATCATATAATCTGGTATACTTCTATGCAAAATTTATTTCAAAAAGAGCAAGAGTAATCAAAAAGTGCTCTCCTATACAATAGAAAATCTGGTATAATCTTAAAATATAAGATTTTCAAAAAAGAGCAAGAAAGTATACTTGAGTGGCTTTCCTAATGCTATGCAACTATATCAGTTAACTTGTAAAACTTCAAAACATCAAAACCTATAACTTGTATTTTGAGCCAAAAAACAATAAAGAAATAAAAATCAATATTTCTAATTCAAGGCTTTCCAATGGTGGGCCTGATTGATAAGTAGCTTCTGCCTTGTAATTCATATGCCTGATCTTGCTTTTTTTTTTTGGATCCAATGCTTGCGATAGGTTAAATGGTGTTTTTGTTGAGTGGTAATGTGTGCTTTGGCTGAGTGGTAATGTTGTGTTTGGATTTACTGGAATTTGCAAGTGTTGTTGACTGTGGTACAATTGGAAATGAATGTGCTCTTTCACTCCAAACTGTTGTGACTTGTGGTGCATGAGTAAATGGTGAAGAACTAACTCTGAGATTGCATCATGATGTTTGGTTTCCACTCATTTGTGTTCTTTGCTGTGAGCATTAATTAAGGTGCATCTACTGCTACAAGATGAGAAATGCCTTGTTTGAATAAGCCAGCCTAATACCTATGCTGTCATCTGGTGGTGCATCTGTTCAAGTCCAAATTTCTGTTGTAAATTCCCTTTCTATAGGATAGTTTGTTTAGTCAAACCATGTTGTAAACTATCCTAGTTTATAAGGGAATTTTGTTTGTTGGCTCCTTCAACAATCTGATAATTGGGGCTTCATCTGCAATTGTATATAAATTGACTAATAATACAAGCTGCAGTGTGTTGTACAATGTTTACAAGGAAATTCTTTATTTCTTTCAAATGGTATGCAGAAGCCCAATTAAAGGTTTCAAACACCAATTTTTTTTTGCTGCACTCTTTTTCTGTTGTTCCTGGCTCCTCAACCACCCTCTTAACCACTAGTTACTCCTAACATCAGTTCCAATGGCTAAATTTTACTTCCACTATTCCCTTTCCGATTCAAAACAATCAAGTTACTCGTCAAACTCAGACCCTCCCTCCAAATTATAATTCTCTGGAAAACACAATTACTTCCTTTTCTATATGGTCCCAGCCAGTTGTTTCACAATGTTGATGGCTCTGTTAATCCTCCTGCCAAAAGAGAATTAACAATTCTCCAAATCCTGCCTATCAAAGAATGGTTAATCAAATATTCAAATTGTGCCCTAGGCTGGATTCTAAGCTTCTCTCCTCGCGAATCGGTTCTTAATCTCAAGTAAGTTTGTGCTAACACGCTATTGCAGCTTAAGTCGCCTCCAAACTACTTACGCTTCTTGGATCTCGAGCACGAAATCAGAAACCATCAAAAATGCCCTTCATTCTCTATCTCGCGACAAGCTGTATACCTATGCCACCTAGCAGATGAGTCCGTCAAAGCAATTGTTTGACTTCAACTGGTTGTCTTGATGCTGCCTATCCTCTGAAGATGATCTAAAGCGATCATGAATATTACGAAGGTCTTGGTTCAGATTAGGCCATTCGCACGAAAACATAGAGGCCCGACTTGCAATCGATTTCTTTTGATGATCTCTTTGGTCTTCTGCTTTCGGAAGAGATCAACTCCAGAGCTTTAATGTTGTTTGTCTCCTTCACTCCATTTAATGGCTCATTAACACTAATCGCCAAAACAATCGTGGTTGGTTATCAAATCGATGGGGACGAGGGTCGTGGTGGTCCGACGCTGGTGGTTAATCAATCCAATTCTGGTCGTGGACGGACCTCCAACAACACTGACAGCTTTAATCTGACCTGTACAAACCGTGGTGGTCAGGGTCACAACCGTCAAAACCTCTGTCCCCAGTCCAATACAACCAAAACCAAATGTTTCCAAACCTGTTACAACTAATTCTTCAAATCACCTACAACTTCTCAATAAACCTTGGATTATGGGACACGCGGAACGACTCATCATTGACATTTGAATTGGAGAACTTGGGCAATCCATTCGAATACTCTGGAACTGATGAAAGTAACTCTCACCAAATGGTAAATGCTTAACTATTTCTTAATTCGGTTCTACGCTCTTACTCTCAATTCTTCCATAATTTTTCGTTAGACAATATTTGCATGTTCCTGAGTCTAAACACTAAATCTATTATCTGTTCGTTCAATTTTTCCATTTCTAAAGATGTCTCACCTGGAAATTCTTTCCTATTTTTTTTATGAATCAAGGACCTTCGAAAACGAGGCAGCTACTTCACAAGGGACAAGTTAAAGACGATCTTTTAATCATTTAGTTTTCTTGATGGCTATTCCCCAGCCCTGCAATTAAGTCTCATTATCAACTTGGCATGATCGTTTAGGCAATGCCTTGTTCTAGAACAATTAATAAAGTCTTATTTTGGTTGAATAATTTGTCTGCCTTCCGGTAGTATGAATAAATTTTGTTGTGAAACGTGTTGTGTTAGCAATCACACCCAAACTTCCTTTTTTCTGAATGTCTTCATTTGTTGCAAAAGAACCATTAGAGTTAAATATGTTCTGATTTATGGGTCCTACACGCCAATTCCTTCCTCGATGGTTGTTTCTATTTATGTACTCTTTTTTTTATCAAATTATACCAATTAATTCTTGGATTTACTTTATTCCCAAAAAAATCTGATGTTTTTTTCGTGTTTTATCAAGTTTCGGGCAATTCGCTCGAAAATTGTTTTTGGGAATCCATTAAACATTTAACATCTGAACTGGGGAGGGGAATATCAAAGCACTGCAGTTCAAAATATTTAGCTCGAAAACTGGAATATTCAAAAAGTTCCTGCCCACACACAACATGAACAAAATGGATGTGTGGAAAGAAAAACACCCGTCACATACCGAAACAGGTCGAAAGCCTACTTAATTCATGCTTCTGTACCACCTAAATTTTGGTGGGATCATGCATATTACTGCTGCTGTTTACACCATCAAATAGACTTCGCCACTCCAAAACCCTTAATCAAATAAATCACGCAATACCAAAAAATTTTTCAGCGTAACCCCGCGGACTATGAATTTATTTCGTGTCTTGGTTGTTGTTGTTAATCCTTGGTTGCCGTCCATAACAATAAGCTCAAGAACCTTGTTCATCAAAAGTGTGTCTTTCTTGGTTACAGTCTCTTGCATAAAGGTTTTAAATGTCTCTCTTTGTCTACAGATAAAATATTATTCTCACGTCATGTTTTCATTTGAATGAACAGGTTTTTCCCTTTCAAAGAAAGTTGATGGCCGGTCTTCTGTCCCTTGGTTCACAACCACACTTTGGCCACAAATATTATCTCTAGTCAAGCCAATTCCTCCACCTTCTTGCCTTCTATTCGTGGCGCCACTTCCGCTCCATCCCAATCAATACAGGAGCTAGTACTTATTGTCCCCAGACGAAGCCCTTGCAGAAACTAACAACCCGCAATCCTACCACCACCCACTGCTCAACCGCAACATCCTAATTGCCACTGTTACAACCTGCTACTTCTCCACCAATTCAACTAACCCAAACAACAAACTCAGCCTACTCACCAATCCCCATGGTCACACGTTCAAGAACCGGGAGCCCTTAAGCCAAAATCCTCATCAAGCAATTACGCATATTCGCCAACTCCTTCCACATATCTTGAAGCAACTTCAAACATGCCAGTTTGGCGGCAAGCCGATGTCTGAGGAGATTAATGCACTCATGGCTAATGGTACTTGGGATTTATGTAGCGCGGCGTTCAGCAAGCTTCCTAATCGTCATCGGGTTGTAAATTGGGTCCTTCATACTAAACTAAACGGGGGGTAGAGAATGGTTCCATTGATCCGTGCACAAAGCACGATTGGATTTGCTAAAGGTTTTCACCAACTGACCAGGTGTGGACTATAATGGAAACCTTTAGCCCTGTTATTAAACCTACCACTGTTCGATTAAAATATTGTCTAATTGAAGTCAACCTTTGCCCGGCTATTCGACAACTTGATGTGTCCAATGCCTGTTCTGCGTGGAACTCTTGATGAACCAAGTATTCAAGGACCAACTCAAAAGGCCTTCCATAGAATCCGTGACAGCCTAATTTTTGTTTGTGCTTTAAAAAAGTCTTTATATGGGTTAAAACGGCTCCCCTGCTTTGGGTATTTTTGTCTTGCCAATGGCATTTATAGAAGATTGGTTTTAAAGGACCAAAGCAAGATAGCTCCTTGTTTGTATAGCTCTTCTGGTTTTAAAACTTAGGCTTACTGCCTAGTCTATGTCGACGATTTGATTTTGACAGGGCTTCTTCGAGTCTACTTCGCCATATTATTAGCCAGCTTAGTACCTCCGCGCTAGTTCACTAAAAGATTTTGGGCCTTGCTTCATTAAACCTTCTTGGGTGTCGAGGTCTCTTCTTGCATCTACTGGCCTTCATCTTTCACAGTCCAAAGTGACATCTGGGAACTCCTCAAACGTGTTTAATATGCATGGAAGCAACTCCAGTTAAACACGCCTTCTTCTCCAACAAACCTTATTATCTAAGGATAGTTTCCCATAATTTTGAGAAATCGCTAAACTATTTCCGGCAGGTGGGTGGGCATGCTTCAGTATTTAGCTCTAACACGTCCTGATATTACTATGGCGATTAATAAACATCCCAATTTATGCACAATCGTCCTTTCCGTCAATCATTGGAGGACCTATTAAGCGTATTCTTCGGTATCTCCGTGGTACAGACAGATCTGGTCCTATTATCCGTTCGAGCTCTTTTTCCCTCCTGTATTTGCTTTCCAAGTGATGCGGATTGGGGAGGTGATCAAATTGATCGTAAGAGCACTTCGGCTTATGGGCTGTGTTTTTATGGTGTTTAATCTAATTTCTTGGTGTTCCAAGAAACATTGCAAACTGTTGCTACGCTCCAGCACTGATTCAGAAATATGCGGGGCATTGGCTAACCGACAGCATTCCTGAAGTATAATTGTTACTTGTTGACGCGTTTTTTTAATGCCCCTCCTGATCCGATGAGGACCAAGGATGAATGGATTAAATGCTTATCTAGAAGCCTTCTAATGCCAAGGATTTCTGAAAACAAAAAAAAAAAATGAAATAATTATAAATTAAAAAAAAATAAGGGGAGAGTAGCTGTGCGCTAACTAGTAGCGTACCGTGTGCTTAACGTAGCCGTGTGCTACAGTACCTGTTTACTACAGATCCCTAACCTAGCTCCTATATTCATCTCTTTCTCACAATATTTCACTACTACACACTACCTACTTCACACAACAACTTCAACAACTCCATAAACGGCAAAAAAACCCTAAAAAAATACACTGTGCTACCAACATTTCTCTCCAAAAAATTCTTATGAGTTGATTTGAAAGAGAAATTGGCATTAAGATATATTTTTAGGTGATTTAAAACTGAAAAGAAAAAATTAAAGAATAAAAAAAAAAGACAACATCAATTCCTTGGAAATGAAGCTCGTAGGACATTTGATCCACTTTAACAATCCTCAATCTGAGGATCAGGTATTTCCTTTAACATTTTTGGTATTTTTTTTTTTTAGCATATTTTTGTGTTTTTAATATATTTTTGTGATTTTTGTGATTTGAGCTTGCTTT
>NW_023590681.1:0-12938 GCF_014843425.1 Jatropha curcas
TATTATTAAATTAAAACCAATCTTAACCACCACTAGCCCAGAGTATGTTGCATGGAGCTAGCTTAGAGAGTTATGCAAGGGGAGGGGACGGCGCACATCAGAGACTAAGGCTCCGATAGCAGATGGCCATTGCTTGTGGCTCACAAAGCCCCGACGGTCCTGGCCAATAATTGCAGACAATTTTTGTTTCAGTTCTTCGACTGTTTCACAAAGAACTTTTTCTAATTTTTTTTATTTGATAATAAATAATATTCACAGAAATTAGAAACCATTAACTCTGAAAAAATTTATTTGTAGAAAGTATTTAATTTTTTTTTTTGTTAAAATATTAAATTTCTCAACACATGAATTAATGTAGAGATTATATTCAATACTTAAATAACATTGCTTACACCTTAAGAAAGTTACCGAGATGAATTAGCAGTCAATGTTTGAATTTCTAGAAATACAGCTCTACTCTGATCTATTTTAAAGAGTAAGTATAAAGAATATGACTTTGGAATGGATACGAATAAAATGAAAATTAATTATACTCCACGATGAAACGAGATATGATTGTATGATGCACATATTCACCCTGTTAAATGATACAAATATGAGTATCAAAATATATTGATTCTCGGAGACTCTGCTACACCTTAACTCTATAAAATGGGTTTGCGTGTGAAGCACTATCCATTATTAAATAAAACATGGATTTTAAATACGTTCAAATTTGGATAGTTTAAGATTCGCGGGTAACGCTATACTGTTAAAAAGGTACTTTAAATGGTTTTTAACGGATATAGGTAGTAAAATTAAAAACGGTTTGAATAATAAAGTTATTAAATGGGTATTTAAATGGGTTTAGAACGGATACAAGTATAATATTTTAAGCAATACATGGTACATTAATACGAGTAGTTTAAAATTCATGAGTATCCTACCCTACTTCTCTAATCCTATTAAAAAGAATTAAGATTCTCTATTAAAATTTAGAAATTGATGGTTGATGAAACATTCTCAAATTGGCGCGTTAGAGCTTTGCAATCTAATTATTATACATTCGCCATTTCTCGCCTTCTTTTGTCCCAAAAAAAACTCACTAACCTTGCAAAATTGGATCAAAAGTACCCACTCTATTTAAGCTCGTAGTCCACTGTCGTGTGCAATCATAGCACTAGGGGTGTGTGAAAGGATAATATCTTAAGCTCGTGGATTCTCTTGAAAATATTTTTTTAAATGTTCTTTTCCTTCGAAAGAGAAAAGGATAAAAATCAGCTTTATATGCCTCATCTCTCTCTCCAAGGTAAATAATTGTTCTCTTAGGCGCGTGGTCCTCAAGATTCAAATTTTCCAGTGGGACTTTTGAAGGATATTCTTCAAAGACACAGCAAACAACCATTGGATCTATTCTACGAACACAGCCCACAGAAAGAAGACTTCATGAAGACAAAAACACTAAATAATGCAAGTCCTTTGCCTTCGGAAACCACCAACCAAATTCGACTAACATACTTTTTGGTATGGTCAACTATCTCAAAAGTGAAGAATACCACTTTCAGTGACAAGAAGAGATTCTATTTCTTAAATTTATATTCCTGTTTGCATTTATTTTCATGTTATATTGTTAAAAATTATAGATGATGTGAATGAGTGGAGATGAACCAAGTACCAAAGCTTTGAATTTGTTTGTGTTTCTTTGAATAATTGGAGAAAAACAAATTGTGAATAATCAATTGAACCAAGTAGAATTGATTCATAGCAGCTTACCTGTTTTATTTGTGGCGGCATAGATGAGATCAAACAAGGACAAGGAAGTCTTGAGAGAGAGAAGGGCAGTTTTTTCTGAAATCACCAAATGTCCGCATAGGGGCAAAGAACTCCTGGGTTGGGATGATACCAATCCAGCAACTTCAATGAAAGTAGAGGTTTTTTTCAAAGATTTGAATAGAAACAAAATCTTTTAGTGCCATATGGAGAATTTAAGCTGGTGTAATGGTATGGGGTTTGTTATTTGACAAGAGCTAGAAGATTAACATACAGCGAAGAGAAAGAGCAGACCTTTAGGAATGCGTAGGGGTTTTTTCTGATTTTTTTGGGGACTTTTCAAATTTTAATCAATTTTTGTTAAAATAAAAATTTTGAGATTGACTGTGTGCTCTTTACTACGCCGACCCAAAAGAAATGAGTAATTTGATCTGATTGTTGCAAGTTAATGAGTTTTTTTGGCTAAAGGGTGAAAAATGGTAAATTGATATTGGGTGCAAGTTTAAGGATGCAATTTGAGCATTTTCCCTGACGTTAAATCTTTTTTGGGTTGGAGAATAGAACGTGTCATCGACTCTTATATTATTTAGCACTCCTAAAATTCAAATTAAAATCAATTTAATTTATAAAAACTTCCAATCAGTAATTTTTTTAAAAAATACTATCAAATTTGTTTGGATTTTTAAAAGTTATAATTAAATACCATCAAGATTTTTTAATAGATTTAAGAGTCTGAATTGAATACCATAAGTTTTAAATGGTTTTAAATAGACCGCCAAAAAAAAAAAATTTAGATTGAGAATAACTATAAAATTTTAAAATTCTAAATAGAGTCTTATCCAATAGCAGAATTGTAAATTATTTCCTAAGAGATAGTGAAGTATTTTTACACATTATAAAATGATATTATTAAATAATAATTATCTTTTATTCATAAATATTAAAAATTAAATAATTATTTGTTTTGATAAAAAAAAAATTTCAGCTTTTTAATTATTTGTGAAATTTTAGGTTATATTGGAATGAGGAAAAAAAAATGGGTTGAAATTTCACTTTAATGAAAGGACTCCAACTATAGGAGGTGATCAACTATAACGGTGACACATAAACCCGAGATAACCAATACCTTCAATTTTGTATCATAAAATATATCTAAATTCCAATTTTGTAACAGTAAAATACCTTTTTGCCGAATTGAGAATTCCGATGACCGGAATTGCACACGTATTTTAATGCGTGACATTTTTATTTAATGAAAAAACCATTTTATTGTTTCTAGCTCAGGCTTTTTCTCTCTACTCTTATCTCAGCGCTCTGACCCTAACCTTCTCTCTCTCTCTGCGCTCTCTCTCTCTCTCTGTTGGCTTTTTTAATAATAGAATATTTTCTCTATATCTATCTCGCGTTCTCATCGCTTCCTTTGTAGTTGTCCTTCCTTGTACTTCTTAACATAATAGTTAAACACTGCACATATTTTAGACTTTGAAATTTCATTTATTAACTTATGAGCTATCTGAGTGACACTCGACTTAATAAGTAAAGACGAGACCACACACCGTAGTGCCGGTATGGGTTAGCGGGCAATGTTTGGATAGGCTTGGAACGACAACTATACAAGGAAAGAGATTTTGGGGCTTGAATTATGGGGTGACGATAAATACTTTTAGCTTTAGCTTTTGTTTTTTTTTATATAGTTATTTTTTTATTTTTCTTTCTAATACCCTTGTTTTGCCTTTGTTGTGTTTTTAGAACAGTTATGGCATTGTCATTACAATGAGTGGGCAGAACCCTGTTCACTAATACCTAATGAAAGATCAAGAAGAATTTTTGTGGTTTGCTGAGGAAGATTGAGAAGATTGAAAAAGAGAAGAAAATGAGGCATAGAAAGGCTGTGTGGGTCTGTATTGGGCTTGTTGTCTGTGTGTTTGTGGTTTTGGCTTTATGTAGGGATTGTGGAACTGGAACTTGTAGTTGCAATTAGGCTTTTGTACTGTATATTATTAAGCTTAAACCATGCTTTTAATGAAAGCTTTGATGATTTTGGACCATGAATTTGTGAAGTGTTTATCTTTATTACATTGGTAATGAATGTTAGTTGTTAAACTTGTTTTTTTATTTTTAGTTTGCTGTCATAAGCTTCAGCTGGAAATTGTAGCTGTAAGCATTTAAGTTTTTATTTGTTTTATTTCTCCATAAAATAAGGACTAGTTAGTTAAGGTGTTGAACTAGTTTTTATAGTATTCTCCATAAAATAAGGACTAGTTAGTTAAGGTGTTGAACTAGTTTTTAGGAAGTGGCTTAGTGGAAGTAATGTGTTGCTGAATTGTAGCAGGAGATTTGTTATTTTTCATTATATAAGAAAAACGGTGTTTGTTACTATTTGGAACACACCACAAAAAAGATTGTTAATTTTGAGTGTCTTTGCTTCTTCTTTATCTCTATTGTTTACATTTGGTATCAAAGCCTCAAGATCAAGGCCTGGTTTCAACAATATCTCATTTAGAAATTGAGCGGTCAAGAAGAGAAAGAGAATAAAAACAGAGAGAGGAAATGAGTGAAACAAGCCAAAACACAGGTGCGACTAGAGATGATACCTCGAATGAAGTTGGTGTACGGATTCAAGAGAAGGAGGGATCCGTTACACTCAAATACCCAATGCTGACGAGATGTAATTATGCAGCTTGGGCAATTAAGATGGCGTTACACTCAAATACCCAATGCTGACGAGATGTAATTATGCAGCTTGGGCAATTAAGATGGAGGTATTCATGATGGCAAAAGGTGTTTGGGAGGCAATTGAGTCACCAGAAACTGTTGATAATCGCAAAGATAAGATGGCATTGGTAGCCATTTATCAAAGCATTGGAGAGGACACACAGCTGCAATTGGGTGCCAGGAAAACAGCTGAGGAAGCTTGGATCATGTTGAAAAACATGAATCTAGGTGCAGACAAGGTGAAAGAAGTGAGGACACAGACACTCTGGCGAGAGTTTGAAGCATTGAAAATGGGAGACTCAGAGAGTATTGATGAGTACTCTAGGAAACTCACCATAATTGTCAGCAAGTTGAGAGGCCTCGGCAATACTGTGGATGACATCCAGGTAGTAAAGAAACTCTTATGATCCACCTCTGCAAAATTTCTTCAAATCACTTCAACTATTGAGGAGTTCAGTGATCTCAAAACAAAGTCAGTCGATGAGATCATTGGAGCACTTAAGGCTCATGAAGAAAGATTGCAAGGGTTTGGAGAAAAAGAAGAAACGGTACTCCTCACTCGTGCAGAATGGAAGGCACGAGAGAATGCAAAATCCTCTAAGAAAGAAGGAAAGGATCAAGGCAGTTCTAGAGGAGGCAAGGGACGCAGTCGTGGAAGAGGTAGAGGTCGTGGGCAAAGTGACTCAATCGTGGAGATGAAGGGGGGTCACAAACCCAGAAAAAGAAGTTTAACAAAAGTAAAATTAAATGCTACAATTGTCAGCAAATGGGACACTTTGCATCGGAGTGTTCTTCGAAAGATGAAAAACTCAATCTGACAGAGAAATAGAAGGATGAGGAGTCTTCATTGCTGATGATAGAAACGTGTGAAATAATGAATACACGTGACAAGGAGCCAGACATTGTTATGTTGAATGAAACCATAGTGCCGCCACCAGCAAACGTTGGAGCCGAAAATTCCTGGTACCTGGATACTGGAGTGAGCAACCACATGTCAGGAGAAAGGAAAGTGTTTCGTGAGCTTGACATATCAGTTGTTGGAAAGGTAAGATTTGGAGACAATTCTGTGATAGACATTTGTGGACGAGGGATAGTGCTTTTCAAATGCAAAACTGATGAGCATTTGATATTGTCACAAGTCTATTACATACCTAAACTCAAAAGCAACATAATGAGTAGTCACAAGATCTAACTTACATACCCTAAACATCAATAAAGCAACATAATATGAGTTTGGGACGAAACTTGATGAGAGTGGACAACTTGATGAGAGTGGAAATAAAACTGTCATAGAAGATGGCGTTATGAAGATATATGACAGGGCCAGAAACTTGATCATTATGGTGAATAGACAGTCTAACAGATTGTATGTGGCAAAACTGAAGCTTGCGGAATAGGTGTGTTTGATGGCAAATATTAGTAATGATGGATGGCATTGGCACGCAAGGTATGGACATTTGAATTTTCATTCCTTAACAAAATTAACTAACAAAAGAATGGTTGAAGGCTTTCCCAAGATAACCCAAGTCAATCAATTCTGCGATGAGTGTTTGATTGGAAAACAGCACAGAACTCCTTTTCCACAATCAGCAACATATCGTGTAAAGGAGCCATTGGATCTCATCCATGGAGATTTATGTGGTCCTATCTCACCAGTCACCTGTGGAGGTAATAGATATTTTATGTTATTGGAGGATGATTTTTCACGATTTATGTGGGTGTTTATGTTGAAGAACAAGAGTGAAGCACTGGTGATATTCAAAAGGTTCAAAGTCAGTGTGGAAGTTGAGAAAGGTAAGAAGGTTAAAAGTTTTAGAACTAATCGTGGCGGAGAGTTCATGTCTGTCGCTTTCAAAGATTATTGCGAGAATAAAGGTATGAAGAGATTTTTTTATTGCACCATTTTCACCGCAGCAAAATGGCGTAGTAGAAAGACGTAATCGAACAGTTGTTGAGATGGCCAGATGTATGTTAAAAAGCAAAGAAATGCCTGCAAAGTACTGGGGAGAAGCTGTTAGAATTGTTGTGTATATACTGAATAGGCACCAACAAAAGGAGTTGAAGGAGGTACCCCATATCAAGCTTGGTTTGAGAAGATACCAAAGGTTCATCATTTTAGAATCTTCGGGTGTCTTGCTCATGCCAAGAATATATCTTCACATCTTCCCAAACTTGCTGATAGGAGCGTGAAGACTATTCTGTTGGGATACGAAGATGTTACCAAGGCTTACAGACTCTTAGATCTAAAGAAGAATAGACTTATTGTGAGCAGGGATGTGTCTTTCGAAGAAGAGAAGAAATGGTGTTGGGAAGAGAATGCAAAAGACGAAGATGAGCAAGGAGGAACATTTACCATTCAACTTTCAGAAAAACAGAGCAGAACAGAAGAGGAGAATTATGAACAAACTGAAGTTGATCGATGTGAAAGACAAATAGAGAATTCGTCCTCAACCTCATCACTTTCAGAAAAAACAGAGCATCAACTTTCAGAAAAACAGAGCAGAACAGAAGAGGAGAATTATGAACAAACTGAAGTTGATCGATGTGAAAGACAAATAGAGAATTCGTCCTCAACCTCATCAATGCCAGACAGTACCTCAAAGGCGTCATCATCAAGCACTTCAACTCCTAAAAAATTCGGATCTTTAGAAGAGATTTACAAAAAACTGAACGAAGCAGAGGATGAAGCTGGCCTTTGTTTTCTTTCTATAGAGGAACCGACCTCATATGAGGAAGCCTCCAAGAATGAAAATTGGAGGGATGCCATGAAGTCTGAAATTCTGTCCATAGAGAAGAACAGAACGTGGGAACTTGTTGATTTGCCGAAGAATGATAGAGCAATCGGCATTAGATGGATTTTTAAACTAAAGAAGAATCCAGAAGGAAAAATAGTGAAGCATAAGGCGAGACTCGTGGCGAAGGGTTACGCATAGCAGTATGGTATAGATTACAGCGAAGTCTTTGCACCTGTGGCCAGATTAGAAACCGTGAGATTAATTTTGGCTTTTGCAGCAATAAAAAACTAGGAAGTACATCATATGGATGTGAAGACAGCCTTTCTGAATGGAGAACTAGAAGAGGAGGTGTACGTAGCTCAGCCAGAAGGGTTTGTCGACAAAGAAAATCCAAACAAGGTACTAAAACTTCATAAAGAATGGAGAACTAGAAGAGGAGGTGTACGTAGCTCAGCCAGAAGGGTTTGTCGACAAAGAAAATCCAAACAAGGTACTAAAACTTCATAAAGCCTTGTATGGATTAAAACAGGCACCGAGGGCCTGGAATTTTAAACTTGATCAGTGTTTGCGATTGATTGGTTTTATTAGATGTCCATAGGAATATGCTCTCTATAAGAAAATCAAGGGTGTTGAAGCTATGATAGTTGGAACTTATGTGGACGATTTAATTATAGCCGGCTCAAACAAACAGTTTATTGCTCAATTCAAAAGGGAGATGCAGCAGAAATTTGAAATGAGTGATCTTGGGCTATTGAGTTATTATTTGGGTATAGAGGTGAGGCAAAATGATGAGTTAATCACCTTATGTTAGGCTGGGTATGCTCGGAAAATCCTAGAGAAGCTAGGAATGGGGGAGTGCAATCCTTGCTCAATTCCCATGGAACCAAGAACGAAGATGAGTAAATTTGGGAATGGTGCTGTTGATGAAACACTATACAGAAGTGTTATCGGGAGCTTACGTTATATGGTGAATACACAGCCTGACATAGCCTACTCGGTTGGTGTGATGAGTAGATATATGGAGACACCAACGACTTCACATCTCACAGCTGTGAAAGGTACTCTTAATTTTGGCTGTGTTTATGAAAAGAAGCAGTCAAATATGGAGCTTGTAGCCTTTAGTGACAGTGACATGGCAGGAGATATTGATGATAGAAAGAATACAACCGGTGTGCTGTACTATCTAGGAGAAAATCCTATAACTTGGGTGTCGCAGAAGCAGAAGGTTGTGGCTTTGTCATCATGTGAGGCCGAGTATATAGCTGCGACTGCTGGAGCATGTCAAGGTGCATGG
This sequence comes from Jatropha curcas, assembly GCF_014843425.1. The sequence continues at coordinate 8,494 of NW_023590681.1, forward strand.
TTGTGAAGAATTTTGAGTGACATCAGTCAAGTACAAGTGAAATCCAGGCTTAATGTTGACAATAAGTCAGTTATTGCGTTGGCGAAGAATCCTGTTTACCACGATCGAAGTAAGCATATCCATACCGGGTTTCATTTTATTCGTCAATGTGTGCAAATTGAAGCTATTGAGTTAGAGTATGTGAAAACAGATGAACAGTTGGCAGACATTTTAACAAAACCTCTTGTAAGGCAACGTTTCCTGGAGTTAAGGGAGAAGATTGGTGTAAAGTTGCTTCAGCAAAGTAAAACAAGTTTAGGGGAGTGAATGTTAGTTGTTGAACTTGTTTTTTTATTTTTAGTTAGCTGTCATAAGCTTCAGCTGGAAATTGTAGCTGTAAGCATTTAAGTTTTTATTTGTTTTATTTCTCCATAAAATAAGGACTAGTTAGTTAAGGTGTTGAACTAGTTTTTAAGAAGTGGCTTAGTGGAAGTAATGTGTTGCTGAATTGTAGCAGGAGATTGTTAGTTAAGGTTGTTGAACTAGTTTTTAAGAAAGTGGCTTAGTGGAGTAATAGTGTTGCTGAATTGTAGCAGGAGAATTTGCTTAGCTTTTCATTAATATAAAGAAAAAAACTGTGGTTGTTACTATTTGGACACACCACAAAAAAAGATTGTTAATTTTGAGTGTCTTTTGCTTCTTCTTTATCTCTAGTTGTTTAACAGTGGGGAAAGAAATATATTTCCATTCATGTATTGAGAACAATAAATTTGTAAAAATTGTTCCATTTGGGCCATATGATTGATACTGAAAAATATAACTGACATAACATAAAGAAGAGATAGAAAAGTAAAAGAATACAAGTTGCACTGAAATCTGATTGAAGAATCATAGGCTTAATAATCAGACAATGATTTAATGAACTGAAATTCATTAAAAATGAATAAAAAATGGTCATAAACCTGAAATTCAACAATATAGTATAAGATGAATATTACAAACTTTGCAAAAGATAATGATCAAACAATGATCATGAAACTGAAATTCATTAAAAGTAAAAACTGAGATTACAAAAGAAAAGTAGTATGTATTGTTTAAAATATTTGAATTACACTTGAAAAAAAAAAAATGCCCACTTACCATGGTATTTCAGCATTGAGCTGCAACACCTAATTGCTAGCAAGATTCACTGTTGAAGCAACAAAAAGAAATGTATCATGTTATTAAAGACTTTAATCTTGCTTAAAGTTCAGCATTGAAGCTGCACCTAATTGCTAGCAGATTCACTGTTGAAGCACAAAAAGAATGTATCATGTTCTTAAGCTTTATCTTGTTAAGAAAAAGCAGTCAAAAGGCTCCCAAAAATTTCACCAAAAAGATCCTACTAACTCAGACAAAAAATATGCCAAATACTTCATCAAAATCTCCCAAAAATTTCGGACAAATCTCCTAAAAACTGCATAAAAAGAACTTCAAAATATAAAAAAAGATTCATATAATGCAAAAGGGTCTCTACTTCCATCTCGGTCTTGTACTAACATCCTTTCTTTTAGGCCTTGTGTTCTACACCTGACTTGGATTTGCCCCAACAGTTTGGGATGCATTAGGCATACCATTTATGACTGAAGAAGTCTGAGTTGGTTGGCTCTCACCAAGGGCACCATGCTCCATAGTTTTGCTACTTCTCTCTAACAAAAAACATTATATACAATCAATACAATATAATAAATGCAACCACACTAATGAACAAACAGTGAAATAAACACAAATATTACATCCATCATCCACTGGACAGTTACTTCCACAGGTATGTTACTTCCACAGTTACTTCCATCATCCATCTTCCATTGTTGTTTCCTTTCGCGTTTTATGCCTAGAAGTAACACTATTGCTGGTGTTGCTTCCCTTACTCTATGATAAACACAAGAAACAAGCATATGCAAAAAAATATAAGACCATAAACCTTGTTCAAATTACAAAAATTAATAATTTAATACATTTCATTAAATGTTGTTACCTTTCCTTGAGGGGGTTTCTGAGATGCACCTTCAACTTGCTGTCTATCTCTATGAAACCTCTTATTGTGCCCCACAAGACCACAAATGCTATATGTCATGTTCACTAAGGCCTTCTTGCTTAGTTTTCCCTTAGTGGCAGCTTGCTCCAATTCCTCTACTTACTTTCTCTTTGCTTGTGGCTTTCTACCCGTTTTCTTTTTCACAGGACTTGGTGGAGTAATATTTGTTATGTTCCCTGATTTAGGCCCCATTTCTGGACCATATATTGGGTTTATGAAATGACTATAAACATTTATATAAGTGTCTACCTTGTAAAAGTCATTAACATATAACTTAGGTTCTTCATTATTATTTCCCATTATGCAAGCAATGGCATGTCCACATGGAATGCCCGTGATGTCTCACCTTCTATAAGAGCAAGTATTTTGATCCATGTCCACTATATATTGACCCTGAGGGCCTGCGACCTAAACCGTAGGTTCCCCTGTGAAAGTAGGTATCTAATAATGTGCAAATTCCATACTCTCATTTAATTTTTTTTGGATCTTAGGGCACAAAGGACCTTGCACATTTTTCATTTATTCCCTCTTCCTATACAGTCTCTTGATCAGCTTCTTTCTTACCATCTCAAGCATAGTAACTATGGCTTGGTCACTAGTATCTAATATGTACTTGTTGAAGGACTCACATAAATTATTAATAAGCATGTCACACTTTATGTTTGTCCTAAAGCATGCTCTAGACCAATTTTCACATGGCCTAGCTCTCAACCATTCCTTAGCTTCTGGACTTTTTTTTTTCTATATCATCCAAGCGCTTCTTCAACTTAGCATTATGACTTGCCCTAGATGTATCCCATAACATGTCCTTAAGTTCTTTGCCTTTAAAATGTGTCCTATAATCAGTATAGAAATGCCTAACACACAATCTATATTCCACATTTGGCCACATTCTATTAATGATATTCATTAAACCCTTTGAATTGGAGAAGCCCATCAAGTTAAAAAAATGCAAAAAAAAAAAAAAAAGGCAAGTCAGTTACAGTTTAAAAAAAAAGCAGAAAATAAGTTACTTGAAATGGAAAGTTAATAGCTTTAATTACCTTTTGCTTATCACTCTTTGAAGCACTTCTTCAAAGGATAGAGGCATATATACATCCCTTCAAATCCCCCCATCACTTTTAAAAATAACTGTGGAACCAGGATTTGTTCTAAGAAGTTTTGCCCTATAGTCATGCAACATTGTGTACTGATGTGTTTCAGCACCATAAATGACACTAAGTGCCTTTGCCCTAGCCCTCCATGCCTTCATTCTCCATATAGTATATCCATGCTCCTTTTGAACCCTACTAATGAAATAGCTCAATTCCCAACTAGGATTTACCTTAAAGTCCTCTAAGTACATTTGTGAAAGCCATGTGGCAGTGCAATGAAAGTTGCTGAAGACTTTTGCACATGTGTGTGTGAACTGGCCTGTTTTTATTTGGAATGTGGGGTCAATGGTTGATTTTTTATTGTGGGGGTCAATGGTTTAGCAATTTTTTTAATTGAAATTTACTTGAGTAAAGATTTCCAACCACAATTAATTATGACACCTTAGCTTTGGACTTTCTCTTTCTTGTTTAATGCTAAAAGGACACTTGAAACCTTGGACCAATACCCAAAAATTCCTACAAACGCCTCTTTGAATCTGTTCCCGTATTCTTTAAAATTCAAATTCTTATCTTTAAATGCTGGGCTTCAAAATGGTCTCTACATGAAATTGTTGGATACCTGGCCTCCCCTTCATCGTTACCCGTGATCAAAACACCCCAGGATAGGACTCAGTTCTTAAATTACATCTGAATGAGAGGCATAATCAGTTCATCATCCTCCTACCTCTTTTGTTTAATTAGCATCTTCCTACCACCCCCAACATTTATGCCAACCACATCCTTATAGGTCTCCCTTTACACTTAGGCTTCATTACCTCTTATTATTGACAAACAAGTAGCGCAAAAAATCATCATCGGGCCCAACCTCAAATGGAATAATCATCATCACCTAAGCTCATTTCTTCTACACCATCTCACCCTTCTCCTGTTGGCAATAATATAAATTAACTTAAATTATGAAACAATCACAATAACTACTCAAATATCAATTTACTCAATTATAATTACTGGAGTAATATTAAGCAGAGGGAGAGCAACACTCACAGCAACTCACTTTAATTTTTTTTTTTATAACCACACACATATAAGAGAAAACTATTCTCTATGTCTACTTTATTCATTCGTATTTTAAAACATGTATAATATATAAAGGCAAATATGATTGGGTTCTTGAATCCACTTTGGTAGCCTCCAACAATACGTCCAACTTAGGCATTGTCCATTGACTATGCTTTCACCAACCAAGACTTTACCTCATTTAGGAAACCGTCTTTGAACCATTGCATCCACCGTGC
>NW_023590681.1:13438-106277 GCF_014843425.1 Jatropha curcas
AAAAAAAAAAAAGGGGAAAGAGGAGGAAAAAATAACAAATCATTTGCCATGCTTGCATGTTTTGTTTTTTTTTGAATACATGTTCTAATTGGTTGTAACTTTATGTTTTAAAATGATTAGAGCATAATAAGTGAAGCAAGAGGCAGTACAATTTTGCATTGAAAAAGAAGTCCAAAAAATGCAGAAAACATAAGTCGCGAGCGCCCTGCAAAGTCGCGAGCCGCGTAGAATGCCAAAATGAAGAGATGTGAGTTTATCGGGCACAATCCGCTTGAAAGGGGGCCCCCCCCCCCGCGTACTTGAAGTCGCGAGCGCCGTACTTGAAAAAGTCCGCGAAGCGCGAGAAGTCCAAATGAGAGACAGTGAGTTTCTCAAGGCTAAATTCACAAGTGCGCGATTATGAAGGTCGCGAGCGTCTTACAGCCAAGGGCCAAAAGTACCACCGCGCAGCACTTCAACAGTCGCGAGCGGCGAGATTCCAAATGAGAGTCGAGAGTTTTGCGAGCACAGTTTGCGAGCGGCGCACTTGAAAGTCGCGAGCGCGAGATGTGCCAAATGAGAGTCAGAGAGTTCAGGTGAAAGTCGCGATGCTGCGTAGTTCAAATTCGCTGAGCCCCGCCGAGATAAGGCAAAATGCGAACATTGTCATGCAATTCGCTGCTGCGCTGCTTCCACCTGCAACTGTCTGTACTTCTTTGGTCATATCTCTCAAATATACAACTCCGATTGAAATGATTAAAAAACCCATGTAAAACTAACACTAGAAGGAACAAATAATCTTACTATGACACTGTCCTAATTCCCATCATTTTAAATGGGGTCAAAATCAAGATGAAGTTATGGTAAATTTCCAACAAAAACCTTTTGTTTCAACATAACTAATATTCACTTCATTTATTCAATCTTCCCCCTGTTTTCCCCCCTGTTTTCTCACCATTTCCAATCCTCCTACTCAACATGAAAGCAATATGTGGTCTCAATAGCAACACACCACACAAATCTCATACAAAGAAAATGGAAATTAAACAATGAGATATCAAACCTTTACCCAAAAGCTTGAGCTCCTTTTCTTAGCTTCTTTTCTCTAACACTCTAGAACTCCTTCACCTTAAATAAGAATTCTTATGATTTCTAAAATAATAAGCACCAAAATGTTTCAATTTATGAAATCTTCAAGAAGGTTTAACTTAACTTGGATAAAAGAGAAGTGAAGTTAAGGCCCCTTAACTACCATGAAAATTGAAAAAAAGGAAAAGGTGGGAAGAGGAAAGGAAGAAGATGAAGATAAACATGAAAAATGGGGAAAGTGGAAATGGTTATTAGGGGTAGGCCCATCAAAAATCAAAGATTTGTGTTGTAAAAATTCTAAAATGTACCTCAATTGTAAAGCAGCGCTACAACTTAATACCCAAGCTCAATCTTTTTAAATGCAAATCACTCCTCACCCATATGCTTTTAATCTTTTTCCCTCTCACATCAAAGATTAAGTCACTTTAATAAATCTCAATTCTAACCCCACCCGGTTTGGTTCAGACTCGACTCAACTCGACTACTCACTCTATGCTAAGACTCGACTCGGAGTAGGATGTCACAATTCTCCCTCCTAAAAATAAAAACTTCGTCCGAAAGTTACCTGTTGTAAACAACTTGCGGATGACTGTGTCGCATGGTGTCCCTTCAGATTCCCCAAGTTGCCTTCTTCTGTCTTATGATTTCCTCCAAAGAACTTTAACCAATGCATATCGTTCTTGTTCCGCAATCCTAGTTTCTCTGGTAGAATCTGAACTGGTTCTTTCTTCATAAGTGAGATCCGGCTGAATTTTCAATCTCTTTCTTGCTGATAACACGGTGATGGGTCTGATCTGTATCTCCTTACATTGATACGTGAAAGACATTATGAAATTGATCTAAGGTTGAAAGGTAACGCTAGGCGATAGGGCAATGGTCCTAACGCATGTTAACAATCTCGGTATGGACCAATGAACCTAGGGCTAAGCTTAACCCTTTCGGTCCAACCTTAGGATCTTTTTTCCATGTGAAACGTTCCAAGAAATACCTTAAATCACCCACCGAGTACTCATATCCTTTCTCTTTAAATCAGCATAAAGACTTCTGTCTATCACTTTGCCTTCTTTCATCAGCCGTTTTTTCTGAATGATTTCCACTTTCTCTTCTGTTCTCTAACCAAATCTGGACCCCAAAATCTTCTCTCACTCAGTTCTGTCCACACACAAGGTGTCTCATGGTCTACATACAATGCTTCATATGGTGCCATCTGAATGCTTGATTGGTACTGTTGTTTGTAGCAACTCCATGAGAGGTTACATATCTGTCCAACTGCTTTCAAAATTCTATATAACACATGATCTCATCAATGTCTCTAGGATCTGAATACTCCCTCTGATTGGGCCATCTGTTGAGGATGAAAATGCAGTGCTGAAAGCAATCTTCGTCCCCTAATGCTTCCTGCAGTTTAACCCCAAAACTTCGATGTAAACCTTGGATAATGCACGATCAAGATAATGGATGATGAACTCCATGTAGTCGGACTAATTGTCTCTAACATTAAAATTGTCTGCTAACTTGTCCAGAGATAGTCCATCCGAACTGGTAAAAAAAGTGTGCGGACTTAGTAATTCTGTCCACGATCACCCATACTGCATCAATGCTTCCGATGCGTCTGAGGTAATCCAGTAACCAAAATCCATCGTGACTGATGCCCACTTCCAATGTGGCACTGTTTGGATGAAGCAATCCCACTGGTATTGATGTTCTGCTTTTACTTGTTGTGACATGTTAAACATCTTGTTACAAACATTTCCGATATCTTTCTTCATGCCACGGCCAACCAAGCCTTTTTCAAAAATCTTGATACATCTTGGTATGCCTGGATGCATTGTAAATGGACTTTATGAGCTTTCATGCAGATCTTTTGTCTAAGCTCCCTATCTGTGGTACAACAACTCTGTCTTCATAGAATAAGACTCCACTGTTATCCCAATCTGAAATTCCCACATGATCTTCCTGTAACTTTTTTCACCCATAGTGCTGTTGTGCATCTTTTTCTTCTTGCCTCTGCAACTTCCTGAACCAAGGATGGCTGTACTTGCATCTGTGCTAGAATAACTCCCTGCTGGCAGCTCCATATGTTTAATCTCAATTGCTTTTCAAAGCTAAACAATGATTTCCGGCCTAAGGGCATCAGCTACCGCCCACGTTTAGCTTGCCCGGCATGTAAATAATGACAATAATCATAAAATTTAGCCAGAATCTGGCCAGTCCAACTTCCGTGTCTTGAATTCAAGTCCTTCTGTGTCGGTGAAATACTTGAACTCTGATGATCTGTGTAAATGTAAACACTTTTCACCGTACAGATAATGCCGCCCAATACTTTGAATTGCTAGAACAATGGCTGCCAGTTTCTAAATCATGGGTTTGGATAATTCCCAATTATGTGCTTCAATTGTCTGGAAGACAGTAAAGCCTACCACTTTTTATCTTGCATGAGTCACATCCTAAAAACCCAATATGAGAGCAATCAACTGTATAATCTCAAAGTCTTTACCTGACACTGGCTGAGTCAACACTGGTGCTTCAGTCAACTTTTTCTTCAAAGTGTCAAAACTTTGCTGACATCTATCACCCATTGAATACAAAACCTCTTTCTTCAACCCAATCTTGTTAAAGGTGAATGCGATTGATGGAGAATCCCTTTACGAACCATTTCTGTAATAACTGGCTAAACCCAGAATTCGAACTTCTCTTGACATTTCCTGGGTGGTCCTCCAATCAACAATAGCTCAATCTCTTAGGAATCCATTCTGAATCCTCCGATGAACAAATCTTCTATCATGTCCTAAGAAAGAAACTTCTTCAATTGAAAACTACATATGAGCTTGGATATACAGCTTGTTTATCCCTTCAAAAACATGTGTCTGAGTAACAAATCCCGCATGTTTATTCTGTTTGATCATTCTTTTGGAGTAAACACAAAATGTCATCTATAAACACTAACAAGGCAGATTATGAATGAAACACGGGTTTCATGAGATCATGAAAACCGCTGGTCGCATTTGTGAGACCGAATGGCATGACTAAAAATTCATAGTGACCATATATCGGGTCCTGAATGCAGTCTTAAGCCGATATCTTTCTTCCTTTTATCGCACTGATGGTATCCCCGACCTAAGGTCGATCTTAGAAAACATACCTGCACCTTTTTAGCTGATCAAACAAATCATCGATTCGAGGCAATGGATACTTATTCTGATTGTCAGTTTGTTCAGCTGTCTGTAGTCAAATTGCACAGTCTGAAATGAAATCCATCTTTCTTCTTACAAATAATACCGGTGCCCTCAAGGTGAACACTGGGTCTGATAAAGCCTTTATCTAATTAACTCCTGTAGCTGAATCTTTTAACTCTTTTTGTAGCTCTGCTGTGCCATTCTGCTAAGGTGCAATTGATACTTGGTTGCTGCTTTCCAAGGGATAGAACATCTATAGTAAAACTCCACTTCCCTCCTTGTGGTAACCCCTAGGTAACTCTTCTGGAAATACATTCTGGAATAATCACACACTGTTGGTATAATCTTGCACTTTGGACTGTTCTTTCTCGTGCTTGTAAACTGCACATACCAAAGTATGCTTCACAACCTTTCTGAATTAATCTCTTTGCTGGGCCATGGCTGTATATAATATATCTACTAATAAATAAATATAAATGATCCACTCAACCACCAATTTTACCCAAAATCTCGTCGCTTCCCGACTAACTGTTCTTCTTCCCGCTGTTGTATATACTGTCACCCTTTTCTTTGTGCACAATCAACTATAGCCTGAATGTTTCTGGATGCCAATCCATACCCAAAATAACAATCAAATCTCTTAAATGGCAAACTCGCATAGAGATCTCCTGGAAACTCTTTTCCATGAATACTACAATTGGACATCCCTTCGACCAAACTGTATAGTTTGTACTACATCTCCTACATGGGATTAGTAACTACCAAACCCTGACTCACATATGCAACTTCTAACCTTTAAAACCCAAGGTTTAGTACACTAAATGTATGAAAATGAGATGACAGGATTCAAATTAAAGCATAAACTGTATGATCACATAAGGAAAAAACTCACCAGCTATTACATCTGGAGCTTCCTCATCTTCTCGCTGGCTCGCATAGCATAAGACCTTGGCTGGCCTCTTGTAATCAGGTCTGTCCACAGTCTCTGACTGCTGTCTCTGCCCTCCGGAGCTCTTAACCCTCTACTCTGCCTGCTATGAACTGTTAGAAACTTTTGCCCTCTCGGACAATCCTTCTTCTGATGGTCTTGATGCCTTCGCATAATCCCAAGAACATTTACCAGTCCCATCAAACAACAATCTCCACAATAGCCGTCTGCCAAATGCTCACAAAGGTGGAAGTATAATACCGGCTGAAACCTGCACCTCTACTGGTGCCTCTACACCAATTCCTCTGGCCTGAAACCTCGACTATCCTCCGGCAAAGAACTAGCCACAACTGATCCGCTAGCATGTTAGCACCCCTAAGCTGTGCCTTGGCTAAAAGAAGGTCTAGCAACTAGCTGAACTACTAGCACCCTGAATCTCTTGCTTTCTGACGATAGGTAACTGGGTGCACTGCTGAAGTCGTCTCTCCTCTGTTGAGACCGCTGGTCGGTTGTACGCTGACTGGCCTGAATCCGCTCTTAATCTCCTGGCTGCCTCTACCAGACTGGACTCTCTGAAATCTGGAAGCTACCACTCCCATCTGAATCTCATCGTCTCAGGCCTCCTGAAACTTTTTACACCTCTCGGCTTCCTGTAGCCACTATCCCTTACCATACCTGCTGAGCCTGGTACTCCGCTCATATTCGGCAAACTGAACATTCCTGTTCTGCCTCAGGTATAAGAAATTCTTCCTTCTTGCATCTAGGTAAGCCTCTGTGATAAACTTCTTCTTGAATTCATCCCAAGAAGAATTGCCATGTACGGCTTGTTTTCTGCTGATACCGCTGTCTGAATTAGTAAGTCCACCAGGTATATTGCCTTCATCTATGGCAATGATGTGCACCAAACCAACCTTATCCTCTTGGTGTACATTGTAATTGTTCCAGAACCTCGATGTCCCCATCTAACCCCAATTTTATCAGGCTCTTTCTAGACTTCATCCTTGTAGCACTGAATTCTTCGCCCATATTTCTGAAGCTTCTCTAGTGGGGGCTTTCTTCCCTTTCTAACTACTATTGGTGCTATGAGGCAATGCACTCCTGCATCTTGTCTAAACGTATCCCGCAAAGTTGCTTAACAACACCTCTTACCTGGTGCTAACTGGAGCCTCACCCTCCACCGCTCTGGAGGCGTGTGACTCGCTTCTCTACCTTCTTGTGACACTCCCTCCTAAAAGAACAACAACTGCTTAGTTCATCAGGGGTAGACAATAGCATGTAACACTATAACTGACTTATGAATGCAAGCCCGGGGAAACTAAAACCTAGGGCTCTGATACCAAAAATTTGTAACACCCCTTCCCGGTCCCCCGTAAACCCGAATAGAAACCAGACCGAACCATTACAAACTGGTTGAGCTGTATGGCCTGCATGCTGAAATCATAATGTAATTGAAATATAATAGCATGCTGGTTACTGGTAACAAAATATGTAATTTATATTAACAAAACATGATACAAATTCAATGAATGGGCCCAACTGAGTGCCTTGTACATGCCATAAAAAAAAAGGGTTAGACAAAGATATATATCCCAAATGAGTAGCTACCCTGAAGACTGTAGCCTTCTACAGATGAACTGCAGCAGTTGTCAGCCGACTCTCTACGTCCACTCTCCAAACCTGCGAGTTAAACAGGTAACTCGCTGAGCAATAAAGCTCAGTGGATATCTCAACAATAAAGAAACAATTTAAACACTTACATGTATACGAAAGAACCATGTAAACATATATGGCAACATATAGAGCTCACACATTATGAATACTTTCATGATACCTTGATATCTTTTTGTACTGTTTAATAAATACTGTATAATTATGAAATGTTATGTCAAGATAATCTGAATGGCTCCATAAGGTTACATAAGTGAAACCGAAAGTGATAAGAAAAAAACTGTATGAAAACTGGATGAATAACCTGTATGCTTGGCTGCTATGGCCCATATAAGTCAATATCACTCAACGGCCTGTAGGCCGAGTATCAAACTGTATGAGGTGCAGATCTGCTATCCATGTCCGCGACATAGCCTTATCTACATGGTTTCTTAACCTAACCTCAATGGAAAGCATAATGTTTGGTATGTCAATAAGATAACACCAACATCAAAACATTATAGTTCAATAACTTCATAATTTCATAATGTATATTTGATTTACCATCAATTTGCCCAATGCTTGCATGTTTTTTTGATACATGTTCTAATGTTGTATTTTTGATGTAAAATGATAGAGGGCATATAAGTGAAGCAAAGGCATACAACTGCATTGAAAAAGAAGTCCAAAAATGCATGAAAACATAAGTCGCGAGCGCGCCTTGCAAAGTCGCGAGCGCGTAGAATTGCAAAATGAAGACAAGTGAGTTATCGGGCACAAGTCGCGAAGCGCGTACTTGCAAAGTCCGGCGAGCACGATGAGTGGGCCCAAATAGAGAGAAGTGAGTTCTCTAGGCTAAATTCACGAGCGCGCGAGTGAAGGTCACGAGCCGCTTACAGCCAGGGCCAAGTACGCGAGCCGCGCACTCACAGTCGCGAGCGCGAGATGATGCCAAATGAGAGTCAGAAGAGTTTGCGAGCAACAAGTCCCGCGAGCGCGCACGTTGAAAGTCACGAGCGCGAGATGTGGCCAAAGAGAGTCAGAGAGTTTTCAGGTGTAAAGTCGCGAAGCGCGTAGTTTCAAATTCGCGAGCAGCGAGAAGCAACGCGAACCTTGCCCCTCATTCCGCGCGCGCGCTTCCAGCCTGCACTTCTGTACTCTTTGGTCATATCTCTCAATAATTACACTCCCAATTTGAAAATGATTCAAAACCCTTTGTTAAAGCTAACACATAGAGGAAACAAATAATCTTCTTATGACAAACTTCCTAATTCCATCATTAAATGGGGTCAAAATCAAGATAATTAATGGTAAAATTTCCAGCAAAACCTGTTTCAACATAAACTCAAATATCACTTCATTTATTCAATACTTCCCCTGTTTGTTCCCCCTGTTTTCTCACCATTTCCAGTCCTCCCACTCAACATGAAGCAAATTATTGTCTCAATAGCAACACACCACAACAAATCTCATACAAAAAGAAAATGGAAATTAACAAGAAGATATCAAACCTTTCTCCCAAAAGCTTGAGGCTCTCTTCTTTAGCTTCTTTTTTCCTCGTAACACTCTTAGAACTCCCCTTCAAACCTAATAAAATAAGAAATTCTTATGAAAATTCTAAAAATAATAGCACCAAATGTTTCAATTATGAACTTCAGAGAGTTTTACTTACTGGATAAAAGAGAAGTGAAGTTAAGGCTTAACTAACCATTAAAAATTGAAAAGAAGGTGGAGAGGAAAGGAAGAAGAGAAGATAAACATTGAAAAATGGAAGATGAAATGGTTATTAACGGTAGGCCATCAAAATCAAAAGGATTGTGTGTAAAAAGTTCTTAAATGGTACCTTAATTGTAAGCAGGCACAACTTAATACCCAAGCTCAATCTTTTAAATGCAAAATCACTCCCTCACCCATATGCTTTAATCTTTTTCTCATCACTCAAAAATAAGTCCAACTTATAAATCTCATTCTAACCCCAATCCGGGTTTGGTTTTTCAACTCGACTCAACTCGTACTCAACTCTATGCGAAGACTCCCGACTCGAGTAGGATGTCACAGCCGTTCCTCACCCACATCGGCTTGAAAAAGGCCCTTGCAGGAAAGGCCGAAAAAGCCGAACACACAATGTCGGTATGAATAAGATTGGGAAGAGTTTAGATGAAAAAGCCCTTGTCAGCATCCACTTTGTTTATCCAAAGAAAGTTCTGCGAGAGTTATCAAGGAGGATACAGCTGCAGGTTTAATGGCTTAATGTTGGAGTCATTGTATATGACGAAGAGTCTTGCCACATTATTCGTCTCAAGAGCGCCTCTAATACATTAAGAAGGTCGAAAGGTACACCCAATTCAAACTCACCTGTATGAGTTTAATTCCCAATCATAGTTGATTTGGAAAAATTTAGATTGAAATTAATGATGAAGTAAAGCTGGTTTTGTTAGTTTTGCTCACTCCCGATCTAAAACTGTACTTTAAAGTATATATGTTATAACGGTGGGTAATGAGACCCTAAAACCTTTGATGATGTCAACAAAATCTCCTTGTCCAAAAGAAAAAATATGACTATGAGAATAATTCAAAGGATGAACTGAAGGTTAATTGTTAGGGGGAGAACATGATCACAGTAGTAGCAGGGTAGAAGTAAATCCAGAATCAGAAGTCTAAGAGGCCGAGATAATAAAGAAATTTTGTCGCTCATTACAATGAAAAAAGGGACATGTAATTTTCAAAGAATGTTTTTTAAGTTGAAAAATAAGCAAAGCAAAAGGGCGAAAACAATAACAGAAAATTCAGAAAATTTCGCTGAAGCAAGTATTGCTCAAAAAGAGTCTAACAGGGGAATTTTTGTCTGTAGCTGATTTTGGAACTAGATCTAAAAACGAGTGGATTCTAGATTCTGCTTGGTTCCTATCACATGTGTCCCCCATAAAGAGTGGTTTTTACCAATTTATGAATCTGTTGATTGTGGTATTGGTCTTAATGGGAATAAATGCTCAGTGCAAAGTTGTTGAAAAGGAACAATTAGAATTAAAAATGCATGATGGCTGATTAGAACTTTAACTCGGTGTTAACATGTTCCCGACTTGAAACGGAACCTTAATTCTCTCCTTGGCAACCCTGGAGTCCCTTGGTGTAAATATGCAGCTGAAGGTGGAGTTCTAAAGGTCTCTAAAGGTGCCCTTATTTTTTTAAAATGAAAGCTAACAGATCTGGAAGCTTGTAATGTGGTTTGCAGGGATCTACTGTTATAGAGTTTTGCTGCTGTAATCATTATCTAAGGGGGGGGGGGGGGGGGGGGGGGGGGGTGTCCAAGAATTCAGACGTCCAATAAAAATGGCATATCGAACTTGGCCATAATGAGTGAAAAAGGAATGAACCCCATCCTGAGCAAGAGAAGGTCTTTTTGTGTTGTCAGAAATACCGTAGGTTGGGAGTTTATGAACATTGCATTCTCGTGTAAGCAGAAAAGATAACTTTCGGTACCGGGAATTCATAGAGCCAAGGTACTCTTTGACTATATTCATTCAAGATCCTTTGGGGACCGCTCAACGTGTTCCTTCAAAGGAGGGCAAATCAATTAAACAATGCTTAACTCATATATTGATAGATTTTTCTCGTAAAGTCCCTGGGCTTATTTTTTAAAACGCACAAAGATGAAGTTTTTTCCACTTTTAGAAATGGAAGATTTTGATGGAAAACCAGACAAGGAAGAAAGTCAGCGACTCAGGACCGATAATGGTCTAGAATTTTTGGAGGTGATTTCAATGCCATTCTGTGAAAATGAAGGAATTGTGAAGACACCGCACGGTTTGCCGGTACGCCTCAACAAATGGAGTTGCAGAACAGATGAACAGGACATGATGGAGAGAGTTCGTTGCATGCTCTCTATATGCTGCCTGCCCCTAAAGAATTTTGGGCCGAAAGCTACATCAACCGCATGTTTATTTGGTGAATCGTTCCCCACACACATCACCTGAATTCAAGATTCCAGAGGAAGTTTGGTCAGGTAATCCTGTTGATTATTCAAATTATGAAAAAGTTTTGGATGTCCTGCATATGCACAGTCAATCAAGGGAAATTAGAGCCTAGAGCTCGAAATGCATATTTATGGTTATTGCATCTGGGTGTAAAGGGTATCGCTTGTGGTGTCTGAACTTAAAGAAAAGTAATTTATTAGTAGAGACGTTACTTTTCCATGAAAATGTGCTTTTAAATTCCCCCTCCCCTGAAAAAAGAAACTGTGCAAGTTCTTTCCTCCGTCTGACACAAGGTTGAATTCAAAAGAAAATTGACGAGAAGGTGGAGCTTTTTGAATTTTGAAAATACCAACATCCCTAGCAAGGAAGAATATTTCCTCATCTCCGATCACATCGGAGGTTTCCTGATTCCATTGAACAGATCGTCGTTTGAAGACTATTCCTATTGCCAGAGTAGACCCAGAGAGAAACAAAAACGGCCTGAAAAGATAATAATGAAGGGAATTTGGTTTGCTTATGCTCTTGCAGTTGCAAGAGGATACAGTTGAGTGGAAGAACCTCAACACATACATGAAGCAATCTCATGTCCAAATTCTTTCTGAGTGGCAATTGCGATGCAAGAAGAAATTGAATCTCTCACAAGAAACGATACTTTGGCAGTTGGTGAAAATTGCCAAAAGGCCAAAGAGTTGTAGCTGTAAATGGGTCTATAAGAAGAAAGAAGGCAATCCGGAGTTGAAGAATGCAAGATATAAAGCACGTTTAAGTTTGCTAAAGGCTTAAACACTCAAAAACATGGTGTAGAACTTTATGAAGTGTTTTCTCCTGTTGTTCGTCATACTTCTAATACGTGTACTTCTTGCCCTTGTGCCTTTGGCAGGAATCTTGATTAGAACAACTTAATGTCAAGTACTTGCTTTCTTAACATGAGAGCTCGAGGAGCAGATTATATGCAACAACCAGAAGGATTTAATTGTTTTGGAAAAGAAGACTATGTTTGTCACTTGAAGAAGTCTCTTATGGACTAAAACAGTCCCCAAGACAATGGTAACAAAAGGTTGATTCCTTTATGGTTGAGCATGGGTTATCGTCGTAGTAGTATGATAATTGTGTTTATACAAGAATTTTCAGATGGATCTTTTGTCTAACTTATTGTTATGTTGATGAACATGGCTGAATTGCGCTTCGTATAAGTCACTAATCAAAGAATTGAAAAAGATCAGTGAGCAGTGAATTTGAGATGAAAAAGAGTCTTGGTGCTGCAAAGAAAAAATTTCCTTGTATGGAGATTTTCGATAGAGACCGATCAGCTAGAAAATTGTATTTTATCTTAAAGAAAGTACATTGAGAAGGGTATTCTTGAAGATTCAATATGAGTAACTCAAAACATGTGAGTACTCCTCTTGCAGCTTATTTTAAATTATCAATCTGATTTCTGCCCTCAGTCTAATGAAGAGAA
Organism: Jatropha curcas; assembly: GCF_014843425.1. The sequence continues at coordinate 25,691 of NW_023590681.1, forward strand.
AGAGCAATTGTCCACATGTGGCCTATTCTAGTGCAGTTGGTAGTCTTATGTAGCTATGGTAATGCACTAGACCTGATCTTTGCACAAGGCAAGTTAGTGTGTAGCAGGTATATGAGTAAATCAGGTAAAGAACATTGGCAAGCAGTTAAATGGATATTCCCTGTACTTGAATAGGTTCTGTGGATACTGGTTTTAGTTTTTTAATAAGGAATAAGGTGAACCGAATATTGTTGTTGATATGTTGACTTTGATTAATGCAGGTGATCTTGATAAGAAAAGAAGGTCTTTGTTTAGGTTATGTATTACTTTATGCAATTCTGCATTAGCTAGAAAAGAATAGCGCTCTCAGTCCATGTGGCACTATCAACTGCGGAGGCAGAATATATTGCATTACTGAAGGAGTCAAAAGAAGCAATCTGGTTAAAGAAGTTTGGGTTACTGATCTTGGTTTAACCCAAGATGTTGTTACTGTTTTTGTGATAGTCAAAGTGCTATTCATTTAAACTAAAAATCAAATGTATCATGAAAAGAACCAAGCACATTGATGTGAGGCATTTTTATTTCGGGATGTTTGTGGGCAGATGGGAAGATCATCGTGAAGAAAATTGCTACAACTCATAATCCCTGCGGATTGCTCACAGAAACTAGTTCCAAATCTCAAGTTCAAGCATTGCTTGGACTTGAATCGGTGTTCACAATTCTAAAGGCTCTTTGGGGCATGGCGAGAAAAGGAATATGCACATCATTTTGTAAGGAGATCAATCTAGAATTTAAGGTCAAGGTGGAGATTGTTAAAATTGCCTTATACATTCTAAGAATTCACACTACTAGTGCCTTTGGTGGCTAAGAAACATGTTTCTCATGGCTTTATTACTAGTCTTTTTGGTGCTTCAAATGTTGGTTCCACATTACTAGTTTTTTTGGTGCTTCTAATGTTTCACACTACTAGTCTTTGGTGCTAAGAAAATTCAATGTTGGTTGGCAATGTGGTGTAGCTAACTGTGACTAGGATGGCACATCTTCAACAATGGAAGGAAAAACTTGAAATTGTTCACATAGTGGGATACACCTTCTATATTTACAGGCAACCTTGCTTGGGATTCACATTTAGAAAGATCAAACAAGTGAAATTCATCCAAGAGAGAAATCCTCCAAGAGCATTTCTCTAAAACTATCCCACTCTCTTCATATCCACCTTTTCAATATATATACACACTCTTAGCCATATTCATTGAGTGTAGTGAGGTGTTATCTTGAGTGCATTTTTGTGTGGTGTAAATCACTTGTATCTCCCATATTTTTCATAGTGATTTACTTCTCTCTCGCCCCGTGGTTTTTTTCCCTCTACATTGGAGGGTTTCCACGTAAATCTTGTATCCTTCCATTTATTATTTTACTTCTCATTTTATCAATCAATTAATCGAAAACTAAATATTTATCCATTACCTAACGCAAATTCCGCAAACACAAATATTTGTCACATTTGAGGATTTCACGTCCCTTGAGAAAGCCATTCAATTTGTTGAATTACAATAAATTGTTTCTTGTTTTGAGATTGAGTTATAATTAAAGTATTTGAGAACGGAGGGAGTATCATAACAATAATTAACTTTCACAAGTTAATTCTTGTTTTTGATATAAATGATAATTGGTCGAAATTATCATTAAATTTTATTATAATATAGGAAATTAATGTTTCCTTAACCCAATGCAAAATAATTAAGAAAGCGACTTATTGTTGGGTAACAGATAGAAGTAATTAGGTTACTATAATATGATCGTTAAATTTATAAGAAATGGATTTGTAACTATCGATGTTATATTGCAGAAGGTCATCTATCAAAACATTGTCATTGATTCTTCCCATTTAAGAATTTAGTTTATAGGCGCAAAAAGGAGGAAAAAAACACTGCAAAATGATCATGATTCAAGTCCTAATAATGCAGGAGAAAATACCCGGATTAAGGTTTTTGCAGGACTTTTGAAATTTGATTTCACTAGGAACGCCAACACAAGAACAAAAACACCATTAGTCCTTCAAAAGAGTCATGAAAAGATCAAATGGATGATCACCAACAGATGTGTCATATTATGAAAGTCCAGTTGACTAGACAGAGCCTGCAAAAAAATGTCAAATTTTATTTTGAAATTGATTATCATCTTAGCGATTTAAATTAAATCTATATGATATTCAAATAGGAGGCTACCTAAATATTTTTAAAAAGGAAAAGAGGAATGAAAGAAAGCTTTAATATATGAGTTAACCTTCATCTGGTCTTGGTCAGAAGAGAGACAAAAATTTGTCTGCAACCAAGTAACACTCAAAGCTTGCCTCTTTTTTAGATTTAGGTTGTGCTAATGACAGTGACCTGAGTCCAAAAGCCTTCAAATTTCACAGCTCATAATGACCAAGACCCACTAGACCATCACTCCTAAGAGATTTGCCTGCTCGGTCTGCCATCCGGATATGGGATTGTATACAGTAATTCCCAGCACAAAGCAAGGTGCGCTAGGCCAATGGATAATCATCAGGTATCCTAAAGCATACCCTGCCAATTTTTTTTATGTCTGTTAAAAATTGATAATATAATCCTATTTTTGGGTCTATTTAATAAAAAAACTATACTGAATTTTCTATTTTGAATAATATATATTTTCAAAGCATAAATTGTCAATTTACCGAATAATTATAGAAAAAGTATAATTATAAACTCACCCCATAAGAAACATTTTATCTGTACTCTCAAAAAATAATTAAAATTGTAAACCGTAATCTATTGTTATTTTAATCGTAAACTCCCTATAAGAAGACATTGTTTTGAGGGTTATAATAGAGTTAAGTTCCGTTAAATTGAATAACTCGAATATATATATATATAATATTATAATATATAATATGATATATATATATAAAATATATATATAATTTATTACAGTGAAGGAGCCTGAATTAATTAGGGGAGCTAAAAAAAATTTAAAAGTTGAATGAAGGGGACGAAATTGAAAAATTTACTATTTAAGATGGTAAAATAAGAAAATTTTAATATTTATAAGTGATTCTTTTAAAAAAAAATATTTTGTTTGGAGGGGGAAGGGGCCACCCCTCGCCCTAGCTCCGTCATTGCAGTTATATATATACACCACATATTAATAAAGCTAGTTTTTCCATTTCATTTAAACTAAATGAGTATTAATTGTATTTTTAATGTCTGAATTATAAAAATAAGTTAATTTTTTTTTACCAAAACATAAATCTACTGATAAGTGCATATGACTGTGGACAATAGATACAGGTTTCAATCGCATTCTTCAATTTCAAAAAAAAAAAAAAAGTTAAGTTTTAAAAAGGTTATAATACAATGTAATTTTTCATGTGACCCCTTCTATTCGCTCGTCAAATTAAGTGAAAACTTTTATAGTCCCCAAAAGTTCTCAAAACTTAGATTTCTCACTTTTATATACTGTTTGGCTGAAGACATCCAAGTTTATTATGTTATTAACAAATTCATTTTAAAATATTTGAAAAATAAACTTATTTTTAAGGAATTTGAAAAAAAAAGAATTGGTGAATAAAATTTTTCTTCCATAAGGCAAAAAAGAAACAAGAACATTTCTTACATAATTTTAAGAATAATTTCCAAAAAGTATAAGTAAAAATATAAGCATCTTTGCGTTTGATGAACAACATGTAGCTAGAATATCCTCCTTTGGTGATTGTAACAATCCGATCAATGCCATTAAAAGGAAAACTATCCTTTAAACACAAATTAAAACTTCTTCTCCTTCAATTAACAATACTCAAATCTTTCTGCAAAGAAGAACTTACAGTACCTACTCCGAACATGATCCTCAACCTTGAAATGCTGACATTTGAACCCACCTTTTTTACAGTTCCAACAAATCTCCATGTCTGCAGCCAATCACAACCAATTCAAGAGAATCATCAAAAAATCGTCATATAAGCAATTTACTAGTACACATACCACCATACCCTGGCACCAAGGGTATTGGAAATCTCCAAGTTTTATTCATATGTCCCAAGCCCAACACAGCATAGCAGATTCAGCAATGTGTGATTTTCAGATACACATCTTCGCCTGCCCACAGCCCTGAATATTTTCTCTTTCGATTAGATTGTAGCTTATTATAGATATGTTGGCCAAAATTAATCTTTTGATTAGCTGTTAGCCCTGTTTGGCAAATTATTTTTTTTAAAAAGTTAAAAAGCTTAATGTTCACAAGGCTGACTTTTTATAAACGCTACCTTAATTAGTTAGTTCAAGAATGTTATGCTAATCAAAAACCTGTAAAAAAATAATATTTAACGCTTTTAACCGAATAAAACATTAAAAGCTATTTAAAAAAAAATTGTAGCCCGAATGAAACTGTTGTTAAGTAGGCCTTCAAATTAAACTTTTAACTGAAAATTTGAACCAAGCCGAACCAATTAATTCAATTTTGGGACCGAAAATCGGCTTGGAAATGGAGGGGTCAACAAAATCGGCTTGGAAATGGAGGGTCAACCGGCAGTTCCAAGCTGATTTTGGTCTAATTCTAATCCAAACAGGAACAGTGGCTAGGTATACAGATATTTTATATAAAACTTCCAAACGTATAAAATTATACCTGCGGCTGAATTTGTAAGGCGATAAAACTCCAGATGGGTCTTTCGCCGCCCATGCAAGGCACTCTTCCTTTGTACTTTCAGAACTCATTTTTAGGTGTATCTATCTATTTCAACATAGACCATAAGCATATTATTTTATCATTTTAAATGACATTTATGTAAAAGAAGATTGGCAATATTTTAGGACATAACTTAAATTTATTTCTATGTAATTTTTAGTAAAAAAAATTGCAAACAAGAAATATACACAGCTGCTACAACTGATGCTCTAGACTTTTAAATTCCTCGTCAATGTAAGAAATCACTCAACTTTCCCAACTGTAATATTACAAACCAAAAACAATTGATAATAAGGTACTAGAAAGAGAAATTAAACAAAGATGGATCACTTAAACAAAGAACATAAATAAAAATGGGAAGATGAGAGAAGAGATTTGCGTACTGAGCAAACTTAGTTACATAAGGTACTAGAAACTGAAATACCCAATTGATAATAAGGTACTAGAAAGAGAAATTAAACAAAGATGGATCACTTAAACAAAGAACATAAATAAAAATGGGAAGATGAGAGAAGAGATTTGCGTACTGAGCAAACTTAGTTACATAAGGTACTAGAAACTGAAATACCCAATTGATAATAAGGTACTAGAAAGAGAAATGATCAATGAAGATGAGAAATTTCCAAGTTATTGTTCTTTTTCTTGCAAATGGATCATCATCCACAAGAAAATTAAAGTCTTAATGGTAATAAATGGGTTGAACTTTAGTGTGGTGTGTGGCCAACCCTTAACCACAAAGCATTACTCCAGGGTAGTTGCATGGTGAATTCTGGGTCCATATTAATTGTGATTGATCTGATCACAACTTAGTGCATATTTTATTTAATTGTGATTTTGTTTGTTATGTTTTTTTTTTTTAACCATCCCGACTAATTTCGCCGGGCAGGCCTAGAAAGGGGACAAAAGCGCTCCCTTCCGAGTGTTTAAAAGGGACTCCATATCCAAGATTCGAACTCGAAACCTTTGATTAAGAGAATATATTTTATTTAATTGTGATTTTGTTTGTTTTCTTTAAGTGCATATATTATTACTCTGTTTATTATATCATATGTAAAGAGCCAACTGTATAATATGGGCAGTTACCTGCAGTCGATAATTTTTCTATATAATTTATAATTTCTCCCTTTCTTTCCTGATTCTGCAAGTCCCTCTCCTCTCCCTCTTTCTTCTATTTCCCCTCTGTTTTTAGTTAATAAACAATAATAAGGAATTTCGTGTCTGCAATTTTAACAGACATGGAATATGTAATTGTAAGTTCAAATGTCTTTTTCATTGAAAAAATATATATAGAAATGTATAATTAAGGCTTTGTCCAGATGGGGTGAAGGAATAGTCGTTAAAGTAGAGTCAAGTAAATATGAGAAGGCAAGGTGAAGTAAAGGTAATGTTATATTCACCGATCATGTAGTGATCTGGTTGGTTTTTTCATTTATGTAAGGAGTGAGAAATTTTGAGTTCGAGTCATTTCGATCAAAGTTATTTTCACCAATTTAGTAAGTCATAGGGAGAGCTATCCCTATAATGTTACTTCGGCCCATAACAGCTTCCAATGAATTAAAAAAAAAAAAAAAAAAATAATGTTACTTCGGCCATAACAGCTGAATGATTAAAAAAAAAAAAAAACAAGCTTACCCACTATATAACCTGTAATGTTATTGTGTGGCTTGTAAACCTCCATAAATTTTTTAAAAATAATAAGTGATGTTATATTGGAACTAAGGTAAAGTAAATAAAGATTTAAACAAGTTTGGCTTTTAGAGTTGTTAAAAAGATAAAATTTAAATATTAGAGCGATAAAGTAAATAAAGATTTAAAAGTTTGCTTTAGAGTTGTTAAAAGATAAAATTAAATATTAAGATTTAAAAAAAAAAAAAACTATACTCTCATTTCAAACATATAACTTGGTTGAATTTATTTTTTTTAAAAATTAATTTATATATATTATTTTTTCCCGAGCTATATCTTAAAAGACATTGAAACAAATATTTTATTTAAAAAATAGAAAATATTTCAAAATAACCTGATTAATATAGGAAATGACTTAACCCCAAATTTAGTGGATTGATGAGGGAAGATTTTATGAGATTACTAACTCTCCAAAGTTCTTTCCAAAACCCTCAAATGGGCCGCTGTTTATCTCTTGTTAATTCAATTAAAGGTCCTTTACAGTCTGGTTGGGAGGTTCAAACGGTATATATTCATAGGGCAGCTAAATCATTCCATTGGATACTGATATTCTTCAGGCTCCAACAGCAGAATTCTAAAAAATATTCCAATATGTTCTTTAAGATCCCGTAAAGCATTAATTCTGCATTACAGCTTCAGTAATTACATGGTGATTAGAAGAACAACTGCTTATCAACTATCATCATACTAAAGCATTTAATGATAATACCTTTCACTTAATAATACATTCAAAAAGAAAAATGAAAAATTACAAAATTTGCAATTGAAAACGAGAAAATATTCTGTTCCGAATACTAACTAAAATTTTGAACTATCTAAAACTATCAGTAAGCGTGGACGAAACAACATGTAGCCCAACTTTCCTGTCTCAAGTACAAGGAGATCAACAAAACTGGACCTCCTTTTGATGGATAGAAATTGGGTATCTTATTTTCCCAACCATCAATACCCCTTTGACACTTTGTCAAGAGCATCAAAAACGTTCTGCAAAGTTACCTCTTCCACTATAACAACCTTGTCTCTTGATTTAGATCCAGAGCCTATGGATACCTGCCTTCTTTTCACACTTAATACCTGTTGACCAACAAGAAATCAATAATAGAGGATTCAAATATGATTTTTGTCAAGAGCATCAAAAACGTTCTGCAAAGTTACCTCTTCCACTATAACAACCTTGTCTCTTGATTTAGATCCAGAGCCTATGGATACCTGCCTTCTTTTCACACTTAATACCTGTTGACCAACAAGAAATCAATAATAGAGGATTCAAATATGATTTTGATTGCATTATACTAATACAATGCTACTTGAATTCATTAGCAAGGGTACATTTGGTGTTATCTTCATTTTATGTTCTTGTTCCTGGAAAAAGAACTTCAAGTGCTCTTAGTAAAATTGTTTCTGTTTCTTCTTTGACATTTTAGCAACCCTCAAACAAGAAACAAATCAGTAAATAAATAAAATCAAACCCATATAACATGGTTTTTTGAACCATCTTAAAATCCATCACCAAATAGCAGCCTTATCCACTATTGAAACCAACACCAAAAGCGCCCTTATATATGTTCCTGCCACTACCAAAACAGCCACCATCAGTCTCCTACCACCCATTCCCCCCACCCCAAAAACTAATCTGCCATTTATCATCATCATTAGGACAGCTTCACTACTAATACTATCATCTATTCATCTTACCCTCACAGCTGCTCTGCCTGTCTCTTTTAACCTAACCTTGAATGAACAAATCAAAATAATCATAACAGCCCACCATTCTAACCGCATACCAATACTTCTACCAGCTACTCAACCACCACGGCCTTCACCGTCAAGATATCACGATCATAGCCACCAATCTAATATCAGAATTGCCCACTGCTACTATAGCTGCAACTCCAGAATCACCTACTACCACTGCCACCAACCACCTCTACCTCCATTAATTGATAATCTTTAATCCCAATCCTTTACCCCTTCTGCATTACATACTTATCTGCTGTTCCTGCAATCTCTCACCACCTTTTTTTTTTAAAGCATAGACAAACAAGCTAGTTGCAACTCCAGAATCACCTACTACCACTGCCACCAACCACCTCTACCTCCATTAATTGATAATCTTTAATCCCAATCCTTTACCCCTTCTGCATTACATACTTATCTGCTGTTCCTGCAATCTCTCACCACCTTTTTTTTTTAAAGCATAGACAAACAAGCTAGTAATTAGGCTCAAACCTCAAACTAAACATAACTAGCATAAAAAATGAAGAGATAGAAACTATCAAATTTGCATGAAATCTATTCCTGAGGACCAAAACCTCTTCACAACCGATGAATTTGTAATAATGCCATATATATATCCTAACCATAGTTCCCATGTTTTTAAACAATATACTATCCATCCAAAAAAAAAAAAAAAATTCATTGGTTGGAAAAAAAAAGTATAGCAAATATTAGGCATCTAAAAGAATTAAATTTTCCACAAGTAACAAATTTGGCATCCGCACATAGAATATACAATAGTAAAAGGAATAAATGTAAAAATAAGGGAAGCAAGAGCACCATTGCAGCAGCCAAAATTGCTGTGGCCATGGAACTTACTCTCTACATAATGACGAGACTAAAACACTCTCAAGAAGAACTTCTTGAGTAAACAGTTAGACTTCATTGCATTGGCTAAAGCAAAATAAGCCCAATCTCTTCAAAATTAAATACATAAATTGATAGATGATCACTGAGTTGCATGTTGAAGTTTGGTTACTGAGTTGCTCATAGAAGGAGCTTGTGACAAATAAGGGCCTCCATTCATAAATTGATAGATGATCACTGAGTTGCATGTTGAAGTTTGGTTACTGAGTTGCTCATAGAAGGAGCTTGTGACAAATAAGGGCCTCCATTCATCTCTTTGAACAGGGCTCAGTGGTTGACCATGAGAATCTGTCTGATTTCATTAAACTTCTTGATATTTGGTAAACAGTCAATAGCAGATTTTCTGGAATTTTGATTGAGTTGATTGAATTTTTATGATGAATTCACTATTGCTGGATAAGTGAAATTAAATGATGAAAAATGTTCAGTGGATGTGAGCCTTTTAGCTGAGGTATTAGTTAGATTTTGGCAATTCATCAAAAATTTCGGATGGGTTTTTATAATGTTCTGTTGGGTGCTTGTTAGAATCATTGGCTGAAAATTAATCATTTAGTAGGTGGGGGGGAGAAACAAAAAATCTGCAAATAAGTATTAGACTCAGTCATCTTTTCCTTGTCAATCAAAGGACGTTTTACAATATTTAAAAAAATAAAATCTATAATAATAATAACTTCAAAGAAAAAAACAAATTCACAGGCTTCGACTTGATTTAACATTTTCATTACTTCTAGTTAAGTAACAATAAATAAACAGCTACCTGAGAAATGAGTATATAATCAAGAAAAAGGAGAACTTACAGAACTAATATAATCAAGAAGAGCTGCGTTAGCTTCACCATCCTTGGCTGGGGCGTCTATCTGCACACCTAAAGCTTCATCACTGAAATCTATAATCAGATAAACACAATTAGTAAGATTTTTACAAATTAACAAACGTTTACAAATTAAACAAACAGCGAAGAGAGAGACGAGAGAGAGAGAACAGATTCAACCACCGCGTGATAGAGGCCAGGATTTTAGAGCCAGGCTTGGCGTGGTATGGTGATGGGCCGACAGCAGGGAGGGAGAGGCGGATTTAGAGCCAGGCTTGGCGTGTATGGTGATGGCAACAGAGGAGGGAGGCACGAAACGGATGCACGACGGGTAATTGTTTTGTATAGTTGGTACTGACGGCTTTGGCTTATTTGAATCGGCCGAGTTGGCCTTCGCTTTCCCCTTCTTCGCCGGTGCCATTAAAGCATGTTTTTTCTTCGCCTTTGGAATTTTAACCTGAGATAGTCGAAAACGTAATTAGATGGTCGTTTAAAATGGAAAAAATATTCGATTACACTGTTTACACGGAAATCAATTTCTTCAGGGTAATTTTCACCGGAAGGAATTGAACTATACGGATAATCATTTAACGTGTATCATCTTCGATGTTAATCATAAAAATATCTAAACTCTCCGATTTGTAACAGTAAAAGACGGGGTACCATCTTCAATGTATCATAAAAATATCTGAACTCTCCGATTTGTATCAGTAATATGTATTTTGCCTAATTTGAGAAATTTGGATGGCCGGATTGCCACGTATTTAACGCGTGGCATTTTTATTTAATGAAAAAATTCTATTATTTTCCAGGTTAGCCATTTTCTCTCTCCTCCATCTCAACACTCAGACCCCAACCTCTCTCTCTCTTCACTTTGTCGATTAAGTTTCTTTTTTGTATTTTTTTTTGTTTCTTTTCTTTATTTTTCATCGACAATTTTGAAACCCATTCGAATCTCCCCTGAACTGAACCCCAAATCGCTGATACGGAATCGCTACCGCTCAACCATAGATCTCAAGAAAGCATGAAGAACACTTAAGTTTCTCACATTAATGGAAGTACATGTTGAGATAGAATCTAAAATTCCAGCATATGTCATGCCCTAGCCATACTAGAGCCTAACTTTGGCATAATAAGTTAGTCCATTTTTGTTAGTTTTGAGTTGTAATGTTGTTAATGGGTTGGGCCACTAATATATTGGGCCACCAATATATTGGGCCACGCTTTTATTTCTTATCCTTAGTTGGTTTGGATTAATTATTCCTTATCCTAGATTTTTTTTAAATTTAATTAATCTTTAGTTGATTTGGATTAGTTAATCCTTATCCTTAAGTTGTTAAGATTTGTTAGTCTTATCCTTAGTTGGTTTAGATTAGCTAAATCCTTATATAGCTAATCCTAATTCTTTAGTTGATTTTAGACTAACTATTCTAAATCCTTTAAGGATCTGGACCTCTTAGATTAGTATAAATAGCTTGTTATATTTATCCATTCAAACATTCAATTATTTCAATGAAATAGAATTCTTCTTCATTGCTTTGGCGTGTTCTTTGCTGTAGAGGGTGTGAGATTGCCATTCTTCTAATTGCATCAAGAATCAAGGTAAACTTATTAAACTTATCAATTCTTTGTGGCGTTTATCTTATTCTTTTACTCTATTATTGGTGTTCTTGCTTCTTTAAGCTTTGGGTGCTATAGAGGGGGGTTTAGTTTGATCTTGGATCTCTTCCAAACCTTGTCATAGAGTTCATGGAATTTATTTCCATAGCGTTCTGCGTTAGTTTGGTATCAGAGCCAAAGATTAAGGTAAATTCTTATTTATCTTAGTTCTAGGGTTTGTGATTGTTTGTTTTCTAGTCTTCTTAAATTCTTGTGTTTGTCTTATTGTTTGCTTAGTTTTAATTTTGAATTTGCATCAATTGTGTTTGTTAATTTCGTTCTTGTTCAAAAAAAAAAAATTCTGGAAGTTGTGATCTAGAATTCTTGCCTAATTAGATTTGCTTTCAAAAAAAAAAAAAAACAAAAAAAAAAAAGGAAGAAAATTTCGTTCCACCATTCTGAAGCTTGACTTATTGTGGGATTTTGTTCCAATTCATAGGGATTTGTCCTAAATTCTTAGAGATTGACCTTATTTTGTGGAAGATTAATTTAGTCCACTATAATCTTTGATAAATCAAATCTTAACTACTTTTGGATAATCAGGTGAACAAGAAATTTTGTGGATAAGGTAACAAGAATTAGTTATCCATATCTTTTTAGATTAAGCTTATCCACTATAATCCTTGTCAAAATCTAATTCTAACTAAATTGGGTTATATTGTTAGGATAAAAGAGGATACAAGTCAGCACGCCCGTGCTTCACAATTAGCACACCCGTGCTAGGCTCTGACCTTATAAGGAAAAAAAAATCTTTTATTTATGGATTTTTCTTTGATTGCTTGCTTTGTTTTGGGTAGAATTCATTAGGTCCATATTTGGTTTGCTTTGTAATAAACTAAATTCATACATTATATCCAGAAATTATCTTTTAAATTCTAGTTTCTTTATTCTTGTTTGAGCTTTCTTTTGCTTCTGTTACATTATTAGGGTGTGTTTGGTTGTTTACTACACTCTAATTGATAATTAAGTAGTGCATTGTTTTGTTCTTGTGCTGCTATCCATCTCGTTTTGAGTCTTCTTTCTAGAATTCTTTCTGGGTCTAGAATTCCATCTCGTTTTGAGTCTTCTTTCTAGAATTTGTGCTTGCTTTTTTATTGTTAAGATTTATTCCTTGTTTCTAAACGTGCTTTTGAGTTGGTTTGTATACCTAAGATTCTGAAGTACAATTGGAGGAATTGCAATGAGTGATTAAAGGGTGTAAACACGTGAGGGAGTGCTTTACTATAAACTCAAATCTTTTTGTGTTTTCTATTTTGAATACTAACCATGAGTGCAGGCAAGTTTAGAGATAATAGTGAGGATGAAAGTCAAATAGACGATTCCCAATTAAAACTTGTAATGGAATGCCATAATTATTCTCAAGAAAAGAAATCTCACCTTGCAGCTATCAAATTCAAGGGTTATGCTATGTTTTGGTGGGAACAATTGCTATTAAACAGAAAAGGAAAAGGAATGCAACCTATACCACCATGGGAGATCATGAAGGAGTTGATGCTCCAAAAATTTGTCCCTACTCATTACATTAGGGATTTGAACAATAAGTCAGGAATGGTGCAAGGTAGGAAAAATATGGATTACCTCAATAGGTATTCATTCACAAAGGATGGATGGATGACTGGCCCAAGATCATGTTCCTCAAAAGAAGCGTGTGAAGACCAAAAATCAAAAAGATGAGTTTTGAAACGCTGCCAATAAAGAAAAAGAGTGGTAAAAATAAAATGAGTTAAAAATAACTGAAGTAAAAATAAAAGAAAGAGAGGGAAAGAAAAGGAAAGACAATTCAACCATAATTGTTACCTTTGTGCCAAAGAAGTTTGTTGGACCATCCAATTGATCCTAACCCATCTTTTGCCAAGTGTGTTTGTTGATCCATTATGCAAGAATGATGAAAGATGTGTTCCAGAAGAGGATTGCCAATCTTCAATGAGGAATAAAAGATGGTTCTTGATCCATTATCACCTCAAGAAGTATATGAAGATCAAAGGATAAGTATATGAAGATCAAAGGAAGATAATTGAGAGAGAAAGAGAGGTTTCGGCCTTGAGGAAAAATGAGAATGAGATTTCAAAAGAAGAAAAGAGTGAAGAAAAAGAGGAGAAAGAGGCCACAAAAGATACAAAATAAATTAATGGCCCATTAGAGAGTGAAACACCGAGAGGAGAGAAAGAAACAAACTCTTAATTTGAGAAAGGGAAGGAAACGAAGTAGTGATGGAGAGGGTAGACCAGTCTTGATGATTCAGTTAAAAGAATTTTTACTTAATTTGCCTAACATTGACTCTTCTACTTTGCCATCTAGTATCGTTTCTTTGTTACAGGAGTTTTCTAATGATGAAAAGAAGGCCACTTTAGTCAAGGAAATGCATGCTAAGGCTAAAGTTTATAGAGACATAAAAAGGAGGAACAAACAACCATGGACCAAAAGAAGGGAAGGAATATAATATTTGTGCCTAGTGATTGGTTTTGGGTACATTTTCGCAAGGAAAAGTTCCCAACCAAAAGGAAGATTTAAGCTTGATGAACGTTGGAAATTTTGGACACCCTACAAGCATAGGGACTTACTAGGTGAGTATGGTGTTTTCCATTGGTTTTAATGTTTATGATTTGTTCTCCTTTGACATGGATGCAGATTTGAGGACAAAATCTTTTTGAGGGAAAGGGGGAATGATACGGAATCCGCCATCACTCATCCATGGAACTCAAGCGGAGAAAGAAAGGGAGTAAACAACATTGGAACCATTTAGTGCTACCTAGTGGATCAATTACAAGAAGTCATGCAAAGAAATATCGAGCCAACCATGGAGATTCAAGAGAACATGGGGATTAACCTCAACTTCTAATAAAAAGGGGATTCCGAGACGAATCTTTTCGAGGAAAGGGGGAAGGATACGGAATCGCTACCGCTCAAACCATAGATCTCAAGAAAGGGATGGGAGAACACCTAAGTTTCTCACATTAATGGAAAGCAACATGTTTGAGATGGAAATCTGAAATTTCAGCATATGGCATGCCCTGACCATACGTAGAAGAAAACCTAACCTTTGGCGTAATAATGTTAGCCATTTTGTTAGTTTGAGTTGTAATGTTGTTAATGGTTGGCGCCACCAATATATTGGGCCACCTTTTATTTCTTATCCTTAAGTTTCGTTTGGATAATTATTCCTTATCCTAGATTTGTTTAGATTTAACTAAATCTTTAGTTGATTTGGATTAGTTATCCTTATCCTTAAGTTGTTAAGATTGTTAGTCTTATCCTTAGTGGTTAGATTAGCTAAATCCTTAATCTTTAGTTGATTTAAACAACTATTCTAAATCCTTAAGGATCTGGACCTCTTAGAAATTAGTAGCTTGTTATAGTATTCATTCAACATTCAATTATTCAATGGAAAAGAATCTTCTTCATGGCTTTTGGCGTGTTCTTGCTTTAAAAGGGTAATAAGATTGCATTCTTCATAATCCATCAAATCAAGATAAACTTATCATTCTTTGTGGCGTTTATCTTATTCTTTTACTCTTGATTGGCTGTTTCTGCTTCTTTAAGCTTGGGTGCTTTAAGCTTTGGGTGCCATAGAGGGGGGTTTAGTTTGATCTTGGATCTCTTCCAAAACTTGTCATAGAGTTCATGGAATTTATTTCCATAGGGTTCTACGTCAATCGCCACGCAATCTTCAGTTCGTTTGGGTTTCATCATCCTTTTTCACTACTGTTTGAGAAATCCAGACCATCAAAAGCGTCAATTTGGGGACTCTTCATCCGTTTTGGGGTAACTTGCTCTCTTTTTCATCTTTTCTTTTTCTTTCAAAGCGTCAATTTTTTGGCTACTTAGAGCAACGTTATGAGAATAAAAAAAAAAAAGAAGAAAGAAGAAAGTAAGTAACAAGAAAGGAAGGAGCTTTGGACGCGTATGTAAAGTGCACGGATTAGAATAAAAAAGAAGAAAGGAAGAGAAGAAAGGCAGAGAGAGAATCGGTCGAACCCAGACGCATTGCTTCGATGGATAAAAGCCCAATAGGTATTTATCCTATTTTGTCTTGGTCTTATATAATTGAATGAACTTTTGTAAAAAACATGTGGTCCACCATTGCCTGAATTTTTAATTTATTATTGCTTTTTGCTTTTGGATTTTTGTGTGGTTGAAAAGGGAAAAAAGCTTGAGGTAGACATATGGTCCTACTGTGGTTACTGAGATTTTTTATTATTTTTACTTTGGATTTGTATTTGGTCTCCATGTTAAATACGATGGTTGTGTCTTTATTAGGGTTTTTAGGTTACTGACATTGTTAAATTTACTCATTGCATCTTTGATTTGCATGGTTATTGATGTTTACTTTAACATTGTTGCTTGTTTTTGTTTTGAATAGGAGGAGAAGGGCTTGATTATGATTTAATTATTCACTATGGAGGTGTAAAGGGGCAACATGGTTATTTTGATGAGTTTGAGTTTACCCTAACTGTAACGACCCATTTTTCTTGTGTTTAATAGTAGTTTACCGGTCTGTGAATAGTACCACCAGTCCGGAAGTTGGTATTATTTTTGGTCCAGAAAAATTACTATTTATGTTTTATATTTTTATATTTATTTAACATTTTTGGAGCATGTATGCATGGTTTTTTATGGGGTGAAAAGAAGTAAGGAATATTCTTTTGGAGAAAGTTTACGGATTAATTAGTGAATAGTGAATTATGGGGTTATTATATTTAAGTAAGGGAAATTTGAGTAATTATTTTTATGGAGGAAATTTGAGGGAATTATTTTTTATGGAATAAATTAGAGAGTTTTGTTGGAAATAAATAATATTTTGAAGGAATTTAATTGGGAATATTTGGAAAGAAAAGACCAAAAACACCTCCAATTTGGAGAAAAAGGACCAAAATGCCCCTAGTTTGCTTTATTTAAAGGCAAACCATCAATTATGAGCCCCCAAAATTTGTTCCTTCTTCTTATCCTTACACGAGTTTCCTTCTCCTCCTCCTCTTCTTCTTCTTCTTCTTCTTCTTTCTCTTCTTCATTTCTTCAATTTCCTACTTAGTAAACAGCCCATCCAACTAAACACCCATCCAACTTGATTTAAGTCATAAATCTTAGAGAGTGAAGCTAGAGAAGTAATCTTTGGTGACTAATTTCAAGGAATTTGGTGATTTTGCTACTTGGGTCAAGTAAGTGATTTTATGATAAGTGAATTATTTTTGGGTTTAGAGTTGTCTTTTAGCATATCCTTGCTTAATCATGCTCCAATTACTGCATGTTCAAATTTAATGATTTTATGTATATACATGATTTTTTTTAGTATGTTGTCATCACAACATTGGTTTGTTGTATTTTATGAGCACCACTGAGTTTTATACTCAGCGCGTTGATTTTATCATCACGCGCAGGTTTGGAGGATTTGCTGCTGGCTGTTTTAAAGACCTGGAAGAGTTAGGCATCAGAGCTGAAAGAGATTCTTTTTGGATATTAGTTGATTAGTATTTATGTAACTAAAAATTATGGCATGTATAAGTAAAGTATTACATTTTTGGAGACTGTATTAGTTAATTTATAAGTTGCTTATGCTTCTAGACAGCTTAAACCTCACGAGAAGAACTACCCTACTCATGATTTGGAGTTAGCAGCTATAGTCTTTGCTTTGAAGATTTGGAGGCATTACTTGTATGGTGAGAAGTGCCATCTGTATACGGATCATAAGAGTCTCAAATACCTGCTTACTCAAAAGGAGCTTAATTTGAGGCAGCGCAGATGGGTAGAGCTTCTTAAGGACTACGACTTCACCATTGATTACCATCCAGGTAAGGCTAATGTGGTCGCAGATGCACTTAGTAGAAAGTCCTTGGTTGCTTTATGTGCTATGAATACTCGATTATCTATGGCTAGTAATGGTGCACTTGTGGCAGAACTTATGGTTTGACCTAGCCTTCTTCAGCAAATTCGAGATGCACAGAGAGATGATGAGACGATTGTAATGTGGAAAGACCTAGTCAGAGATGGAAAGAAAAAGAGATTTGTGATTAGAGGTGATGACTGCTTGTATTTTAGGGACCATATTTGTGTGCCTAAGATTTCAGAGTTGAGAAAAGGTATCTCAAAGGAAGCTCATAGTAGTCCTTATTCTATGCATCCTGGCAGTAATAAGATGTATCAAGATTTGAAATCACAGTATTGGTGGTCGGTGATGAAGAGGGATATCACAGATTATGTGTCGAGGTGTTTGACGTGCCAGCAAGTTAAAGCAGAACATCAGTTTCCTTCTGGTTTGCTACACCCTACTTCTATTCCGAGTGGAAAATGGAGATAAGGTTACTAGGATTTTGTGACTGGATTGCCTTTAACTTCTTAAAAAGAAAGATTGCGGTTATAGGGTCATAGTTTGACAGATTAAACTAAGTCAGCACACTTTTCTTCTGTTAGGACCGACTTCACCATGGAGCAAATTTGCAGAGCTGGTATATAGTATTGAGAAGTGAAGATTACATGGGTTCCTTACTTGCCATCATTTCAGATAGAGATCCAGATTTACTTCTAGATTTTGGAAGGAAGCTAACATGAGGCCCTGGGTATAAGCTGAATTTCAGCACAGCTTTTCATCCTCAGACAAATGGTCAGTCAGAGCGGTTATTCAGATTTTGAGGTATGTTAAAGAGTTGTTCTTATTGATGTTTGAGTGGCAGTTGGAGAAGTACATTCCGACTTGTTAGATAGAATTTTCCTACAATAACAGTTATCAGGTCGATGTATTTAGACGGCCCACTTTTGAAGGCACTATATGGTAGGAGATTGTAGGACTCCACTGTGTTTGGTCAGAATTGATGAGGGCAAGATGGTAGGTCCGGATTTGATTCGGGATACAGAGGAAAAAGGTCAGAATTATCAGAGTAGATTTTGAAACGCAGCTTTCAAGGATCGTCAGGAAATCTTATGCGGATTTGAAGAGGAAAGATATGAGTATGCAGTGGGAAGATAAGGTTTTTCCTTAAGGTATCTCCATTGGAAAAAGGATTTGAATTTGGAAAGAAAGGGGAAGCTATAGGTCCTAGGTTCATTGGTCCATATGAGATCATTGAGCATGTGGGTCCCATTAGCTATAGACTAGCTTTACCACCAGACCTGGATCAGATACATAATGTTTTCCACGTCTCTATGTTGAGGAGGTATCGGTTCGACCCATCACATGTAATATCGGTGGAATTTGTGACTATAGAGCTAGATTTAACTTATGAGGAAGAACCAGTGAGAATACTTGCTAGAGAAATCAAGTAACTAAGGAAGAAGAGAATTCCTTTGGTAAAGGTTCTTTGGAGAAACCATAAGACCGAAGAAGCTACCTAGGAAAGTGAAGATATTATGAGACAACAGCATCCTCAGTTGTTTAATTCAGGTGAATTGTTAATTCAGGTTGGAATTCTCGAGGACGAAATTCCTTTTAAGGGGGGAGAACTGTAACGCCCCATTTTTCCATGTGTTTAATAGAAGTACCCGGTCTGTGAATAGTACCACCGCGTCCGGAAGTGGATATTATTTTGGTCCGGAAAAAATTATTACTTATGTTTTAATTTTATTAACATTTTTTGGAAGCATGTTATTGCATGGTTTTTATGAGCGTAGAAAGTAAGTAAGGATTATTTTTGCGAGAATTTAGATAAATTAGTGAATTATGGAATTTATGGTAAGTATATTAAAGTAAAGGAGAAATTTGAGAATTATTTTTATGGAGAAATTGAGCAATATTTTTTATGAATAAATTTAGAGTTTTGTTGAAATAAATAATATTTTGAAGGAATTAATTATAGAATTATTTGGAGAAAAGACCAAAACACCCTCCAATTTGGAGAAAAGACCCCAGAAATGCCCCTAGTTGCTTTCATTAAGCAACCATCAATATTGAGCACCAAATTTTGATTCCTTCTTTCTTATGCCTTACACATTTCCTTTTCTCCTCCTCCTCCTCCTCCTTCTTCTTCTTCTTCTTCTTCATTTTCTTCAATTTCCTACTTAGTAAACAGCCGAATCCAAACTTGATTTAAGTATAAAATCTTAGAGAGTGAAGACTAGAGAAGTAATCTTTTGGGTGACTAATTTCAAGGAATTGGGATTTTCCTACCTTGGCGTCAAGTTAAGTGATTTTATGATTAAATGTGAATTAATTTTTGGGTTTAGAGTTGTCTTTTAGCATATTCATGCTTAAATCAATGCTCCAATTACTTCTTTTATTTGTTTTCTCTTGTTTGATTTTGAGTTTCTTAACATGTAGAGGGTGGAGAGCCTTCTAACAAAGATAAAAAGCCAAAGACCAAAGCTTGAGAAAAGCTTTGATTAAAAGCTTGTTAAAGCTTGTTTGAAGGTTAGTGTTCATAAACACACTTACCTTACTCAAAATTTTGATTTGCTGCCTTTATGCTATTATGTTAATATTTTGAGATTTTGTATGAAATGATTGATTTGTTTGAATTTTGGGGTTGCGCATTACAATGCCTCTTGGATTGATGTTTGAGTATTTATGTTTGGTAGACATCTTCTACCTTGTATCTTGTGGTTCATGTTCCTTTCGTGGGCTAAAGTAAACTGAATTTGCGAAAAAACGTGATTTGAGTGAGATTTAGGACCATTTTAAAGAAAGCTGAATTTGGGAAAAACGTGTTTTTGAGTGAGATTAAGGACCATTTTTCAATCCTTTCTAGTTTCCATTTGTGTCTGAGTCCTTCACAGAAGTTGTAGCTCTACTTCTCCGCTTTCCAACCCATCCTCTTTTGTCCAATTTGGAGATGTATATCTCAACTTATGATTGAAACACACAAATAGACTCTGTTGTGTCGGGCCACATGCATCATTGAATTGAGTGCCCATTTTGACCACTAGAATGACAAGATTAGGCTCTATGTTCTTCATAAAAGTTGTTGCTCTGTGTCTTGAGACTTCCCTCGTTCTGAATTGGTTTAATTTGAGTGTTTGGTTAAGTAGGAATTCAATAAACATTGAAATTGGTTCTGCTGAATCAGGTCTGGTCTGTTGGTCTGTGTTCCTAGTTTTTGTTTGCTATCTTACCGATTGATCTGGGCTATGATCACTTCATAACATTTGTAGAATTTTTTCTTAGTCTTCTAATGAATTTGATTTCATTTAATTTGGAGACCCATAACCGAAGTTATGTTTTAAAAACACAGCAAAGGTCAATGTTACATTTATTCTGGAAATTTTCTATGTTAAGTCAATATGAGAATTTTTATGAATTACTTAAGTTGAAATTAAGTTTTTATTATGATTTTAAGAAGCCTTAAGAAAATGAATTAAATTTTTTTGGGCTTCTATATATACTTGGGTGTGGATTTGATGCATGATTTTATTTTATTGTATGATGGCTGCTCGGCATTGATTGCCTTATTGATTAAGAAGCTATATCATATGCTTAGGCACGGTGGGTGTCTTTGTTAGGGCGGACGCGCTCTATATGTATTGAAAAGGTTGGGACCTAAGGCCATTATGTAATAAGCTATGAAAACTTATCTGCTTCTTTTTTTTCCTAAGTGATGTGAGGGCCCTTATACAATATTTTTTAAGAAGTGAAATAAATGAGATCACTTTGTTATAAACTCTTAGTTTACCACAAGCATAATTTATGATATCAAATGATTTTTCTAGCATGATCGTGTTGTGTGCATATGTACTGCATGTTCAAATTTAATGATTTTTTGTTATATACATGTTTTTTTTTCGTTATGTTGTCATCACACATGGTTTGTTGCTATTTTATGAGCACCACTGAGTTTCTATACTCAGGCATTGAATTTTTATCACGCGCAGGTTGGAGATTGTGCTTTGCTGTTAACGGACCTGAAGAGTAGCATCAGAGGGTGAGAGATTCTTTTGGTAGTTGATTAGTATTTATGTAACTAAACTATGGGCATGTATAAGGATTCTTTTTTGGGACTGATATGAGTTAATTTTTATAACTTAAGCCTATTGTTGTAAATTATTTTTGGTGTATATATTGGGGAGATAAACTGGAACTTATTTAAATGGTTAGAATATTAGAAGTTTGATATGTATAAATCATCTATTTAAATTGGTGAATATTTAAATGGTTATTGAGGATTATGAAATGATAGAAGTGTATTGTGTTGTTATTGAGTTTGATGGGTTTTGGAGTTTTGGAATTGAGAGTGCTTTATTCATATGGTTTGGCACTTCTATTTTTGGGAACTCTTGCAGTTTTTTTGTAGGACTTCTCCCAAAATCATTTTTCAAACAAACTATTATTTGACTTGCTAAATCTTATGATACTAGTCACTTTATCATAATATGATTCTATATGTTAGGTGATTTATATGTAGGTTAGGACGGTGCCTCCGGCACCGAATGTGGCATCCACCGTCGGGTCTTTCGGGATCAGGCGGCGGGTGTTACACTAACATGTTGCAATGTAGATATGATGTCTGTTATCAGGGTAGATAAAGCCTTACAAAGGATGGGTATAGAGGGTGTTTGTAGATATTGGTGGTTAGAACCGGGTAAAGCATTTAGTGAGAGTCTTAAGCCACTTGAAAAAGAAAGTGATGTCTATGAAATGTCTTTATACAGTAGTAACCATGGGATCGTTCATGTATATGTAGAACACCTTAGAGTTGCTAAAATTGAGGAGGCCATAAATTTAATGCTCCTACAAGTTCTATAGTTATAGATGAAATTGTGGATGAAACTATTGATGTAACTCCAAACCCATCGACTTCAAAACCATCCAAAGCAAGCACTTCAAATCCAATTACTTGAAATAAGCATACTTTTCCTACATTATTGGGTCTGCCACCCACTGAGCAACGTTTGGTGAAAGTTTTCAATCTTTAGGTGATACTCAACATACCTTAGGTGACTTGAACCAATGGGAACTTAATGAGGACTTTGAGTTTGTGTTAGGGGAAAGTAGTGTAATAAATTTACATGAAAACGTGGGAGGGGGTGAGAAAAATGAAGTGGGAGTGAATGCACAAAATGAGACAGCAGTGAGTAATGGTGTAGAAGAAGTAAGAGGGGGTGAACAAAGTGAGGCAGGAGTGATAGAAAACTAAACTTGTCTATAACTAATTAAAAGTCATGGACGGTGGATGCATGGTCAAAGACGGTTCCTAAATGAGTAAAGTCTTGGTTGGTGAAAGCATAGTCAATGGACGGTGCCTAACTTGGACTATTGTTGGAAGGCGGCTACCAAAGTGGATTTCAAGACCACAATCATATTTGCCTATAATACATGTAAAATACGAATGATAAAGTAGACATAGAGATTTAGTTTTCTCTTATTATGTGTGTGGAGATTATAAAAAAAATAAATTAAGTGAGTTGTGAGTGTGTCTCCCTGTAATATTACTCCAGTTTAATTATAATTTGAGTATTTGTATTGAGTTTTGTGATTGTTCATAATTTAAGTAATTATATTATTTGCCAACATTTTGGTATCAGAGCTTAGTTCCAAATCTTGCCATGGCATCCACAAGTACGTTCAAAACACAAGTGCCTAGATTTGGACAAAGAGCAATCATTGATATTTGTGTTAACACAAGTGCCTAGATTGACAAAGAGCAATCATGATATTTGGTGTATACAAATGAAGGCTCTGCTGGGATCACTTGATGTGTGGGATCTCGTGGAGTCTGGATTCATCGAACCCGACGCGATGGCAGAAGCATAAATGAAGAAAGAAGAAAAGGAGGAGTTGAAGGAGCTAAGAAAGAGGGAGAAAAAGGCCTTGTTCACAATATCAAGGTCTCGATGAAACCGCGTTCGAGATAGTCGCCCCCGCTAAGACGTCAAAAGAAGCCTGAGAGATACTCCAGAAAGGGTTCGGTGGTGTCGACAAAGTGTGGTGTCGACAAAGTAAAGAAGATTCGCTTACAAGCTCTCCGCACTCAATTCGAGTCACTACATCAAGAAAGCTCGGAGTCCGTTTCTGACTATATCACGAGGGTCATCTCGATCGTTCACCAAATGAGAAGAAATGGATAAAATCTGGATGATGTTCAAGTAGTTGAAAAAATCCTACGGTCCCTTGATTCCAAATTTGATTTTGTGGCCGTGATGATAGAAGAGTCTATGGATTTAGAGGAGATGACGGTAGAGCAGCTCACATGGGCTCTCTTCAAGCACATGAACAACGACTTGTAAAGAGAGGTGAAGGAAAATCCTTAGAGCAAGCATTACAAGCGAAGCTAACTTTGAAAAATGTCAATTCTCGAGGTGGTTCTCAAAGAGGAAGATTCACATCAAGAAGAGGAAAAGGCGGTCGAACAACTACCACCATTGAACATCCCCATAATGACGATGGAGAATTAGCCGAAAGAAGAACTGATTGAGGACGCGGCCGTGGTCATGGTCAAAGTTGCGGACGAGGTCGTGTTGGATAGAGATATTACAAATCTGATGTTCAATGTCATATTTATAAAAAATATGGCCATTATGCAAAAGAGTGTTGGTATAACACCAACAACGGCGGAGAAAAGGCGAATCTCGGGGAGAAGACCGATGAAGATGGAGTACTCTTGATGGCCTATGATGGAGTAGAGAATCAAGACTCCATCACATGGTTCATAGATGCTGGCGCATCCAATCATATGTGTGGAAAAAAGAACCTATTTGTGGATCTTAACAAAAGGCGTGAAGGGTCTATTACCTTTGGCGATCTTTCCCGACGACCAATTGAGGGGAAAGGTAAAATTCTCTTTGAACTTAAAAACGGACAGCGGCTATGCATCTCTGATGTATATTATGTTCCTGATATGAAGAATAATATTTTGAGTGTCGGACAATTCCTCGAGAAGGGGTACGATATTTGAATGAAAGACCAAGCTCTTAGCATCCGTGATAAAAATAACAAACTTATCAAGAATGTCACGATGACGAAGAACCGAATGTTCCCTCTAAGACTAAGCATTAATGAGGAGAATTGTTTAAAGGCAGTAACCATAGACAATTCCACTCTTTGGCATATCCGGTCTGGCCTTCTCAATTTTGAGGCGTTGAAGTTGTTGGAAAAGAATAATATGGTGAGAGGCATGCCGAAAATTGATCGTCCTAACGAAGTATGTGAAGCATGTGTTGTTGGAAAGCAACACAGGAAGCCGTTCAAGAAGTATCCTTCAACGAGAGCAGCTGGTTGTCTCGACTTGGTCCACTCTAATGTATGCGGACCAATCACGCCTATCTCAATCAGCGAAAATAGGTACTTCTACTGATGATTATAGTGGCAAAACTTGGGTTTATATGATGAAGGAGAAAAGTGAAGTTTTAGGAAAGTTTAAAGAATTTAAAAGTATGGTCGAGAAACAAATTGGATGTCCCTTGAAGTGTTTACGCACCGATAGAGGGGGTGAGTATACTTCTCGAGAATTTGATACGTTTTACAAAGAAAATGGGATCATACATCAACTTACGATGCCGCAAATGCCCCAACAAAACGAAGTCTTAGAGAGGAAGAATCGGACCATCTTGAATACTTGAATATGGTTCGTTGTATGTTAAACGAGAGGAAGGTTCCAAAAGAATTCTGGGGAGACGCTGTTGCTTGTTCAGTTTATTTACTGAATAGGTTTCCTCCGAGGAGAGTTGGAGACATAACACTGGAAGAAGCTTGGAGCAAGAGGAGATCGAACGTTGATCATCTTCGAGTCTTCGGGTGTGTGGCAGATGCAAAGATGCAAGAAGAGAAGCGGACAAAGCTCGAAGATAAAAGCTTAAAGTGTGTTATGCTTGGATATGGAGAAAATTCCAGTGGATATAAATTATACAATCCCGTCACAAAAAGGATTGTGATGTCAAGAGATGTTGAGTTTGTTGAAGATCGTGCATGGAACTGGGAAGATAACAACCAAAAAAAGGAAATTACGGTCATAGAAGATTTAAAAAAGGACAGCGGTCAGACCGAAGAAGAAGAAAATTGGGACATTACCCCCACATGTTGGTATCCATACGGAGGAAAGTTCCTTGAGGTGATCCCTGTGAGGAAGACAAGGACAATCGTGACTTTTATAATTCACGGAGGAACGTTAATATAGACGATAGAGAACTATATGGTAACCTTTGTCTCTTTGTAGGATATGATCCCATAACAATGAGGAAGCCTCAAATTGAGGAAGCCTCAAAAGAAACAAAATGGAGACATGCCATGGAGGAGGAGATCCGATCCATCAAGAAGAACAAGACTTGGGAGCTCACCTCACTTCCACGAGGTCATAAAGCCATTGGAGTCAAATGGGTGCATAAGACAAAAACAAACGCAAATGGAGATGTGGAGAAATATAAGGCGAGGCCTGTCGTGAAAGGAGACAAGCAAAAATTCGGGATAGACTACAAAGAAGTCTTTGACCAGTGGCTCAGCTTGAGACGGTAAGATTACCCATTTCACTTGCTGCACAACAGAAATGGAGAATTTTCCAAATGGATGTGAAGTTAGCATTTTTGAATGGCAATCTTGAAGAGGAAGTTTATGTTGAACAACCACCAGGATTTATCGTCAAAGGAGAAGAAGAAAAGTTGTACCGATTAAAAAAGGCGCTCTATGGGCTGAAACAAGCTCCAAGAGCGTGGAATTCCAGAATCGATGTCTACTTTATTCGAAGTGGTTTTGCTAGGTGCCCTTACGAGCATTCTTTATACTTAGAGAATAACCCCAATGAAGATACTTTGCTTGTGTGTTTATATGTAGATGATTTGGTGTTCACAAGCAATAGTCCCTCTATGATTGGAGAATTTAAGCACTCCATGGAGAAGGAGTTTGAAATGACCGACTTGGGCCTTATGGCTTACTTTCTCGGCATTGAGGTAAAGTAAGAATAAGAAGTGATATTTATCTCTCAAAGTAAGTATGCTAGAGAGATCTTAAAAAAATTTCTATGGAGGATTGTCAACCAGTTGATACTCCGGTCGAGTATGGAGTTCGAATTACAAAAGAAGGAGAAGGGAAGTTGGTGAATCCAACTCATTACATAAGTCTCATAGGCTGTCTACGTTACTTGACGTGTACTCGACCTGATATACTCTTTGGAGTTGGTTTGGTGAGCAGATACATGGAGACTCTAAAGACCTCTCATTTCAAGAGGGCGAAAGGAATCCTAAAGTACATAAAAGGCACACTTGACTACGGGCTATTTTATTCCTGAAAAGAACCGTGGAACTTGTCGGTTTTAGTGACAGCGACTGGGCCGGAAGCATTGATGACCGCAAGAGCACATTCGGATTTGTGTTCTACCTTGGAGGTACGACATTTACTTGGTCATCTAAGAAACAATCCATTGTTGCATTATCTACTTGTGAGGTAGAGTATATTGCTGCATCATCATGTGTTTGCCATGCCATAAGGCTAAGAAGATTGTTGGAGGAGCTCAGAGTAAAACAAGGAGGCCCGACCAAGATCTACGTTGATAACAAGTCAACAATTGAGCTTGCGAAAAATCCAGTCCATCATGAAAGATCCAAACATATTGATACTCGATTTCATTTTATTCGAGAGCATATCAGGAGCAAGGACGTAGGGCTCATGCATGTAAAGACCAATGATCAAGTTGCTGACATATTTACGAAGGCTCTGAAGACTGATATGTTTCAGTACTTACGAAGCTTGCTCGGTATCACCGTCATCGAAGAGACAAGTTTAAGGGGAGGAAATGATAGAAAACTAAACTTGTCTAAAAACTTGTCTACAGCTAAATTAAAAGTCATGGAAGGTGGATGCTGGTCAAAAGACGGTTCCTATTTGAGTAAAATCTTGGTTGGTGAAAGCATAGTCAATGGACGGTGCCTAACTTGGACTATTGTTGGAAGGCTACCAAAGTGGATTCAAGACACCAATCATATTGCCTATATATATATGTAAACTACGAATGAATAAAGTAGACATAGAGATTAGTTTTCTCTTATATGTGTGTGAGATTATAAAAAAAAATAAATAAAGTGAGTTGTGAGTGTGTCTCCCTTATAATATTACTCCAGTAATATAATTGAGTATTTGTATTTGAATATTGTGATTATTCATAATTAAGTAATTTATATTATTGCCAACAAGGAGAAGGGGATGGTGTAGAAGAAGAGCTTAGGGATGATGATTATCATGTTGAGGTTGGGGATGATGATTTTGCTTACTGTTGTCAATAATAGAGGGAATGAAGCAAAGGGTAGAGGGAGACCTATAAGGACTGGTGGCATAAATGTTGGGGGTGTAGGAGATACAATTAACAAAGAGGTAGGAGATGATGAATCTGATTATGCTCCATCAGATGAATTAAGAATTGAGTCTAGTGACGATGAAGGGAGGCCTAGGTATCCAACATTTCATGATAGAGACATTTTGAAGCCAACCTTTAAGATAAGAATGTTGTTTAAGAATAGGGAACAATTCAAAGAGGCTTGTAGGAATTTTGGGATTGTCAAAAGGTTTTAAGTGTCCTTTAGCATAAACAAGAAAGAGAAAGTCCAAGCTGAGTGTCATAATAATTGTGGTTGGAAAATCTTTACAAGTAAATTCAATAAAAAATCAACCATTGACCCCACATTCTAAATAAAATAAAAAATCAACCATTGACCCCACATTCTAAATAAAAACAGGCCAGTTCACACACACATGTGCAAAAGTCTTCAGCGACTTTCATTGCACTGCCACATGGCTTTCACAAATGTACTTAGAGGACTTTAAGGTAAATCCTAGTTGGGAATTGAGTCATTTCATTAGTAGGGTTCAAAAGGAGCATGGATATACTATATGGAGAATGAAGGCATGGAGGGCTAGGGCAAAGGCACTTAGTGTCATTTATGGTGTTGAAACACATCAGTACACAATGTTGCATTACTATAGGGCAGAACTTCTTAGAACAAATCCTGGTTCCACGGTTACTTTTAAGAGTGAGGGGCGGGGGGTTTGAAGGGATGTATATATGCCTTTATCCTTTGAACAAGTGCTTCAAAGAGTGATAAGCAAAAAGCAATTAAAGCTATTAACTTTCTATATCAAGTAACTTATTTTCTGCTTTTTTTTAACTGTAACTAACTTGCCTTTTTTTTTTTTTTGCATTTTTTTAACTTGATGGGCTTCTCCAATTCAAAGGGTTTAATGAATATCATTAATAGAATGTGGCCAAATGTGGAATATAGATTGTGTGTTAGGCATATATATACTGATTATAGGACACATTTTAAAGGCAAAGAACTTAAGGACATGCTATGGGATACATCTAGGGCAAGTCATAATGCTAAGTTGAAGAAGTGTTTGGATGATATAGAAAAAAAAAAGTCCAGAAGCTAAGGAATGGTTGAGAGCTAGGCCATGTGAAAACTGGTCTAGAGCATGCTTTAGGACAAACATAAAGTGTGACATGCTTATTAATAATTTATGTGAGTCCTTCAACAAGTACATACTAGATACTAGAGACCAAGCCATAGTTACTATGCTTGAGATGGTAAGAAAAAAGCTGATGAAGAGACTGCATAGGAAGAGGGAATAAATGAAAAATGTGCAAGGTCCTTTGTGCCTTAAGATCCAAAAAAAATTAAATGAGAGTATGGAATTTGCACATTATTAGATACCTACTTTCATATGGGAACCTACGGTTCAGGTCGCAGGCCCTCAGGGTCAATATATAGTGGACATGGATCAAAATACTTGCTCTTGTAGAAGGTGAGACCTCACAGGCATTCCATGTGGACATGCCATTGCTTGCATAATGGGAAATAATAATGAAGAACCTGAGTTATATGTTAATGACTTTTACAAGGTAGACACTTATATAAAGGTTTATAGTCATTTCATAAACCCAATATATGGTCCAGAAATGGGGCATAAATCAGGGAACATGACAAATATTACTCCACCAAGTCCTATGAAAAAGAAAAGGGGTAGAAAGCCACAAGCAAAGAGAAAGCAAGTAGAGGAATTGGAGCAGGCTGCCACTAAGGGAAAACTAAGCAAGAAGGCCTTAGTGAACATGAAATATAGCATTTGTGGTGTTGTGGGGCACAA
This sequence comes from Jatropha curcas, assembly GCF_014843425.1. The sequence goes on from NW_023590681.1 coordinate 55,159, forward strand.
TAAGAGGTTTCATAGAGATAGACAGCAAGTTGAAGGTGCATCTCAGAAACCCCCTCAAGGAAAGGTAACAACATTTAATGAAATGTATTAAATTATTAATTTCTGTAATTTGAACAAGGTTTATGGTCTTATATTTTTTTGCATATGCTTGTTTCTTGTGTTTATCATAGAGTAAAAGAAGCAACACCAGCAATAGTGTTACTTCTAGGCATAAAACGCGAAAGGAAACAACAATGGAAGATGGATGATGGAAGTAACTGTGAAAGTAACTGTCCAGTGGATGATGGATGTAATATTTGTGTTTATTTCATTGTTTGTTCATTAGTGTGGTTGCATTTATTATATTGTATTGATTGTATATAATGTTTTTTGTTAGAGAGAAGTAGCAAAACTGTAGAGCATGGTGCCCTTGGTGAGAGCCAACCAACTCAGACTTCTTCAGTCATAAATGGTGCGCCTAATGCATCCCAAACTGTTGGGGCAAATCCAAGTCAGTGTAGAACACAAGGCCTAAAAGAAAGGATGTTAGTACAAGACCAAGATGGAAGTAGAGACCCTTTTGCATTATAAGAATCTTTTTTTATATTTTGAAGTTCTTTTTATGCAGTTTTTAGGAGATTTGTCTGAAATTTTTGGGAGATTTTGATGAAGTATTTGGCAGATTTTTTGTCTGAGTTAGTAGGATCTTTTTGGTGAAATTTTTGGGAGCCTTTTGATTGCTTTTTCTTAACAAGATAAAGCTTAAGAACATGATACATTCTTTTTGTGCTTCAACAGTGAATCTGCTAGCAATTAGGTGCAGCTTCAATGCTGAATCATGTAATAGGCTTTTTTTTTTTTTTCAAGTGTAATTCAATATGTTAAACAATACACACTTTTTTGTAATCTCAGTTTTACTTTTAATGAATTTCAGTTCATTTTTTGTAATCTCAGTTTTACTTTTAATGAATTTCAGTTCATGATCATTGTTGATCATTATCTTTGCAAGTTGTAATATCATCTTTATACTATATTGTTGAATTTCAGTTTATGATCATTTTTTATCATTTTAATGAATTTCAGTTCATAATCATTGTCTGATTATACTATATTCTTCAATCAATTTCCGGCAACTTGTATTCTTTAGTTTTCTATCTCTTCTTTATGTATGTCAGTTATATTCTCAGTATCAACATATGGCCAAAAGGAACAATTTTACAAATTATGTTCTCAATACATGAATCAAATATGCTTTCATTACCAATGTAAATAAAGATAAACACTTCACAAATTCATGGTCCAAAATCATCAAAGCTTTCATTAAAAGCATGGTTTAAGCTTAATAATATACAGTACAAAAGCCTAATTGCAACTACAAGTTCCAGTTCCACAATCCCTGCATAAAAACACACAGACAACAAGCCCAATACAGACCACACAGCCTTTCTATGCCTCATTTTCTTCTCTTTTTCAATCTTCTCAATCTTCCTCAGCAAAACACAAAAATTCTTCTTGATCTTTCATTAGGAACAGGGTCTGCCCACTCATGGTAATGACAATGCCATACTGTCTAAAACACAGCAAAGCAAAACAAGAGTATTGGAAAGAAAAAAAAAATAACAATATAAAAAAAACAAAGCCTAAATCTAAAATATTATCGTCACCCCATAATTGCAACAACCCCAAAATCTCTTTCCTGCGTTAGTGCTCGTCCAAGCTATCTTCAACATTGCCGCTACCCCTTCAACATTGCCGTCCAAGCTATCTTCAACATTGCCGCTACCCCACACCGGCAATCTCTTCGCAGCACTTCGTCTCGCTTACTTATAATCGATTCACTCAGATAGCTCATAGTTAAGAAATGAAATTTCAAAGTCTAATATGGCAGTGTTTATCGATTTAGGGTTTAGAAGCTACAAGGAAGACAACTACAAAGAGAAAGCGAGAGAACGCGAGATAGAGATAGAGACAGATATCTATTATAAAAAGCCAACAGAGAGAGAGAGAGAGAGTGTGCATAGATAGAGGAGAGAGAAAATGGCTGACCTGGAAAATAAAAGGGTTTTTTCATTAAATAAAAATGCCACGCATTAAATACGTGGCAATCCGGCCATTGGAATTTCTCAATTACGGCAAAAGGCGTTTTACTGTTACAAATTGGGGAATTTAGGTATTTTTATGATACAAATTGAAGATGGTATCTCGTTAAGTGATCACCCCTATAGTTGAGGTTCTTTCATTGAAAATTACCCCATTTTTTTTATAAATATAACCTAAAATTTACACCAAATAATTAAAAGCTGAATTTTTTTATCAAAAATAATAATTTTTAATATTTATGAATTAAACGATTAATTATTATTTAAAATATCATTTTTTATAATGTGTAAAACTTCACAATTTTAAAATTTTACAATTCTGCTTATTGGAATAAGACTCTATTAGATTTTAAAATTTTAATGGTTTTCAATCTAAATTTTTTTTTGGCATCTATTAAAATATTAAAATTTTATGGTATTCAATTCAGACTCTTAAAACCATAAAAATCTGATGGTATTTAATTATAACTTTTTAAAAATCCATACAAATTTGATATTTTAAAAATTGTTGATTTGGAAGAATTTTATAAAATTATTGATTTTATTGAATTTTAGAGTGCTAAATGTAAATATAAGATTCGATGACACGTCTATTCTCCAACCCAAAGATTTCAACGTTGGGGAAAATGCTCAAATTGCGTCCTTAACTTGCACCCAATATTCAGTTACCCATTTTCACCTTTTTAGCCAAAAAAAACTCATTGACTTGCAACAATTAGATCAAATTACTCATTCTTTTGGGTCGGGTAGTAAAGAGCACACAGTCAATCTCAAAATTTTTATTTTAACAAAATGATTAAAATTTGAAAAGTCCCAAAAAATCAAGAAAAACCCCTACGCATTCCTAAGTCTGCTCGTTCTCTTTCGCTGTATGTTAATCTATTAGCCTTGTCAAATAACAAAAACCCCTACGCATTCCTAAGTCTGCTCGTTCTCTTTCGCTGTATGTTAATCTATTAGCCTTGTCAAATAACAAACCCCATACCACTTACACCAGCTTAAATTCTCCATGTGCACCTAAAGATTTGTTTCTATCAAATCTTTGAAAAAACCTCTATCTTTTCATTGAAGTTGCTTGGATTGGTACAACCAGGAGTCTTGCCCCTAATGTCGGACATTGGTGATTTCAGAAAACGTGCCCTTCTCTCTCTCAAGACTTCCTTTATCCATAGCTTTGCATGTCACTAGCACTAAACAGACTCTAATAATCCAATTCTCTTGTTTCAATGATATTCATAATTTGTTTTTTCTCCAATTATTCAAAGAAACACAACAAAATTCAAACTTTGTACCATCTCATCATCATCACCATCATCTATAATTTGTCAAACACAATAATACAATTAGAAAAATGCAAAAAAAGGATTTTGAATAGAATCTCTTCTTGTCACTGAATTAATCTTACACTTTGAGAAGTTGAATCCAACTTACCAAAAACTATTTGTTAGATCTTGGTGGTGCATTTGAAGGCAAAGACTTGCATTCTTTAGTGTTTTCGTCTTCATGGAAGCTTCTTTCAGTGGGTGATGCCGTAAATGAATCCAATGTTGTGCTTGCTTTGAGAATCCTCAGTCCCACTCGGAGATTGAATCTTGAGGACCATCCGCTAAGAGAACCATTTTACCTTGAGAGGGAGAGAGAGCATATAAGGCCTTGATTTTTATTTATTTTTTTATTCCTTTTCTTTTTGAAGAAAAGACATTTAAAAAATATTTTCAAGAAAATAGAGTTAAGAATACTCCTTTCACACACCTCTTGTGCTGTGATTTGCCCACGCACAGACTCAAGCTTACTTTTGATCCAATTTTGCAAGTTAGTGAGTTTTTTTGGCGAAAAAGGCGAAAAATGGTGAATTAATTATTAGATGCAAGCTCAAGGCAAATTGAGCATTTTTCCGTTTCAAAATCTTTTAAAATTTTAATAGAATCTTAATCCAATATAGGGTAGAAGCAGGGTGGATACCTGTGAATATTAAACTGCTTGTATAGCGTACAGGTATTAAACTATAAAAATCTAAAAATAATAGAAAACTAATTTGTAAGTCATTTAAATACGAAACAAAGGCCTACCTTATATGTTTTGAAGCCTCGTACCATATTATTAATTTCTAGACTTGTGTATACACACCGATTAAATAACAATAATAGTGTAACTGTGCAAGTCTACAAGAAAACAAATCATACAATATATAATTTAATACCACACAAAAAAGACAAATATGAAGACATATAAACAACAACCAATAAATAAACCATTAATATTTATCAGATAGTTGAAAGTTTTCTTGTATTATTGAGATGTCATAGTATCTTTATAATGTTCATATTCTCCGTAAAAAACTAACAAAACACAAATTGAAGCAAAGAAGATTACATTCATCATATTATTCATTTTTACTAGAAGGATTTTAGAACATGAATCAAAATAAAAATACTATTGTCCAATTCTTCTTATGAGCAAATTACCGCAATTGTTCTTTGCGAGTCTTCATATTTTGATATCATTGTAAAATCTTCTCGTTGTTAATACTATTGAAGATATCTTTCTCAACATATGTGATCAAGCAATCATTCATCTAAGTATCTCCCATTCGATTACGTAATCAATTTTTCACTATCTTCATCATCTAAGTTTGTTAATACTATTGAAGATATCTTTCTCAACATATGTGATCAAGCAATCATTCATCTAAGTATCTCCCATTCGATTACGTAATCAATTTTTCACTATCTTCATTGTTGAGAATACTCTTTCAACTGAAGTAGTAGAAATTGGCAAAACCAAAACTAATTTCACAAGTAAATAGTATATACAAAATCTTTTTTTGATTCAACCAATTTTTTGGCAAGATCACTAATCCTTTGTAGATTTAAAAATTCATCATCGGATCTCTTACCAATAATATAATTGTGAAGTTGATTACCAAGAGTAACAATAAGCTCCATTTTAGAAAAATCATAAGGATAAAATTTAGCAAGCCAAATTAATTTTTGCTTATTAAAAGCTTGGAAAGAGTCACTTTGGATTGAAGCATGCCATACAAACAAGCAACAAAGAGTCACTTTGTTGTGCATTACGTCTTGACCTTCCTCGAACCGCAAAATTATCATCCATATTGGGAATGGTAATACTATGTTTCTCACAAAACAAAGAAACTTCATCAATTAAGGATTGCCACCCATCATCTCTCATCATTTGCAATCTTTGTTTAGAAACTCTAATAAAAAAAAAAATAGAATCAAAAGGAAGGGAAGATAATTATTTGGTTGGAAAATTATTCTAATGCTGGCCATAGGTTTGATTTAGAATTGGTTTTAGTTTGTGAAATTTCTAAATAATAATCAAACTAATAGAAATTCAATTGTAGTTAATTTTCTATCAGGTTATAACCCATTCTTTGTAATTTTTTTTAAAAATATGAATCCACATATTTGATTTAATTTTAAGTCCATCCACTTCGATTCAACCGATTTCAATTTTTCAATTCGATTTGTAATTTTAATTTCCATTTAATTTCAAAATGGAATGACTCAAAACTGGTATAAATTCATAGTTTCAGAGAATGATAGATTTGTTTAGATTCTCTAATGCCTCTCTTAATTAGATGTTTCATTGATAAACAAAGTCAATAATTTTGAGATTGAGAGAGAAAAAGCCATTTGCATTAGATTAATTAATTAGCATCCACAGATAAGTGCACCCACTATCATTTTTTCATACTTTACAAATAATTAATAATATTTTCTCATCATTAGGCTGGCAAAGAAGTAAATATATCAAAATCATATACTGCCTTTGTTCTTTCTATTTAGAAAAAATTTCTATTTTGGGTGTTCTTTTTATATAGAAAATTTTGCCTAATTTGATAACTTTGGGAATAATGCAAATGTGAAAAGTCTATTTTATTCTTATTTTAGTTGTTTGTGAAGCTTTTACTATGGGAGATTCTCAAGATAGTGGCAGACAAAGGTATAGATGAACATTTAATATGAAGAAATTTTGGAGATTTGATTTTTTACATCAATTTTGGTTAAAAAAAAAAGTATTCATATGGGTGACTTGGATGCCGATTAAAATAGAGTTTGAATAAAAAAAGCCACAAAATTTTTAGGTTGACCACAATGAAAAGAATCCCTACTGACTTTGCTCAAATATTTGAAAAATTGCGCGACATTTAAAATATGTCTTCAATAATAAAAGGCAGTTGAAAAGTTAAATGAGCACAAATTTTTATATTTCCACACAAGTTTCCTAAATAAAAGGATCAAAAAACGAATTTTCCTCTTCAACTTAGAGCATAAACTTTATTTTTTACAACTGTCTTTATTCTCTTCATTCCAACAAAGTAGTTAAAGCCTCATTGAAGATTGAAATAGAATTTAAATCATACATTGATATTAGATGAGAAATAAATGAGATATTAGGGGTAAATTAGAAAAAAAAAGGCAAAAAAAGTTAGTTAAACTACTTTCTTAAGCTTAGGGAAAAATTGGTTGTTCTTATATGAAAAGAACGGAGGGAGTACCATATTTGGAACAACGTATAATTGTGGATTATTTTGGAGGAACGAGACGTTTGCAAAGTTCACCTAATCACAAAATCTGATTTATATGCTAAAATAATTAAAGTTTAGAACCCACAATAGAAAAATTGATATCTATGATACTATATACGCATATATAAACATAATCGCATTAGGTGATAACAAGGGTTTATAAGGGAATTATAAATAGTGTTGGAGATAGGATGTGTATAATACTAATAAATTATAATATTACTATAATTTTGTTTTCAAAACTTAACAATTCATTAATAATAAATATAAATTGAGTATATTATAATACTAGCAATATCCCTCGTGCTATGCACAGTTTAAAAAAAAAGTAAAGTAAACTAAAATTAAAAGAATATATATATAAAAAAAAAGCTAAAGTAACTAAAATTTAAAAAGAATATATATATATATATATATATAATATTATATATATATATATATAGTTTTTATTAAATATATAGTTTTATTATGCTATTAAAAATATTATAAAGATATATCAATAGTAAAAAAAAGGTGTTATTTTTAATTATTGGAGTAAAAATTAGTAGCTAGACATGTATTCGGGAATATGGATTAAAAATATTGAAATTTAGAGAGATAAATAATAAAAAAAAGAAGTAAAATGAAAGGTCGTAAAATTCATTTATTTGATTTATTTTAGAATTAATCTAAAAAATAATTAACTCACTATAAAATTCATGAATAAATAATTTATTTTTAAATAATTAAAATTTGTATAAAACATCAACTTATCATGTTATAATTCTCTAACATTATGATTAATCAATTAATGTTAACATAATTTAATTTAATAAGAAAATATTTTTTGATTTTCTAATATAAAATAATCGCTACCCATATCATTAAAATTAATAAATTATTTAATTTATCTATATCATTAAAATTTGTATAAATTATTACTTAATATGCTATTAATTCTCTAATGTTATATTAATCAATTACATTTAAGAGGGTTTAATTCAATTAATAAATAATCATAAAATAATCATAAATAAATTTATTTTAGTTTAATTCAATTAATAAATAATCATAAAATAATTTATTTTAAATAAATATAAAGATAAATAATTAAGGCATTACACATGTTATTAATTGAATCCTACATGGCAACATCAAAGGAAAAATCTGCATACTTTATATATATATATATATTAATTTCTATAGGAATAAGAAATACAAATACAAAAAATTAAAATATTCTACTTGGAGATGTTTTTAATCTTGGCAGATGAGGTTAATTTTCCGGATGAAAACTGGTCAATTTTCAAATAAGACGACAAAATAAACATTCCATAATATTGTCCCGAATGTTGTTTTTTTTCTGAAACTTGTTACAATTAACACCGCAGAAGAATTTAATATACCAAACTATAATTGAGGAACAGATCGCACTACCAGACTCCATTGGTAAAAGAAACTTATCTAAACTTGAAGATGTGAAGTGTCCAACCATAAGTAACCAACAATCCATATTGTATTTCAAACTGCTAGAGAAATAAAAGATCCACATAAAAATTCATCAATAATGAGGAATAACCCAATGAAAGGAGAGAAATTAATAACCCCACTAAGAGGTAGCAAAAACACTCAAGATCTATCAACTATTATAAATTTGAGAGATTAAATCTAAATTTTATTTTAAACGATCATAAGTTTGAATATTATTAGAAAGAAAACTATACAAAATAAAATGAAAAGAAATACTAATATATTAGATAGTGTGATACCCCGAATTTTTATTTTCAAAACTTTTGAATTTTTAATAAATCGAAAATCCAAATTTTTGATGAGATGGGATGTAAGTACCGAGCAATTACAATCTGAGCCTAAATTGCAAGTTGGGCTTAAGCCTAAAACACATGATCGGAATTACTGGGTTGAGAACCTTTAGATATTTTCAAGAATGAATATGGAGCCTTAACTATTAATGTATTTTAAATATGTAAATGTGAGTGTGGTTACTATATGAATTAATTATCTTAAAAAAAATCGAATATCATGATTATTAATATTAATATTGAGTAAATAGAAGAAATGTTATAGAACCTAACTACATTAATAATAAACCAAACCGGATCAGTAAACCAGATGAAAATCTTGTAAACCAAGTAAAGTCGGGCTAACCTATTAATTTAGACCAAACCGATTCGAATCAAACCGGAATGGCCCAGAACCCTCTAGAATCACCTTCTCTCGTTTTTTGTCTCTTTTCTCTTCTTCTCCTTCCCCTGGATCACGCGACTTCCTCCTTCTCCTCCTTCCCTTCCTGTTCCAGCCGCCGGAGCCGATTAAGCTCGCTTCCTCGCCATCACCTTCTCACTGCAGCAGTTCCAATCCTTTGTCTTTCTTTCGTTCCTGTGTACCCAGTAGTCGCAGAAGGCTCGCTAGCTCGTGGACAGAAATCACATTGCGTCTCCAGCTCGATTCCCCGGCAATCAGCTCTAGTCACCTCCTCCATCGATGACGAGCATTGAACAAGGGTGAGCTGCAGTCGCTTGCTCTGGATTTGTTGAACAAGGGTGAGCTGCAGTCGCTTGCTCTGGATTTGGCGGCGACGACGAAAGTGGCGTTAGACCACTGCCAAGCCCGATCCGGCCAATTAGAGGACCAATCTCACTAAATTAACACTAGAAATGGAATCCTTGGTGAATTTTGAGTTGAATGGTATAATCGTGGCGAATTTCTAGGCAAAGGTTGCTTTTTCGACAGCCGTGCACGGCGGCGGCGGAGACGGCCCGGCGACCGGCCGGCAACACTCCGGTGAGGCTTCAAGAGGCAGAATGCTCTCCTCTCCGCGCGGATCACGAAGATAAAATCCGATTTTCGATCGGTACGCTCTAAGACTCAAATTGCGATTTTTGGTATAAATCCCGAACTAATTAATTAATGAATTAATTGAGTATTTAAGTATTTAAGGAGTATTTAAGTGAATTAAATTGAACATTGCTAAATATAGTTCTTGAATATTAGTTATAAGATTGATATTGAAATAAGAATTCTAGCTAATAATTATATAAGTTAATATACAGAATCTCAAGAAATATAAATAGGAGGAATTATAATTTATAGTATAAACAGGTAATTAATGGTATTATAGAAGTATGATTGTAGGTTAATATCAAGTAAAATTTAATTGGTATTATTATTATTATTATTATTCTTATGTTATTATTATTATTATTATTATTATTCTCATGATAAAATCCTACTTAAACGAATCGTATTCTTAATGATTATTATTATTACTATAGTTAGACGATTTATTAAAAAGGGTATAAATTAGAATAAATAAATAAATAGGGAAACTATATATATATATAGATAAGTAAAGGGAGTAGTAACCAATTATTATTATTATTATTATTATTATTCTCATGATAAAATCCTACTTAAACGAATCGTATTCTTAATGATTATTATTATTACTATAGTTAGACGATTTATTAAAAAGGGTATAAATTAGAATAAATAAATAAATAGGGAAACTATATATATATATAGATAAGTAAAGGGAGTAGTAACCAAAACTAATAAGTAAGGTAAAAATACGTTTCTCGAATTAGACCTCTTATGTAGAATTCTCTTATTATGTTAGATGTTTATAAAGTCCCCAAAGGTGAAGACAAATGTTGGAAGCGTGTAAAAATAAAGCTAGTCCTTTAAAGGACAGTAAAGAACTGTGAGTAGTGTTAGATAATTCGCATCATCCGCCTGCATTCATGCATTCACGGCTAAATGTTTTCACGGCTAAATGTTATAAGCATTATTGCCATATTGTTGAATTGCACGTATTTGGTTTGATATTAAATTTGCTTGATACCTGGTGTATGTGATATTGGTTGTGCCTTGTTTGTGTTGGAATTGGGACTGAAGTGGGTCACCATGGGTTTTTTGAGAAAATTGGTATAAGGTGGATATGGATTCTCTGAATATGATATGAAATTTGGCCTGCGTAAATGGAGATCGATGCTCCCGTGTGCAAGCTGATAATAAGGATTATGGAAAGCCGGCAGAGGTAGCTCTTTTGGGCACAACGCTGATGATCTATGATTGATCGCTGCCGCAGGGTGCCTCCTGTTGTGTGAGCCTGATGATCTAGGATTTGAGGGAGAAATAGACCGGGAAGCCGCCCTGTCCGGATTTAAAAAAAAAAAAGAGAGACGAGACAGCTGAAAAATAATCAAAGGACCGACCAGTGGAGGATATAACCGTGGATCAAATCCTCCTAATGGGGATTGGCTCCACTGGTTGGCATGTGAAAGTGTGGCATGTGGGCAGACGGCTCAATCGGGTTTCGGTGGGACTCCACTGACTACTTATTCCACGTGTATGATTATATGATGTGACAATTAACTTGATTGCTTGTGTATTGCCATTTTTGTGTGACACTGCATGAATCATAAATACTAAACGGGTGACGCGACATGAAAATAATTTTTAGCATTTGTAATGATTGTGTGGGTGAGAGAGTAATCTAATCCTACTCACATGAGTTTAGTATACACCTCCCCAAAACCCCCACTCCACCCTCCCACTGTAATAGATGAAAGAAGAATCAAGAAGAATCCTGGAGTCCAATCGAACGAACGAGATACAGATTGATAGGAGTAATAATCATTGTATTGAATATGTAAATGCAAAGGATAGTGAATTACGGAGTAGAGTTCCGCAATTGTATTCCAACTGAGTTGTAAATAAATAAATAGAGTATAGACATTTATTATTTGGATTGTACTTTAGATAGATTTGTGAAACAAATTATTAGGCCTGAATCCACAATTGGAAATAGAATGCGAGTTTTAAGTAATACAGGCTTACTACGGGCTTCGGGGGCCTTAAGCCCACTTAGGTCCTAGTGCCGGTCCGGTCCATGGAAATGGGTTGTGACAAAGTTGGTATCAGAGCATAAGTTGGGCCTTAGGAATCAATTGTCAAGCATAAGTTGGGCCTTAGGAATCAAATTGCGGTAACGTAGGAATTTGAATATAAGGGCTCTCTATGTTGGGATCAGAGGACTGTAACCACAAAGAAGGGTGTCCTGGATTTGGAATTCCCGTTTAGTGCCGGTGAAGCGCATCGTGCACGAGAATTGGCATAGGAAATCTAATAATGAAACTTAGGATTGAGAATTAAGAGTAACATATACTTAAGATAGTGAAAATCTAATCAAAAAAGGTCGGTAAACTGACGTTTATAAAATTAGATCTCATTTTTGAGTTTTCCTAGAATCGTTCCCCTCCATCTAGATATTGAAGCAGAAGATCAAGTTGGACAAATTTGGTGTAAGTGCCTGCTATCACCACAGTACACATTCGCTCGTTTGATTCGACAAGAAAAACACTGCTTCAAAAATGGCCTGATCACCCAGTACACCATGATTCGACAAGAAACACTGCTTCAAAAATTATTTGAAATGGTTTAGAAAAGAATTTGGAGTTTTAAAGACAATACGAAAGTGAATTTAATTGAACTATGATTTGAGAAAAATGTTTTTGGAAATTGTTTTGAAGTTGCAATTAATTGTTTGGTTTTATTGTTTTGTCGGCATGTCAAAAATTTATTTGATTTTAGAATTTTAAATTATTTACAATATTTGCATGTTTGATTTAATTTTTATCATATTGTCTACCCCGAGGACTAAATTATGCCTATAGAAATTAATAGTGATAAATTAATAAGAGATCAAATTCTAGAAATGTTACTGGTAGGGATTAAAAAGTGGAAAATTGTAATTTACAAGGGTTAGAAAAGGAGGATCTAGAACGAATAATCATACTAGATAAGAGATCCTTAATTTACCAAGGTGAAACTCATGAATGTAAAAAGCGAACATTTGTAAATTGCTTAAGTAGAATATTAAGGAGAATAGAGATTTATTGGAATAATAAAATATAGTCAGACGTATAAATGATAAATTGTGTCGAAGTACAATAAAAGTTATTGATTGAGGTGAATCTCAACATATATAATTTAAATAGAGTAATTAAAGTTAAATAAAAGACAAAGGTAAATTAATTATGTGATTAAATATGAAGAAAATAATGTTAACTGAGTAGGACATATTGAGGTGAGGCAGAATAACGGAACATAATAAAGAAGCGGGTAAAACTTCCTTTGCATAATTAGTATGAAGGGTAAGATTTTGGGTGTTTTAATATAGAATTAAAAGTGGTTAGTAAATAATTGGGCAAAAGTTGTGAAGTTAAAATTTGATTAATATGGAAAAGATTGACAAAGTTTGTGAAGTTTAAAATTTGAATTAATATGGAAAAGATTGACTAATAAGTATCAAATAGAATGTACTTCAAGTCACATGAAAATAATTAATTGTAATCTAATTAATAAGATAAATGGAGCAATTTAGATTGGAATCGGTTAATAGACTTATGCTTTAACTCTAGTGTGTTAATGTGAGTGAGATAGTTTTTGGTATAAACTAAAAAAATTAAAAGGAGATGAAATGAGAAAGATCGTGGAATATGTTGTAGGTAAAACTAATAAATTAAAAGGAATTTGGAATGTATCTTGGTGTGAGAGTTAATTTATGTAGACTAAGGACTAATACTATTAATTATCTAAGGTTACACGTTATAAAACTTATATAAATGGCTCTCCTTTAAACGAATCAAGTGACGAAGGTAGAGTTAGAGGTGCAAATAAAAAAATTTTAATAAAAAAGTTGAAGAGGATGAGGTAAAAACTTATATAAAATCTGCTTTAAAGAATCAAGTACGAAAGTAGATTGAGGTGCTAAATAAAAAAAAATTTAATAAAAAATTGGAAGAGGATGAGGTCGATAACTCATCATGATTAAGTAGAGATTGAAAAATTAGAATAAGGAAATCTAAGAAGTAATGACCTTAAGAACGCCATAGATTCATGTACCCATAATTAAACTCTTTTACGGATAACACTTAAATGAGGAGACATGGAGGATAAAAGAAAGATTAAAATGAATCAAAAATCTAAAGAACTTGGAGAAAACTAGGGGATGTTAAATAGTAAAAAAAAAAAGAGCTGATGATGATAATACGGTCAGTTAATTTATCTACTGTGAAATGCTAGAATAAAGAATTAGAAACAAATTGGGAAAGAAGTAAAATTCAGATGTAAGAAATATGTATATAAAAAAAATGATGATAAAATAAATAACTAAATAAATAAAATAATTATAAAATAAAAATAACTTTTGGAAAAATTTAAAGTGTGGACCAATTTACTTAATAGACTAGTAATAGTGAAAGGAACAGTACTAATGGAGAATAGAATGTTCTTAGTTTAAGGGGATCATTTAGAGCTGAAATATGTAACAATAGACTGGAACTAGATGATTTGAGGATTGTCCTCCTGGAGATAGACAATTCATTTTTGTGAAATACCAAAAGGTTTTAGAAAATACAATGGGTATTGTTTTTCAATCTTTGATGAAAATATTTTTATACTGCAATTGATATGGGTCTTAAAATGAAATAAAAGTTAAATGCAAATTTCTATTCAAAGAATTTCAAAATTTTGTATGAGTGACATGCGGATGTTTTTTAGTGGAAAGGGAAAATGATTTTGAAAATTTTTTATAGTCAGTTACCCATAGAATGGTCAACCTAGACTATAGTTGTCAACTGATTAGTTGAATTTTTGACTAAATGATTAATCTAATTATTTATATTGGTGAAACAATGTATATCGAAAATATTAGTAAATGAAGACTCTTAAATTGCTCATAAGTCCTTAGTAGACCCATTTGATAAAAAGTTATATTATGAGAGATAGAAATTTTCTCAAGAATAAGAGATACAAATCAATAAAACTTAGAGATTGATACAGTAAGAACTAAAATTTTTAGTACTATGCGTTTTAGACTATAATGAATTGTGACAAATTAGAATTAAAGAGACTTGATATGTAAATTTAAACTTTCAGGAAATTCACGAGATCAAAAGAAAATTATTCAACTCTAGGGGATATTTCGAAGTTAAAAGATATATTAATACAATACAATTTAAATATGGGACAATTAATTTTTTCGGGCTCTTCGATAAATATTAAAATTAATAAATTTAAATCCTGATAGGATGGTTGTCGGTAAAAAAAAAGAATATTCGAAGTTGATCCTTCTGTGAGACAATGCTTTGACTTAAATTGATTAGGGGGCTATCTAAAAATGATAACAATAATAGATGTAAACAACCCATAAATTTATTAAACAATTAAACTTCAAGAGGAAAGTCCGAGAATAGTTATTAAATTAGTGAAATGTACAATTATTAGTTTATATTAGTTGAGGTTGAGATTAGTTGAGGTTGAGATAATAACACCAGGTGGCCTTGTGCTAACCTGAGAAACTAGAGTCGATAAGATTAAATGGATAAATTTAAGGAAATTATAAATACCTTGCTAGACATAAATAAGGTGGCCTTAGATTGCTAACCTGGAAAACTATTGGAAGTAGATATAGTACATTAAATATGGATATAATTGTAAGTGAAATTAATAAATAACCTTGCTAGACATGAAATTATAGTAAGGATGAGATTACTTGATTCATATTTTGATACCTATATTTAAAGTACTTAAAGTTGGGAAAAAATAATATACAATTAGCTTATGTAGTTTAGAGAATGTGGATGGGACATTGGTTAGCTATTTTTCATATAATTAAGTTTATACAGAACTTTCATATCGGAAACAGTGAATTAAATTTTTTTTAAAGTGACTCAAGAGTGGTGTTTGAAAATTGAGAACATGTGAGTTAGTGATGATTATTCCTACGCTGCACGCTCATCACTCGTTTCCCCTCATGCTCTACGTACTGTTGGTGTGAATGAGTCGGTATTGTAAGACAGGCAGCGTAGGTAGAGGACTTCAAGAACGCTGTTAATTGAAAATAATAAATATATTAGGGTGAAACACGATAGTGATAACGGCTTAAGCAGCTGTTATTGAAATAATAAATATTAGGTTGAAAACGATAGTGATCGGATAAGCCGTGAAAAATCATGATTCGTAGTATAAAGAAACTAAGTGGAAGAAAACTTAATAAGTATGCTTCAATATCCTTAAGATGAATTAATAAGCAACATAAGTAAAATGAGAAGTTATTATGAAAGTCAACTTTTAATGATACATGTTAAGATAATTAAGGAATAAGTGTTAGACGTAAGTACGATGATTAAATAGAAAGTGTGGAGATCCCTATAGAGTAAGATAACTAATAGTGCGGGGATGCCCTGAGTAAATAAACTATTTAATAGTGCAGGGATGGCTTATGAAACTATAGACAACGGAAATTACAAATACGATTTTCTTGAAATTTCGAATTAGACAATAATTTTTAAACTTTTGATTTAGTAGAGCTTTCATAATAATATATGCCAGTAAAGTGAGTTAATTCTTATTATATAGAAATGTAATTTCAATTTGTTTTGCTTTTTGTAAATGATACGATTGGTTTTCATGAAGGGATGTGTAATTGTCACGACCCATTTCCGTGGACCGGACCGGACCGGCACTAAGGCCCAGGTAAGCTTAAGGCTCCCGAGGCCTGTAGTAAGCCTAAATTATCCACCAATCTGTCTACTATCTTTTCCCCAATTTCAATCAAAAACAGTAACCCATATACAAAACATTTGGGCCCGAATCTCAAAACACATAATTAATAGACCCAGGGGCTTCACAATAAATTATAATCACATTATGGGCTTATTGGTTCACCTGCAGCTAATTACATAATATTCAATTTATAGTGTAGTGCTAACAATAAGTCCAATATTAATACACAACCCTATAACTACGGAGTTCACTAATAATCAGATAAAAAAAATAATTTATACAATCCAAATTAAATAACAGGAATATAACTTTTACATTTATGACTCTGCGAAGAAGAGTGCAGAGCTTCAGTCGAACCGGCAACTTCCTAGTACCTGGGAGATTTGTTTGGGGGGGTGAGTTTTGCAACTCAGTGAATAATAATAAATAATACACATCACAAACAGTCACACACAGTCACACATATGCAACCCTGGATACTGAATGTACACAACAGTCCAATCATATGGCATCCATTATCAGTAACCCAAACAATATCACCTTCAAATAATCACATCAACGTGGAATTAGTGAGTGAGTCGCTAACCCGATGAGTCGTCCTCCCAGCCGTCCTCCCACATGGCCTATCCACTCACATGTGCACCAGGGAGCCAATCCCCCATTCTGGCTGACTGGTATAATCCTCACACGACCGGTCCTCTGATTATATATATATTTTTTTTCCAGTCTCTCTCTCTCTTTTTTTTTTTATATGCCAACAGGAGGCCACCTTGAGGGCTGCTATCAAATCTAGATTATCAGGTACGCCCAATAAAAGAAGCCAACGTGTGGTTAACAGTAACGGTAGGTGCACACGGGGGCGCCGATCTCCCATTTACCCGGCTAATCATAATCAGGATCCATATAACGGTAACGGTCTCACAAACCCACATGGCTGCCCACTTTCATCCCAATTCCACACAAACAAGGCAACAATATACTTCACAGCACATTTAAAATCAAACAAATTCTTCAATGTATTCACCAAATCATCCCAAATATACACATTATAGCAATATAAAATAATAAATGAGTTTAATATAAAAGTATATATAAGGTTTGTAAAAAAAAATGCTATGTCAAATGCATGTTAATCTCGCATTATTTTAATTATTACCCACACAGTGGATGGAGAGCGAAGTTCTAGGCTTTGATCTGTCCAGGAGGACACTAAGATGGGTCTCACAAACCCATGGTGACCCACTTCATCCCAATTCCACACAAACAAGGCACAATATATTCACAGCACAATTAATCAAACAATTCTTTCAATGTATTACACCAAATCCATCCAAATATACAATTATACAATATAAAATAAATATGAGTTTAATATAAAAGTATATATAAGGTTTGTAAAAAAAAATGCTATGCAAATGCATGTTAATCTGCATTATTTATTATTACCCACAGTGATGGAGAGCGAAGTTCTAGCTTTGATTCTGTCCAGGAGGAGCACTAGATGGACTCGAGCGATCTAAGCAAAGTAAGAATGACACCAAAAAAGAATAATTCAATCAGACCAAAATGTTTCTTTACCACTCTAAGAATTTTATTTCATATTCTAAATTTTTCTACGTAATTTAATCTCGATATTTAATTTCTTTTCTGTAATAAATTTTTATTTTAATACCGAACTCTATTTTATTTATTTTCTTCTGAAATCTATTTTATTTCCTACCAAAATTTATTTTATTTTCTACCAAAATTTCGGCACCATCTCCCCTAAAAATTGGACTATCCACATGTTAAAATAGCAACAATTTATCTAATAACTCCAAACCACACAGCCCATCCATCAGGCAATCAATCAATTTAATTTTCCCAACCTCCATCTTAATACCAATATCAACATTACCTTTAATTCTCAATTCCTCATTTCATATCAAAATTCCTCAACAAATTAATCAAAGGATTTTAATTGAATCAACACTTATATTATAAATCAATACTGAAAATTAAATTAACTTAATTTAACTACTCACAATGACTAAATTAAATTAACTAAAATAATTAACTACAATAATAAAATTAATGCAATTAACTAAAATTATTAACATTAATTTGGTTACCCCAAAATATAATCTTTTGTCGAATTTTCGCTAGATCGGGAATTCTTACGCGTGTCGGATCGAAGTACACACGCTGGAACTGTGAAGCGGTGGTCGTAGATGCACTGGAGCAGCGGCAAAGCTGTTGTGACGTCGGTAGAGGCGCGATCTGTTGTGGCAGAGCAGTGGCGGAGCAGCAGGGCAACGGTGGTGGCGCGACAAGGTGGAGATCGTGCTGCTGCCGTGCGCTACGCGATCTGGCAGAGAGCAGAGCTACTGGCTGTGGCGCGCGGAGGAGCAGAGAGACGATGCTGGCGTGTGATGGAGGTGGTGCGACTGGCTGAGCTTGTGGAGGTGGCTTGCGTCTCTGCTGATGCTGGCTGAGCTCGACGCAGACGCAGGGAAGAAGGGAAAGAAGGAAAAGAAAAGAAAAGAAAAGAAAGAAGGAAAGAAAAAGAGGAGGAAGAGGAGTAGGGAGGCGGTGGCTGGGGAGGTTATGGGTCGCCGATGGCTAACTGGAGGCGTGTGAGAGATGAGGGGTGAGCGCTGAATATAGAGAGGAGGAAGTTTCTAGATGGTTTGGGTCGAACCGGTTCGATTCAATTTGATTCAGTTCGATTCGGCCCAAATCTTTGGTTTTCAATTGGTTTTTGGATTTTTTCAATCGGTTTTCGGTTTGGCTTATCACAGTATTCGCATTAAAATATTGAAATTAATTTCCAGGCTGTCGGTTCATTAAATTAAATTGGATAATTTTTGAAAATAAAAATTCAGATTATTTCAGTAATAAAGTTAAATTTGTAAATTAAATAATCTTGGGGAAAAATATATGTTATGCATTGTATTGTAAAACTCAGTTAATTGTAAGAATTTTATTTAGAGAAAGATTTTCTAAGAATATCGGTAGTTGTATGAGGATAGTAGTGGAGATTAAGGTAATAGGACTGAATTTCTTATAAACTTATAGGTGGTTGATACCGAACACTAGAACAAAATTTTTGGGGGAAAAGGTACAATTAGAACACCTCACTTGCTTCTTTTCCTCGATCAGTGTTTTTCGCCCTTGAGTTGTCACTCAGTACTTGAAGTAATTCGTACGACCTTGAATATCGACTATGTGTTCTTCATATTCCTTCTTACTAGATTTCAATTCGAGGATGAATTGTCTTAAGGGGGGAGATTGTGATACTCTGAATTTTTATTTTCAAAATTTTTGAATTTTTAATAAATCAAAAATCCAAATTTTTGATGAAATGGGCTGTAAGTATTGAGCAATTACAATCTGGGCCTAAATTGCAAGTTGGGCTTAAGCCTAAAACACATTATCGGAATTACCGGGTTGAGAACCTTTAGATATTTTCAAGAATGAATATGGAGCCTTAACTATTAATGTATTTTAAATATGTAAATGTGAGTGTGTTTACTATATGAATTAATTATCTTAAAAAAAAATCGAATATCATGATTATTAATATTAATATTGTGTAAATGGAAGAAATGTTATAGAACCTAATTACATTAATAATAAACCAAACCGGATCTGTAAACTAGATGAAAATCTTGTAAACCAAGTAAAGTTGGGCTAACCTGTTGATTTAGACCAAACCGATTCAAATCGAACCGGAATGGCCCAGAACCCTCTAGAATCGCCTTCTCTCTTTTTTTCTCTCTTTTCTCTTATTCTCCTTCCCTTGGATCGTGCGACTTCCTCCTTCTCCTCCTTCCCTTCCCGTTCTAGCCACCGGAGCCGATTAAGCTCGCTTCCTCGCCATCACCTTCTCGCTGCAGCGGTTCCGATCCTCTGTCTCTCTTTCGTTCCTATGTACCCAGTAGTCGCAGAAGGCTTGCGAGCTCATGGACGGAAATCGTATTGCGTCTCCAGCTCGATTCCCCGGCGATCAGCTCCAGTCACCTCCTCCATCGATGACGAGCGTTGAACAAGGGTGAGTTGTAGTCGCTTGCTCTGGATTTGGCGACAACGATGAAAGTGGCGTTAGACCACTGCCAAGCCCGATCCGGCCAATTAGAGGACCGATCTCACTAAATTAACACTAGAAATGGAATCCTTGGTGAATTTCGAGCCGGCCAATTAGAGGACCGATCTCACTAAATTAACACTAGAAATGGAATCCTTGGTGAATTTCGAGTTGAATGGTATAATCGTGGCGAATTTCTGGGCAAAGGTTGCTTCTCCGACCGCCGTGCACGGCGGTGGCCCGGCGACCTGCCGGCGACACTCCGGCAAGGCTTCAAGAGACAAAATGCTCTCCTCTCCGCGCGGATCACAAAGACAAAATCCGATTTTCGATCGGTACGCTCTAAGACTCAAATTGCGATTTTTGGTATAAATCCCAAACTAATTAATTAATGAATTAATTGAGAGTATTTAAGTGAATTAAATTGAACATTGCTAAATATAGTTCTTGAATATTAGTTATAAGATTGATATTGAAATAAGAATTCTAGCTAATAATTATATAAGTTAATATACAGAATCTCAAGAAATATAAATAGGAGGAATTATAATTTATAGTATAAACAGGTAATTAATGGTATTATAGAAGTATGATTGTAGGTTAATATCAAGTAAAATTTAATTGGTATTATTATTATTATTATTATTCTTATGATAAAATACTACTTAAACGAATCGTATTCTTATTATTATTATTATTATTATTATTATTCTCATGATAAAATCCTACTTAAACGAATCGTATTCTTAATGATTATTATTATTACTATAGTTAGACGATTTATTAAAAAGGGTATAAATTAGAATAAATAAATAAATAGGGAAACTATATATATATATAGATAAGTAAAGGGAGTAGTAACCAAAACTAATAAGTAAGGTAAAAATACGTTTCTCGAATTAGACCTCTTATGTAGAATTCTCTTATTATGTTAGATGTTTATAAAGTCCCCAAAGGTGAAGACAAATGTTGGAAGCGTGTAAAAATAAAGCTAGTCCTTTAAAGGACAGTAAAGAACTGTGAGTAGTGTTAGATAATTCGCATCATCCGCCTGCATTCATGCATTCACGGCTAAATGTTAATGTTAATCATGCAATTATTGGCCAATATTTTGTGATGCACTATTTTTGTTGATATTAAATATTGCTTGACTTACCTGTGATGTGAATATTTGTCTGTTGCCTTGTTTGTGTGGATTGGGATTGAAGTGGGTCACCAATGGTTTTGTGAGAATGGGTATATGTGATATGATGGATCCTGAATATGATATGAAATTTGGCCGGGTAAATGCTAGATCGGCGCCCCCGTGTGCACCTGATAATATGGATTATATGGAAACCACGGAGTAGCCTCTTTGGGCGCACCTGATGATCTAGATTTGATCGCTGCCGCAGGGTGGCCTCATGTTGTGTGCACCTGATGATCTAGATTTGAGGGAGACGACCGGGATGCCGCCTGTCGATATTAAAAAAAAAAGAGAGAGAGAGAGAGACTGGAAAAATAATCAGAGGACCGGCAGTGTGAGGATTATACCGGTCAGCCAGAATGGGGGATTGGCTCCGTTATACCGGTCAGCCAGAATGGGGGATTGGCTCCCTAGTGCACATGTGAGTGGATGGGCCATGTGGGAGGACGGCTCATCGGGTTTCGGTGACTCAACTGACTAATTTCCACGTGATATGATTATATGAAGGTGACAATAATTGTGATTGTTGTTGTATTGCCATTTGTGTGACAAACTGTATGATCATATAACTAAACGGGTGACCACATGAAAATATTTTAGCATTTGTATAATTGTGTGGGGTGAGAGGGTTATCTAATCCAACTCACTGAGTTTATTACTCACCCCCCCCCCTCCAACCCTCCGCAGGTAATAAATGGAAAGAAGAATCCTGGAGTCCAATCGAACGAACGAGATACGGATTGATAGGAGTAATAATCATTGTATTGAATATGTAAATGCTAAATGCAAAGATAGTGAATTATTGAGTAGAGTTCCGCAATTTGTATTCCAAACTGAGTTGTAATGAATAAATAGAGTATAGAACAATTTATTATTTGGATTGTACTTTCGGATATATTTTGTGAAATAACAAATTATTTGGGCCTGAATCCAACAATTGAGATATATTTGTGAAATAAATTATTGGGCCTGAATCCACAATTGGGAATAGAATGCGAGTTTTAAGTAATACAGGCTTACTACGGGTTTCGGGGGTCTTAAGCCCACCCAGGTCCTAGTGCCGGTCCGGTCCATGGAAATGGGTTGTGACAGATAGTGTCTTGGATAATAATAAGTAAACGGGTTGGAAAAGATAATTATGAATATATCTCCATATTTCATATAATTACATTATGGTTTACAATAATGATAGGTAATTTATCTATTTGAATATTACTTATATTAGCTAAATATAATATATATACCAAGGCATAACCGAGTGGTAAGTGTATATACGACTCGTCGATAAATTTGGGTTTGAATCCCCCTCTCCCAGTACTTAAACAAAAAGACTAAATATAATATTAGTATTGCTAATAATTTTTTGCCATATGAATAGAGGTGGTAAGTTAATCTAGCTTCCTATATGATAACTACGTCAATTATGGGTAAGTAGAATGTTTTACTATCATGTATTCTATTTTAATCAAGTATATAAAGAACACTAGTTTAATTCATATAGACCAAGTCTAGGAAAGTAGTCTAATTCAAAAAAACTTAATGTGGTTGATTTTTCATTAATTCTTTTACAACATTAGCAACTCGCGACTCCTGTCATGCGAAGAAGAAAAATCAACAGAGTTGAACGACTTTCAATAAATTGTTATCTCTTTCTGCATTAATTAATTTCGCTTTGACTTGATCTTCAATTGTCTCTTACGCTTGAGCACAATGAATCACCACGACAAAATGGAAGTAAAGAGCGCGTCTGCCAGGATTTTGAAACAATTTTGACTGTTTCCATATTTTTGGCTGGGTAAGTTCCATGGACCTCATTTGTATCCGCGTCAAAATTATTTATTTATCTAAATGGATCCACTAAAGGGTACTCACTATATTAAATTTGTAAATTATACAGACTACTCAAGTACAATGGCACTTTAAATACCTTAAGGCACATGGAAGCTCATAACTTTTTCCATGGCTTCCATCTCATTTTTCTTTCTGTTTCTGTCTTTGTCATCTTTCACAGCTTTATCTCAGAAAAAACAGTCTAACATAACCATAGGATCTTCATTAACACCAAACAAAAACTCCTCTTGGCTTTCACCTTCTGGTCTTTACGCCTTTGGATTTTACAAACATAACCATAGGATCTTCATTAACACCAAACAAAAACTCCTCTTGGCTTTCACCTTCTGGTCTTTACGCCTTTGGATTTTACAAAAAAGCCAATGGCTATGCTATTGGTATATTTCTCGCCGGAATTCCTCAAAAAACGGTTGTCTGGACGGCCAACCGGAACGATCCTCCAATATCTAGTGATGTTACCTTAGTCTTTTCAAGCTCCATTGGTCTTCTTTTACGAGGACCAAGCAATTCTGTCGTTATTTCTACTTCACAAACAGCTTCATTAGCTTCAATGTCTGATTCAGGCAATTTTATGATTTATAATTCTGATAATGAAGTAATATGGCAAAGTTTTGACCATCCAACAGATACCCTTTTGCAAACTCAACGTCTTAAAGCTGGCTCAACATTATTTTCTTCTGTTTCAGAGAATGATCACTCAACTGGAAATTTTCGCTTAATCATGCAAAATGATGGAAATCTTGTTCAATATCCGATAGGATTTGGAATCCCTACAGATTCCTATTATGCAACACAAACAGCTGGGTCTGGAGATAATGTAACATTAAACTTAAGTCCTGATGGCTTGCTGTACTTGCTAAATTCAACTGGCTTCAACATAATGAATCTCACATCAGGAGGATTTTCAATGCGATATATTTACTTAATGAGAATAGATATTGATGGCATATTCAGACTATATTCACACAATCTGAGTAATAATGGAAATTGGTCTGTTTTATGGGCATCAGGATATGATAAATGTAATCCTAAAGGATTATGTGGTTTTAATAGCTATTGTATTTTGAATGATCAAGAGCCTGATTGTGAATGCCTTCCAGGATTTGGGTTTGTTATAGAAGGGAATTGGAGTGCTGGCTGTCAGAGAAGTTTCGTGGCAAAAAGTTGCAAAAATGATGATAGTGATGAAATGACTTCTGATATTAGGATTCATGAACTTGCTAATACTGGATGGGATGATAATCCATATTCTGTCATTTCAGTATCCATTAAAGAAGATTGTGAGAAAGCTTGTTTGGAGGATTGTAATTGTGATGCTGCATTTTTTAAAGGCAGCCAATGTAGAAAGCAACGATTGCCTTTAAGATACGGGAGAAGGGATCAGTCCGAGTCAAACTCAGCTTTGATCAAGGTTGGCACAACAAACAGATCAGTTGATGATCCTATAGAGAAAAAGGGTGGTAATAAGATTGGTAAAAGTATGCTGATTGTTAGTATTTCAATTATTGCATTTGGGCTTGTTATATTAGCAATTTCAGGTGTTGCTATGCATAAATACCATTCACGGGCATATGAAAGGATATCTAACAATCAGCATATTGGATTAAGTGAGGAAATTACTCTTCGGCCTTTTACATATTTAGAAATTGAAAAAATGACAGATGATTTCAAGGAAGAGATTGGAAGAGGTTCATTTGGGATAGTTTACAAAGGAGTAGTAACATCTACAGGTTTAGAAAAACTCGTAGCTGTAAAGAAATTGGAAACATCCTACAGGTTTTAGAAAAACTTGAAAAAATGACAGATGATTTCAAGGAAGAGATTGGAAGAGGTTCATTTGGGATAGTTTACAAAGGAGTAGTAACATCTACAGGTTTAGAAAAACTCGTAGCTGTAAAGAAATTGGACTGCATGTTAGACCAAGGAGAAAGAGAGTTTCAAACTGAAGTGAAAGTGATAGGGAAAACACATCACAAGAATCTTGTTCGCTTACTGGGTTATTGCAATGAAGGGTCTAATAGGCTTTTAGTATATGAATACATGTCTAATAAATCTCTTGCTCATGTTCTTTTCTCATCATCTGAAAATAGACCTTGTTTTGCGGAAAGGGTGGATATTGCGCGAAAAATAGCAAAAGGCATACTCTATTTACATGAAGAATGTGACGCACAAATCATCCATTGTGACATTAAACCAGAGAATATACTAATGGATGAGTCTAACAATCCAAAAATCTCTGATTTTGGATTGGCAAAACTACTGAAGCCTGGTCAAGCAAACACTAACACAGTAATTAGAGGAACAAGAGGATATGTTGCGCCGGAATGGCATCGGAAGTTGCCTGTGACAGTTAAAGCAGATGTTTATAGCTTCGGAATTATGTTATTGGAGATTGCCAGTTGCAGAAGGAATGTGGATCATAGCCTACAAGAAAATGAATGTGTTCTTGTGGATTGGGTTTACAATTGTTTTGAGGCTGGTGAAATACAGAAACTAGTGAGTGGTGATGAAGAAGTTGATATGAAGCAAATGGATAGAATGATTAAAATTGGACTCTGGTGCACCTTAGATGAACCATCTCTTCGCCCTTCAATGAAAAAGGTTTTGCTGATGTTGGAAGGGACGGTTGATATCCCAATTCCTCCAAGTCCTACTTCTTTTATTAGTAGCATTTAAGTTGTGTATTTTTATTATTTTTTCAGTGGTTTGTCATTGAGTTCGATTTGAAATTTAAGATTTACAATGTTAAATTCGAAACATTATCAGTTGTATTTAAGTTTTGTGTGTGAAACAATGGCTAACAAATGTAAGTTAATTTTTGGTTCTTTTCACATACTTGGCAGCTTGTGACTTTTCTGTCATGGGAAGAAGAAAATTAAAAAAGAGTGAGAATAACTTCAACCTAGCGTGAAAGAAACTCACCACAACTTGCAAGAAGGAACATGTTCTGCACTAACTTTCCAAGAAGGATCGTGATAAATATTTAGGTCCTAATCTATCAATTTGAACTTGAATTTTGACCCTTTTTTTTATGACTCCATGAATTTTGCTGAAGCTTAATCATGATTTTACATTTTTAATATTTCAGTAATAACTATATTCCTCACTAAAATGAAATAATTTTGTAAGAATTCAATTATTACTTTGCATTTTTACATTTTATTTTTACCAAGAAAAATAATTATTATTGAAATGTAGAAGTATATAGTTAGTGATGGATCTCCGATAAAGTTTGAGGAGCCACAATGATAATCACAGAAAATATAGAGTTGAGTTTATACAGGAGGCCAAATATTTAGCCATAGTCAAAATGTCACACTTGAATTGTTGGCATTAAAAAGAAATTACATCTGCATCAATCTATCTATCTATATACTGAAGACTCTATTAGAATAAAATGTATTTATAATTTAATTAGTTACTAGCACTTTTGTAATAATAGTTATTTTAGCCTTTACAGTTGTATTTAGATATAACACTTTGTAATCTCCAATTATCATATCATAATAAAGAATTATCTTTTTTTCCTAACTTTCGTTTTCTCGCTAATTTGTTCATGGTATTAGAGCATGAAGCTCGATTTGTGGGATTCTTCTTATGAAATTGTTTTTCTTTGCTTCTCTGTGATTTCTTCTCTGTTTGATCTTAAACATGGTGGAAATCATGGATACAAGCTTGTCTGGAGAGAACAATTCTGGCGGAACAAACCTTAACTCAACTCGCAGTGGCTATGGAGATCCGTTTAGCCTTCAAGTTTCGGATAATCTAGTATGATTCTCGTCTCCTCTCCTTTAACTGATAGTAATTATAGGACTTGGAGTAGGGCAATGCGTATTGCGTTGGGAGCGAAATCTAAGTTAGGGTTTATCGATGGGAAAGTAGAAATTCCAATTGAAGGTTCAATTGAATTTGATGTGTGGCAGAGATGTGATTTCAGGTCACATCTTGGATTCTTAACTCGATTTCTAAGGAGATGGTTGAATCTTTTCTCTATACCACAAATTCGAAAGAATTATGGACTGAGCTTGCTGAGCGATTCGGTGAGAGTAATGGACCGATGATTTACCAAATCCAAAGAAATATTGCGTTTGTCTCTTAGGCTAATGCTTCTATCTCAACTTACTACACGAAATTGAAGGCTCTCTGGGATGAGCTGAGTAGTATAGAGCTTGTGCCTGCTTGCACTTGTGGGACAACATCTCATTTTGTTGCTTTGTCCAATAGAGATAAGTTGATGCAATTCTTGATGGGGTTTAATGATAGTTACGATCAAGTCAGAAGTCAGATTCTGATCTTAGATCCTTTACCTAGAGTGAATAAGGTTACTACATGGTTTTGCGTGTTGAATCTCAAAGATTGGTGACTTCTAACATAAATGAGACTGTTGATAGTGTTGATCTAGGTGCTAAGACTGCATGTACTCACTATCCAGATTTTAGGAAAGGAAAATCTTGTTTTTCTATACCATATGGACACTGTGATTATTGCAACTGGGATGGGCACACAAAGGAACGTTTTTATAAGTTGATTGGATTTCCTGATCATTCTAAGAATCATAAGCCAAAGATTAGTTTCAATTCTAATCACAAGCCATTTGAGTATTCTCCTAGAGTGGCAACTCATGTTAATACTACCACTACATTGGATCTTTCTCTTTGTGATGGTGAGTGGAGCTCAACTTTGGAGACTTCATTGACTAATTCTTTTCATCAAGAGGTCATGAAACTAATGAAAGGGAAATTAAATCTGTTGCGCTTGAGGATGGCCAATCACTCAATTCTGATTCTATTTTAGGGTATATCTCCTCATCTCATTAAATATTATCATTTGTCTGCCTTGTATGATTGTTCTGATGATGATCAGATTATAAATTCAGGAGCTACTAATCACTTATCTCCTAAACTCTCTCTGTTTCATTCTCTTACTAATCTTGCCAAACCTATTCCAATTTTTTCGCCCAATCATTCTCTTTGTCATGTACATTAATCAGGTTCAGTTGTTTTAAACTCTTCTTTTACTTTGTTTGAATGTTTTGTACATTCCTGCTTTGAAGTTCAACTTACTTTCTGTTAGCAAGATCTTATCTAACAACCATTTGCTTATAATTATTTACCCTTCCTGTTGCCTTTTTCATGACCTGCTGACTAATACAGTGGTGGCAGCAGGCAAGATGGATGGTGGTCTTTACAAACTTGGTCACAATAGTTTTTCTCCATCTTACATTAGTTCTTTTCTCAGTGATCTCAGTTCTACGACATTTGTAAATACCATGTTCTCTACTTGGCATCTTAATAAAGAGAACCGTCTTTCATTCACTACAGTTTCTAATCCTTCTTTTTCTACTTGGCATGCTAGATTAGGTCATACTTTTATTAACAAACTATTACATGTTGATGCTTTGAAACACCTGGTTGATAAATCACATTCATGTTCTGTTTGTCCCTTAGCTAAGCAAACTAGATTGCGTTTTGCAAAGATTCCTATTCAAACTACACATCCCTTTGCACTTCTTCATGTTGACATATGGGGTCCTTATGCTGTTACTTCTATTTGTGGTGCTAGATTTTTCCTTACCATATTGATGACTTTTCTAGAGCCACATGGACTTATATGATGCAACATAAGAGTCAAACCTATTCTTTCCTCTATTCTTTCATTAATCAAATAGAAACTCAATATCATTCTAAAATTCAGGTTCTTAGGACTGATGATGGATCTGAATTTCTTAGCAAGGATTGTCAAACTCTTTTTTCTTCTAGAGGTATTATTCACCAAAAGTCTTATGTATACACTCCTCAACAGAATGGGATAGTTGAAAGAAAACATAGGCATTTGCTAAATGTTGCTAGAGCTCTATTTTTCTAATCTTCCTTACCAGAGAAATTTTTGTCAGAATGTGTTATGAATGCTACATATCTCATCAATTGGTTACCTATGGCTGCCCTTCATTGGGATTCTCCTTATTCAAAACTGCATGGTCATTCACCTGATTATGCTCATTTGAGGGTCTTTGGTTGTCTTTTCTATGCTACTAACATTATATACCTCAAAAAGACAAATTTGATCCTAGGGTTATTAAATCCATTTTTCTTGGTTATTCTTCTTGTCACTCAATGGTTATAAATCATACAATTTGACTACTAGGTAAGTTTTCATAAGTAGGGATGTTCAATTTTTTGAGGATCAATTTCCTTTTCAAAATATTTCTTATGATACCTCTCCTTCTTTACCTCTTGTACCCATAGCTTCAGACTCTACATCTTCTAGTTCACTTGTGTCTACCAGCTCCCCATATTTTTGTATCAGATTCTGCACGTGTCTCCTAATAATGATCCCGTTACTCCTGATTTTCCATCTGTGAGTCTTTCTTCTACTTCTGTTACTGTTCCTCTAAGAAGAAGTACTAGAGTTTCACACAAACCTTAGTGGCTTCAAGATTTTGTACATGCTGCCATCTCTAATGCTTCTGTTGCAATCTCAGTTTCACCATGTAATTTTTCTTCTAAACACCTTGCCTTTATGACTAAAGTTAGTAAGATTCCTTAACCAACCACATACCTTCAAGCATCAAAAGATCCTCATTGGATCCAAGCTATGACAGAAGAATTGAATGCCTTAGAATTGAATGGTACTTGGGAGTTGACTACTTTGCCTAAGGGTAAAAAGGCAATAGGTTCTAGGAAAAGAAAGTTCATTAAAGGTAACATGGCGTGAGATAAATGTTTTATTGGTGGACAATTCTAAACACCTATATCCCTTGTGATTATCGGTATACCCAAGAAAAATGCAGACTCTAAACCTACGTTCAAGTTTATTTGGAATGGATTTGTGATGTGAGGGAAACACAATAACCTAAAAACTCTTAAAATGGACAGGTTAGGTCTGGTACGAAACAAAAGTTCATGTGAGACCTGGAATGAAATTGATGAGTGTGGTAATTTATTCGAAGTATATACAGCAGTATATAAGGCTTCCACCCAAAATTGAGGTGGCAAATTGACATGTATAGACATTGTTCGCATAGCATTTAAAAGAGTTCTGTGCATTCGCTCGGCCTGGCCATTGTGCTGAGGAGTTTGTGGGCATGAAAATCGTTGAACAATTTTGTGGTCTTTAAAAAAATTTTAAAATTGAAAATTTTGAAATTCTCCACCACTATCACATTGACATTGCTTGAGTTTACAAGGAATTTATTTTTTCAATCATGGTTTTAAACTCAAGAAATTTTGAAAACACTTCAGACTTGAATTTTAAGGGAAAAATCCAACAATATTTGCTAAAGTCATTAAGAAACGACACATAATATTTGAAACTAAAAAGAGAAACTAATAGGAGATGTCCAAGTATCAGTATGTACGATTTCAAGAGGATGATGAGTTACATGATTGGACTCATCAAACGGAAGTTTGACATGTTTTCTTAGTTGACAAGAATTGAAAAGATTATCAAATTTTCCTACACCAACCAAATCTGAATTTTTATTCAAAAAATGAGGAAAGACTTTAATTCCTGGATGTGCCAATCGATGGTGCCATAAGTTTGGAGATGTTTTGTTTGAAAACAATGCTGATGGCGAAGAAGAAAGACAAGCACTAGCAGTAAACGGATAAAGAGACCAGAATCATTGCAACGAGTGATTGTGTCCTGTGTCGGATGTTCCTTGACAGAAAAACCAAGAGAATCAAAATCTACAGAAAAAAAATTATCTTTAGAATAACGACGAACTGAAATTAAATTTTTGCAAATTTTTGGAACAACCAAAACTTCATTTAAAATCAATTTTCGAAATTGAGTGGGAAAAATTTTATGGCCAATACGTGTGATATCAAGTTGCTTACCATTGCCAATGTGAACCTTATCTGTGCCATAATATGGTGAATACGAATATAAAGGACTTGGGTTATCGGTCATATGGTGAGTTGCACCGGTATTAGTATGCTACACAAAGGTGGTTTCTGAGTTTCCATTAAAGTGAAGGCCAGCAAAAGGTGATGACTGATCATGAATATTTCGGTTAGGACAAGTTTTGACAGTATGGTTAAAAGCATCACACAATTGACACAAGGTTGGTGGTTGACCTAAAATGGACTGGGTGTAATTAGGACTTTGAGTGGAGAATGAAGATTGCCCGCTGCCATGACCACGATTGGAGAAAAAGGTCGGTGCGCAATTATATTGTTGCGAATAGGATTGGCTATATGGTGAAATGTTTGAAAATTGAAACTGATGTGGTGAATTAAAATTGGAATTAGAAAACCACTACTGTTGTCCTCGACCAAACCGTCCACGACCACCCCTATTAGACTGTCCATGTCCACCTCTATTAACGCGACCGAGTCATCACAAAGCTTGAGAACTTTCATTAGATGTTGAAGATGAGAATTTTAACACGCGACTTTCATGTGCTAATAGAAATAACCGAAGTTCTGGAAAGGAAGGGAGTGCTTTTGTCGCAGTCATAGTTGTCACAACATCAGAATGCTCTTATGGTAGGCCAGAGAGTATCTGAAGAATAACATCATCATTTTTAACTGGACAACCAATAGCATGAAGTTGATCTGCAATGGATTTAACATGACTGAGAAACTTTGTCATTGAAAGATTGCCTTTAGTTGCTTGACTGAAACTCATTTTCAGCTGCATGTATTTAGCATTGACATGATCGTGAAAAAGCTTCTCAATTTCATCCCATGTTTCTTTAAATTAAGGAAAACCACGGTACTGTTGGTCCTCGGACCAGGGTGCGCAATTATATTGTTGCGAATAGGATTGGCTATATGGTGAAATGTTTGAAAATTGAAACTGATGTGGTGAATTAAAATTGGAATTAGAAAACCACTACTGTTGTCCTCGACCAAACCGTCCACGACCACCCCTATTAGACTGTCCATGTCCACCTCTATTAACGCGACCGAGTCATCACAAAGCTTGAGAACTTTCATTAGATGTTGAAGATGAGAATTTTAACACGCGACTTTCATGTGCTAATAGAAATAACCGAAGTTCTGGAAAGGAAGGGAGTGCTTTTGTCGCAGTCATAGTTGTCACAACATCAGAATGCTCTTATGGTAGGCCAGAGAGTATCTGAAGAATAACATCATCATTTTTAACTGGACAACCAATAGCATGAAGTTGATCTGCAATGGATTTAACATGACTGAGAAACTTTGTCATTGAAAGATTGCCTTTAGTTGCTTGACTGAAACTCATTTTCAGCTGCATGTATTTAGCATTGACATGATCGTGAAAAAGCTTCTCAATTTCATCCCATGTTTCTTTATCAGAAAGAGCAGTGCCAAGTTGAATTATATGTTTGAGAATCTTAGCAAAAACCGTGGTATGGATCCAAGATAAAATAATGGAATCAATTTATATATTTGGACTAAAGATACCTTCAGAATTAATAAGAGTTGCAGGAGGAGGAGATTCTGAACCATTTACACGTTTAGTGACTTATGACAATGAATAATATTGAGAAAGAGTGTTTTCCATAATAGAAAATTGGTAAAATCAAGAGTTTCTGATATATGGTTTTTAATATTGCTAACTGAGAAAACTGACTATGAATAAGATGAATAAGATGGAGATAATAAGAAAGATAGTGTCGTTGAATATCAAGAATCAAAAGTAAGTAAAAAGGTTGAAGAGGGGGAAGGTGCCGTGGTAGTCATGATTATGAGAAAAGAAATTGAACTTGTATTTTCATAGGGCTCTCATACCATAGAGAGACTTTTTGAGGAGAAATAGTGATCTGACCATAGGTTCAGTCACGTATGTATTTATATAGTAACTATTGGATAAATACATCATATAAAGAGATAAATATACAGGCGAAGAGATAAATATACAAGTAATTATACAGGTAATTATACAAAAATAGTAGTTTATTCTTTTAAATAGAAGTTAGCTCAGTTCGACTCATTTACCTTCGTATCTTTCATCATTGTTGTGTATGTACCAAAATACAAAAGCATGCAAGAGCCAACAAAATCAATAAGTCCAAAGTTAATTATACACATATACAAGGATAGAATAGAAAATAATTGTCTCCAAGCAAAAAAATCGATCATGATGACTACTAAAATTAGGATTATATTTACAAGTTCAAATTAAGCATGGTTATCAATATAAAATAAACAAACTTGAAAGGGTCAACTTATAGATTTCATAATAAATCTTTTTATATATAACACGTTATGATATGATACTTCAGGTACACTTAACATAATGTAACTAGAAATATGATTAATTACCTCATTTCCAATTCGCATTCTAATTTGGTGAGCGAAAGAAAAAAAAATGATCAAAATATAAAAGTACATACCTTCAAGATACAACAAAGTTACACTAATAACTTGTAAACTAAAATAGAGTAAAAAAAAATTAGGCCTCGTTTGGTTCAAGTTCACTTACTTTCCGGGAAGTTTAATTCCAAGAAGTAAAGTTTTAGAGAAGTTACTTCATGAGAAATATAGTGTGCTTATGTTTGATTGATATATTGACTTCCCAAAAAGTAAAATTTGTGTCAATAAAATATTACATATGAAATGTCAACAAACCCTACAATGAAATTGAGTATATCAATTGAAATAATTTATTGAAAATACCTATGAAGCAAGGGCAAGGTAGAGTTCTTCTAATTTCTAGAGCTCAGGAAGTGCACTTCCTTGGGTTGAGGGGATAACTTACTTCTCGTACAGTCAAGGAAGAAAGAGTTTCAAGTTTCTGGGAATTTCTATATTTTTGAGAATCAAACAAGGTGACATTTCTCACCTCCTGGGAACGTCAAGTTCCCGAGCAAAGTTATCCAACCAAACAAGGCCTTAAGGAGAGAGAACATTAGAAATAGCCATTCTTATCACACCTCTGGTTTGTCAATCAAAAGAGCATACATATAAAGGTAGAAAAGTGAGTAAACATAGAAATAGGGATGTATCATCAGTTATCTTTATAAGCAAATTTATAATTATCAGGACATTTCATTTATTTCATGACAAAAAGGTCTTTAAGAATATTTGTTTCCCATCCCAATACTTTCTTAATTGACACAAAAAGCATAAAACAACAGACATTGGATAATTTCTTGAGTCACAATATAGACGTGCAGCTTTACTTGTTTATATGGTTTCATTTCAACGAGTTCTCGATATCTATAACAAACCGATACCTAACGTCTTTATTTATCACTCGTTGAAGGGCTTCGTTCACGTACTGAATTGGAATGATTTCTATCTTTGGATAAATCTTATGAGCAGCACAGAATTCCCAGTTGGAAGTTAATTTCTTGAGTGCAGCAATATAGACGTGGGGCAGCTTGTTACTTGTTTTAGTTAATGGTTTCAGTTTCAAAGCGAGTCTTCCTCGATATCTATAACAAACGGCGATACCGGTAACGTCTTTATTTAGTCACTCGTTGGAAGGGCGTTCTGCAGCTTTACTTGTTTATATGGTTTCATTTCAACGAGTTCTCGATATCTATAACAAACCGATACCTAACGTCTTTATTTATCACTCGTTGAAGGGCTTCGTTCACGTACTGAATTGGAATGATTTCTATCTTTGGATAAATCTTATGAGCAGCACAGAATTCCAACATTTCTTGTGTCACTCTAGTCCCACCTACAACGCTACCTGTTATGCTTTTCATACCTGCCACCACACAAGCATTTTATCATTTCACTTGCAAGCCAAAAGAAGCTACCCGCTATTGTCTAGAAAGAAAATGAACTAACTGTAACGTACTCTTTCTGTTCCAACATATAGGTTGTTTTAGAATGATTATTTTATCTCAAAATATAAGTTGGGTTGAGATATTATAAAGACTAATAAATGATATTTTTCTAATGTTATTTTTATTTATATTCCTGAAATTCTAAATACTGTCATATTTGAGATTTCACGTCCCTTGAGAAAATCATTCAATTTGTTTTGAGTTACAATAAATTATTCTTAGTTTTGAAATTGAGTTGCAATAAAGTATTTGAGAAAAGAGGGAGTATCTGATACAATAATTACTTTTACAAGTTATTCCTGATTTTGAAATAATGGATAATTTGATCAAATTATGGTTGATTCTATTATAATTTAGAAGAATTAAAGTTTCCTTAATCCCCATGTAAAAACATTAGACGATTTATATTTTGTGACAGATAGAGTAATAGATTACTTATAACTATGATCGTTAAATTTATAACTCAATTTCATTGTAGTCACATATGATGGATTTATTAACTATCGATGTTATATTGCAGAACGTCATCTATCAAAACATTGTCAGAAGAGAAAAAGAAAAAAAAGAAGAAAAAAAAATACTGCAAAATGATCATGATTCGAAGTCTAAAAATTGCAGGAGAAAAATACCCGGATTAAGGTTTGCAGGACTGAATTTGACTTCACTAGGGAACGCCACAAGAACAAAAACACCATTAGTCTTCAAAAGAGCCATGAAAGGATCAAATGGATGATCACCAGAATTGCAGGAGAAAAATACCCGGATTAAGGTTTGCAGGACTGAATTTGACTTCACTAGGGAACGCCACAAGAACAAAAACACCATTAGTCTTCAAAAGAGCCATGAAAGGATCAAATGGATGATCACCAGAAGATGTGTCAATTATGAAGTCCAGTGATTTAGACAGAGCCTGCAAAAAAAATGTCAAATTTTTTATTTGAATTTATTATCATCTTACGATTTAAATTAAACTATATATATTCAATATGAGGCTAACTAAATATTTTTAAAAAGAAAAGAGGATGAAAGAAAGCTTTATATATGAGTTTACCTTCATCTGGTCTTGGTCAGAAGAGAGAACAAAATTGTCTGCACCAAGTACACTCAAAGCTTCCTCTTTTTTAGATAGGGTTGTGCTCAAGACAGTGACTTTGAGTCCAAAAGCCTTCCCAAATTTCACAGCCATATGACCAAGACCACCTAGACCAATCACTCCGAGAGATTTGCCTGCTCGGTTCATGCCATGCCGGATCATGGGATTGTATACAGTAATTCCAGCACAAAGCAAAGGTGCTGCTAAGGCCAATGGATAATCATCAGGTATCCTAAAGCAGTACCTGCATTTTTATGTCTGTTAAAAACTGATAATATAATCCTATTTTTGGGTCTATTTAATAAAAAACTAAACTTGAATTTTATATTTGAATAATATATATTTTGAAGCATAATTTTCAATATACCTGAAGATTACAGAAAAGTATAATTATACTCAACCTCCCATTTTATCATACTCGAAAAAAATTAATTAAAATTGTAACCGTAATCTATTGTTATTTTTTCATAATAGAGAGACATTGTTTGAGGGTTATAATAGAGTTAAGTTCCCTGATGAATAACTCGAATATACGCCGTGGGATGAAACGTTGCGACATTATATATTATCAGTAATTGAATAGTGGAGTATATACTTAATGATAGTGATAATACTAAGGTGAGAGTGCAGCGTGAATTAAGACCATTACGCGGGAGCTGACTAGAAAAATTTCAAGACCGTGAAAACCGGGATTATATATAGTGAAGTCAGGAATTAAAATTAGGGAGCTAAAAAAATTCAAGAGTGAAAAGGGATGAAATTGAAAAAATTAACTATTTTAGAGGACAAAATAAAAAAAAATGTAATATTTTATGAGTGATTTTTTAAAAAAAAATTTTGTTGGAGGGGAAGAGCCACCCCTTGTCCTAGCTCCGTCATTGCAGTTATATACACACATATAATAAGCTATTTTTCATTTCGATTTAAATTAAATGAGTATAATTGTAATTAAATGTCTAAATTAAAAAATAGTTATTTTTTTTCACCAAAATATAATCTACTGGTAAATACATATACGACCTTACAAGATACAAGTTTGAATTCGCATTCCTCAATCTCAAAAAAAAAATAATAATAATAATATTAAAAGGTTATAATACAATTAATTTTTCATGTGACTCTCCTCTTCACTCATCAAATTAGTAAAAACTTTTATAATCCAAAGTTTTCAAATTTTAGATCTCTCACTTTCTATATACTTGTTTGGCTGAATGACATCCAAGTCTTTTTATATTATTAACAAATTCATTTTAAATATTTGAAAAATAAACTTATTTTTAAGGAATTTGAAAAAAGAACTTGGGAATAAAATTTGCTTCATAAGGCAACAAGAAACAAGAACATTTCTTACATAATTTTAGAATAATTTTCACGAAAGTATATAAAATTATAGAGCACTTGCCTTTGATGAACAACAATGTAGCTAGAATATCCTCCTTTGGTGATTGTACCATCCGTATCAATGCCATTAAAAGTGAAAACTATTCCTTTTACACAATTAACTTCTTCCCCTTCATTACAATACTCACAATCTCTGCAAGAATTGACGTAATTTGATGAACAACAATGTAGCTAGAATATCCTCCTTTGGTTTTGATGAACAACAATGTAGCTAGAATATCCTCCTTTGGTGATTGTACCATCCGTATCAATGCCATTAAAAGTGAAAACTATTCCTTTTACACAATTAACTTCTTCCCCTTCATTACAATACTCACAATCTCTGCAAGAATTGACGTAAGTACCTACTCCGACATGATCGCCAACCTTGAAATGGCTGACATTTGATCCCACCTCTTTAACAGTTCCAACAATCTCATGTCTGCAGCCAAATCACAACCAATTCAAGAGAATCATCAATTCAGTCATATAATGCAATTACTAGTACACAATACACATACCCCGGCACCAAAGGGTACTTGGAATATCCAAGTTTATTCGTTGTCGAACCAACATCAGCATAGCAGATTCCACAATGTGTGATTTTCAGAGACACATCTTCGCTGCCCACAGCCCTGAATATGTTCTCTTTCGATTAGATTGTAGCTTATTATAGACATGTTCGGCAAAATTAGTTGTTTTGGTAGCTTTTACCTGTTTGAGCAACTTTTTTTTAAAAAGCTAAAAAGTTAAAAGTTATAAGGGTTGACCTTTTATAAACGCTACTTTTACGAGTTAATTCAAATACTATATTACCAAACACCGTAAAAAAAATAATGTTTAACGTTTTAATTAAACAAAATATCAAAAGCTATTTAAAAAGTTGTTGCAGAACAAAACTGTATTATTAAGTAGGCCTTCAAAACCTTCTAAACTGAAAATTCTGAACCAGAGATTGAAACCAATTATTCAATTTGGGACCAAAATCGGCTTGGAAATGGAGGGTCAACCAGCAGTTCCAAGCTGATTTTGGTCTAATTCTAATCCAAACAGGAATAGTGGCTAGGTATACAGATATGCTATATAAAACTTCCAGACGTATAAAATTATACCTGCGGCTGAATTTCTGCGGCTGAATTTGTAAGGCGATAAAACTCCAGATGGGTCTTTCGCCGCCCATGCAAGGCACTCTTCCTTTGTACTTTCAGAACTCATTTCTATGTGTATCTATCTATTTCAACATAAACCATAAGCATATTATTTTATCATTTTAAATGATATTTATGTAAAAGAAGATTGGCAAAATTATAGGACATAACTGAAATTTATTTCTATATAATTTTTAGTAAAAAAATTGCAAACAAGAAATATACACAGCTGCTACAACTGATGCTCTAGACTTTTAAATTCCTCGTCAATGTAAGAAATCACTCAACTTTCCCAACTATAATATTACAAACCAAAACCAAATAATATAATTTCAAAAAACACAAAATTGAACCTTGTTTGAACAGCTAAAATTGATGCATGCTTCACAATTCCGAAATTTTAATTTCACTTTTCATTTTACATTCCAACTACAAATAACAAAATGAACCCTTAAATCCCACATAGATATTTGAAAAAAAAAAAAAATTGTTTTCAGGTTCTGCGTACTGAGCAGACTTAGTTATATATGGTACTAGAAACTGAAATACCCAATTAATAATAAGGTACTAGAAAGAGAAATTAAAACAGAGAATTGATTCACTTAAACAAAGAACATAAATCAAATAAAAAAAATGGGAAGATGAAGAGAAGAGATTTGCGCTTACTAGTGGTCAATGAAGGATGAGAAGAAATTTCCAATTATTGTGTTCTTTTTTCTTGCAAAATGGATCATCATCTCACAGGAAAATAAAGTCTTAAGGCAAATAAATGGGTGAACTTATAGTGTGGTGTTGGCGAACCCTTAACCACAAAGCATCAGTCCAGAGGTAAGTGCGATGGGAATTCTGGGTCCCATATTATTGTGATTGATTCTGATCACACTAGTGCCAATTTTATTTAATTGTATTTTGTTTTTTGTTCGTTTTTTTTTTTTTTTTTTTTTTTTTTTATCCATCCCGACTAATTGCGCTGGGCAGGCCTAGAAAGGGGACAAAAGTGTTTCTTTCCGAGTGTTTAAAAAGACTTCATATCGAAGGCTCGAACTCAAAACCTTTGGTTAAGAGAATATATTTTATTTAATTGTGATTTTGTTTGTTCTCTTTATGTGCATATATTATTACCCTGTTTATTATATCACATGTAAATAGCAAACTGTATAATATGGGCAGTTACATGCAGTCAATAATTTTTCTATATAATTTATAATTTCTCCCTTTCTTTCCTGATTCTGCAAGTCCCTCTCCTCTCCCTCTTTCTTCTATTTCCCCTCTGTTTTTAGTCAATAAACAATAATTAGGAATTTCGTGTCTGCAATTTTAACTGACATGGAATATATAATTGTAAGTTTAAATGTCTTTTTCATTGAAAAAATATATATAGAAATGTATAATTAAGGCTTTGTCCAGATGAGGAGAAGGAAAAGTCATTAAAGTAGAGTCAAGTAAATATGAGAAGGCAAGGTGAAGTAAAGGTAATGTTACATTTGCCGATCAGGGTAGTGATCTGATTGATTTTTTCACTTATATGAAGAGTGAGAAGTTTCGAGTTCGAGTCTTTTTGACCACATTTATTTTCACTAATTTAGTGAATCGTGAAAATAGCTATCCCTCTAGTGTTATTTCGGCCCATAACAGCCTCCAATGAATTAAAAAAAAAAAACTATCCACTATATAGCCTGTAATGTTATTTTAACCTATAAAAGCCTCCAATAATTTTTTTTTTAAAAAAAGTAATGTTATATTTGGAAGTAAGGTAAAGTAAATAAAGATTTAAAAGTTAATGTTATGTTAACCTATAAAGCCTCCAATAATTTTTGTTTTTAAAAAAAAATAATGTTTATATTTGGAAATAATAAAAGTAAATAAAGATTTAAAACGGTTTGCTTCAGCAGTTTGTTAAAAGATTAAAATTCAATTTATTAAGGATTTTAATAAAAAAAAAAAAAAAAAAAAAAAAAAAAAAAAAAAAAAAACTCTCATTTTAAACATATAAGTTGGTCGAATTACCTTACCTTCAAAAAACCCAAACCCCCCTCCTCCCCTCCAAAAGTCAAGGTTCATCCACTCAAATGGGCCGCTGTTTATCCCTTGTTAATTCAATTAAAGGTCCTTTACAGTCTGGTTGGGAGGTTCAAACGGTACATATTTACAGGGCAGCTAAACCATTCCATTGGATACTGATATTCTTCAGGCTCCAACAGCAGAATTCTAAAAAATGTTCCAATATGTTCTTTAAGATCCCGTAAAGCATTAATTCTGCATTACAGCTTCGGTAATTACATGGTAATACTAAAGCATTTAATGATAATACCTTTCACTTAATAGAAATTGGATATCGTATTTTGCCAACCATCAATACCCCTTTGACACCTTGTCAAGATTGTCAAGAGCATCAAAAACGTTCTGCAAAGTTACCTCTTCCACTATAACAACCTTGTCTCTTGATTTAGATCCAGAGCCTATGGATACCTGCCTTCTTTTCACACTTAATACCTGTTGACCAACAAGAAATCAATAATAGAGGATTCAAATATGATTTTGATTGCATTATACTAATACAATGCTACTTGAATTCATTAGCAAGGGTACATTTGGTGTTATCTTCATTTTATGTTCTTGTTCCTGGAAAAAGAACTTCAAGTGCTCTTAGTAAAA
This sequence comes from Jatropha curcas, assembly GCF_014843425.1. The sequence continues at coordinate 96,472 of NW_023590681.1, forward strand.
TTGTTTCTGTTTCTTCTTTGACATTTTAGCAACCCTCAAACAAGAAACAAATCAGTAAATAAATAAAATCAAACCCATATAACATGGTTTTTTGAACCATCTTAAAATCCATCACCAAATAGCAGCCTTATCCACTATTGAAACCAACACCAAAAGCGCCCTTATATATGTTCCTGCCACTACCAAAACAGCCACCATCAGTCTCCTACCACCCATTCCCCCCACCCCAAAAACTAATCTGCCATTTATCATCATCATTAGGACAGCTTCACTACTAATACTATCATCTATTCATCTTACCCTCACAGCTGCTCTGCCTGTCTCTTTTAACCTAACCTTGAATGAACAAATCAAAATAATCATAACAGCCCACCATTCTAACCGCATACCAATACTTCTACCAGCTACTCAACCACCACGGCCTTCACCGTCAAGATATCACGATCATAGCCACCAATCTAATATCAGAATTGCCCACTGCTACTATAGCTGCAACTCCAGAATCACCTACTACCACTGCCACCAACCACCTCTACCTCCATTAATTGATAATCTTTAATCCCAATCCTTTACCCCTTCTGCATTACATACTTATCTGCTGTTCCTGCAATCTCTCACCACCTTTTTTTTTTAAAGCATAGACAAACAAGCTAGTAATTAGGCTCAAACCTCAAACTAAACATAACTAGCAACAAAAATGAAGAGATAGAAACTCTCAAATTTGCATGAAATCTATTCCTGACGACCAAAACCTCTTCACAACTAATGAATTTCTAATAATGCCATATATATATCCTAACCATAGTTCCCATGTTTTTAAACAATATACTATCCATCCAAAAAAAAAAAAAAAATTCATTGGTTGGAAAAAAAAAGTATAGCAAATATTAGGCATCTAAAAGAATTAAATTTTCCACAAGTAACAAATTTGGCATCCGCACATAGAATATACAATAGTAAAAGGAAAAAATGTAAAAATAACGGAAGCAAGAGCACCATTGCAGCAGCCAAAATTGCTGTGGCCATTACTCTCTACGTAATGACGAGACTAAAACACTCTCAAGAGGAACTTCTTGAGTAAACAGTTAGACTTCATTGCATTGGCTAAAGCAAAATAAGCCCAATCTCTTCAAAATTAAATAAATAAATTGATAGATGATCACTGAGTTGCATGTTGAAGTTTGGTTACTGAGTTGCTCATAGAAGGAGCTCGTGACAAATAAGGGCCTCCATTCATCTTTTTGAACAGGGCTCAGTGGTTGACCATGAGCAGTGGTTGACCATGAGAATCTGTCTGATTTCATTAAACTTCTTGATATTTGGTAAACAGCCAATAGCAGATTTTCTGGAATTTTGATTGAGTTGATTGAATTTTTATGATGAATTCACTATTGTTAGATAAGTGAAATTAAATGATGAAAAATGTTCAGTGGATGTGAGCCTTTTAGCTGAGGTATTAGTTAGATTTTGGCAATTCATCAAAAATTTCGGATGGGTTTTTATAATGTTCTGTTGGGTGCTTGTTAGAATCATTGGCTGAAAATTAATCATTTAGTAGGTGGGGAGGAGAAACAAAATCTCTGCAAATAAGTATTAGACTCAGTCATCTTTTCCTTGTCAATCAAAGGAGTTTACAATATTTAAAAAAATAAAATCTATAATAATAATAACTTCAAAGAAAAAAACAAATTCACAGGCTTCGACTTGATTTAACATTTTCATTACTTCTAGTTAAGTAACAATAAATAAACAGCTACCTGAGAAATGAGTATATAATCAAGAAAAAGGAGAACTTACAGAACTAATATAATCAAGAAGAGCTGCGTTAGCTTCACCATCCTTGGCTGGGGCGTCTATCTGCACACCTAAAGCTTCATCACTGAAATCTATAATCAGATAAACACAATTAGTAAGATTTTTACAAATTAACAAACGATTTTTACAAATTAAGCAAAACACAGCGAGGAGAGAGGAGAGAGAGAGAGAGAGAGAAGACAGACAGAGACAGAGACAGAGACAGAGACAGATAGAACCCGTGATTAGAGGAGAGACAGATAGACACCCGTGATAGAGGCGGATTTAGAGCCAGGCTTGGCGTGGATGGTGATGGCAACAGAGGAGGGAGGCACGAAACGGATGCACGACGGGTAATTGTTTTGTATAGTTGGTACTGACGGCTTTGGCTTATTTGAATCGGCCGAGTTGGCCTTCGCTTTCCCCTTCTTCGCCGGTGCCATTAAAGCATGTTTTTTCTTCGCCTTTGGAATTTTAACCTGAGATAGTCGAAAACGTAATTAGATGGTCGTTTAAAATGGAAAAAATACTCGATTACAACTGTTTACCCCAAAATCAATTTTTTCAGGGTAATTTTCACCGGAAGGAATTGAACTATACGGATAATCATTTAACGGGTACCATCTTCAATGTGTATCGTAAAAATATCTAAACTCTCCAATTTGTAACAGTAAAAGACGGGATACCATCTTCAATGTATCATAAAAATATCTGAACTCTCCAATTTGTAACAGTAATATGTCTTTTGCCTAATTTAAGAAATTTCAATGGCCGGATTGCCACGTAGTGGCATTTTTATTTAATGAAAAAATTCTCTTATTTTCCATGTTAGCCATTTTCTCTCTCCTCCATCTCAACACTCAGACCCCAACCCCTCTCTCTCTCTCTCTCTCTCTCTTCACTTTGTCGATTAAGTTTCTTTTTTGTATTTTTTTTTTTTTTTTTGGTCTCTTTTCTTTCTCTTTGCATCGACAATTTTTGAAACCCATTCGAGGTCTCCCCTGAACTGAACCAAATCGCCAACGCCATCTTCAGTTCGTTTGGGTTTCGATCATCCATTTTCACTACTACTGTTTGAGAAATCCAGACCATCAAAAGCATCAATTTGGGGACTCTTCATCAGTTTTAGGGTGACTTGCTCTCTTTTTGCATCTTTTCTTTTTCTTTCAAAGCGTCAATTTTTTGGCTACTTAGAGCAACGTTATGAGAATAAAAAAAAAAAAGAAGAAAGAAGAAAGTAAGTAACAAGAAAGGAAGGAGCTTTGGACGCATATGTAAAGTGCACGGATTAGAATAAAAAAGAAGAAAGGAAGAGAGAAGAAAGGCAGAGAGAGAATCGGTGGAACCCAGATGCATTGCTTCGATGGATAAAAACCCAATAGGTATTTATCCTATTTTGTCTTATTTTATATTGAATGACTTTGTTGTAGAAAACATGTGGCCCAATAGGTATTTATCCTATTTTGTCTTATTTTATATTGAATGACTTTGTTGTAGAAAACATGTGGTCCACCATTGCTGAAAATTTTTATTATTATTGCTTTTGGATTTTTGTGTGGTTGAAAAGGGCAAAAAGCTTGAGGTAGACATATGGTCCTACTGTGGTTACTGAGATTTTTTTATTATTTTTACTTTGGATTTGTGTTTGGTCTCCATGTTAAATACGATGGTTGTGTCTTTATTAGGGTTTTTAGGTTACTAACATTGTTAAATTTACTCACTGCATCTTTGATTTGCATGGTTATTGATGTTTACTTTAAAATTGTTGCTTGTTTTTGTTTTGAGTAGGAGGAGAAGGGCTTGATTATGATTTAATTATTCACTATGGAGGTGTAAAGGGGCAACATGGTTATTTTGAGGAGTCTGAGTTTACCCTAACATGTTGCAATGTAGATATGATGTCTATTATCAGGGTAGATAAAGCCTTACAAAGGATGGGTATAGAGGGTGTTTGTAGACATTGGTGCTTAGAACCGGGTAAAGAATTTAGTGAGAGTCTTAAGCCACTTGAAAAAGAAAGTGATGTCTATGAAATGTCTTTATACAGTAGTAACCATGAGATCGTTCATGTGTATGTAGAACACCTTAGAGTTGCTAAAATTGAGGAAGCCATAAATATTAATGCTCCTACAAGTTCTATAGTTATAGATGAAATTGTGGATGAAACTATTGATGTAACTCCAAAACCATCCAAGCCAAGCACTTCAAATCCAATTACTTGAAATAAGCATACTTTTCCTACATTATTGGGTCTGCCACCCACTGAGCAACATTTAGGTGAAAGTTTTCAATCTTTAGGTGATACTTAACATACCTTAGGTGACTAACATACCTTAGGTGACTTGAACCAATGGGAACTTAATGAGGACTTTGAGTTTGTGTTAGGGGAAAGTAGTGTAATAAATTTACATGAAAACGTGGGAGGGGGTGAGGAAAATGAAGTGGGAGTGAATGCACAAAATGAGACAGCTGTGAGTAATGGTGTAGAAGAAGTAAGAGGGGATGAACAAAGTGAGGCAGAAGTGATAGAAAACTAAACTTGTCTACAGCTAATTAAAAGTCATGGACGGTGGATGCATGGTCAAAGACGGTTCCTAAATGAGTAAAGTCTTGGTTGGTGAAAGCATAGCAATCGTCAGTGAACGCTAACTTGGACTTAGATTGTTAGAAGGCTAACAAAGATCGATTCAAGACCAATCTAATCATATTGCCATGGTATTTATATAAGACATGCTAAAATTCGTAATGAGCGAGAAATGAATAAAGTAGGCATAGAGAATTCAGTGTTTCTCTATATGTGTTGTGAAGATTATAAAAAAGAAAGAAAAAAAAAAACAGTGGAGGTTAGTAGAGGATGGTCTCTCTTTAATATTCTCCAGTTAATATACGCATATGGAGTATTTGGTATTGAGTATTGTGATTGTTCCATAATTCACTAATTTTTTATAGTTAATGAGAATCGATTTGGTATCAGAGCTGTAGTTCAAAAATCTTGCATGGCAATCTGGCACAAGTACGTTCCAAACCAAGTGCTAGATTGACAACGAGCAATTGTGACATCCTAGACCGGAGTCGAGTCTTTGCCCCATAGTCGAGTCTTTTTGCATTAGAGTCGAGTTTGAAGTCGAGTTGAACAAACCCGGATTGGGGTAGAATGGGATTATTAGTGGACTTGACTTGATTTGAGGAGAGAAAGGTAGCAAATGTAAGGATTAGGATTTAATGGCATTGAAAAAGAACAAGCTGGGTATTAAGCTTATAGGCTTTTTACATATTGAGGTATTCATTAGTAGTTTCCATCAATTTTATCTTTGATTTTGTGATTACTTAAAACCCGTAATCAATCATTTTACTTTCCTCCATTGTTACATCTTTTTATCTTTATCTTCTTCATTATTCTTCATGGTCCTTTGTAGGTCATCCTCAATCTCTCCTCGCAGTAAGTAGATATGTACTTCAGCTTATTGTTATTCAGTCTCTACTTGAGTGATTTGTAGATAAGCGTTGTAAGATATTGATGTGTATAGGAGAAGGATGTTACAAATTTTGGTATCAGAGCCTAGTTAGTTTTTCCCTGGCTTTGCATTCATAAGTCAGTATAGTGTACATGCCTGACTACCCTGATTGAACTAAGCAGTTGTTGTTTCTTATTAGGAGGATGCTACAAGGAGGGTGAGAGTGAGTCACCCCTCCAGAGAGTGGAGGGTGAGGCTTCCAGCAAGCAACAGGTCAACGAGCATTATTAAAGCAACGCAGATACTTTCGATCAGATTGCAGGGTGATGCTTCAAGTCACCAGTCGTAATAGAAAAGCGATAAGAAAGCCCCACTGGAGAAGCTTTGAAATATGTGCGAAGGAATTAGTGCCATAAAGAGATAGTGCCAGAAATAGCTGAGTATTGGTTAGAATGGGACATTGAGAGTTCTGAACAATTCAGTGTATCACTAGAGGACAAGTTGATTTGTGCCACATATTGCGTAATGAGATGAAGCATATACATGGGTGGACTAACTGTTGTCAGCACAGCGAGTATCTAACAGAGCAGGCGTACATGAGCAATATCTTTATGATGATTCAAGAAAAGTTTATCACAGAGGCTTACTCTAGATGCGAGAAGGAAGGACTTCTTAATACCTTCCGACAGAACAGACTGTCAGTTTTTCAGAATATGAAAGAGAAGTTTACCAGCTCAGGCCGTATGGTAAAGGGGATATAGTGGCTACAGAAGTGCCGAAGTAAAAAGTTTCAGGAAGGCCTGAACGATGAGATTCAGATGGGAGTGGTAGCGTCCAGATTCAGAGAGTTCTCAGCTTTGGTAGAGGCAGCTCAGGAGGTAGAGGCAGCTCAGGAGATAGAGCGAATTCAGGCCAGTCAGCGTACCAGACGCCAGCGGTCTCAACAAAGGAGAGACCAGACTCAGAGTGCACCCAGTAGTTATCAGTCAGAAAGCAAGAGATTCAGAGGTGCTAGTAGTTCAGCTAGTGCTAGACCTTCCTTTAGCCAAGGCGTAGCTAGGGGTGCTAACATGCCAGCGGTATCAGTTGTGGCTAGTTCTGCCAGTGGGTGGCTAGTTCTGCCGGTGGTAGTCGAGGTTCTGGCAGAGGAACTGGTAGAGGTACCGGTAGAGGTACAGAGTCAGCCGGTTATACTTTTCCACCTTGTGAACCTTGTGGCAGACAACATGATGGAGATTGTTGGATGGTGACTGGTAAATGCTGGATATGCGGAGCATCAGACCATCAGAAGGAGGACTGTCCTAAGAGGGCAAAAGTTCCTGCACAGTTCATAGCAGGCAGAGGTAGAGGTGAGACCTTCGGAGGGCAGAGACAACAATCAGAGACTGTGGATAGATCTGAGACTAGAGTTCCAGCCAGGGTCTATGCTATGCGAGCCAGGGAAGATGGAGAAGCTCCAGATGTAATAGTTAGTGAGTTTTCTTTATGTGATCATATAGTTTATGCTTTAATTAATCCTGGATCATCACGTTCATACATTAGCGTACCTAAACCTTGGGTTAAAGGGTTAGCAGTTGCATATCTAAACCTTGGGTTAAAGGGTTAGAAGTTGTATATGTGAGTCAGGGTCTGGTAGTTACTAATCCACTAGGTGATGTAGTAAAAACCGATACAGTGATCGAAGGATGTCCAATTGTTATTCAGGGAAAAGAGTTTCCAGGAGATCTTATGGAGTTGCCATTTAGAGAATTTGATGTTATTCTGGGTATGGATTGGCTATCTAGACATCAGGCTCTAGTTGATTGTACTTCAGACACTGAGGGATAAACAGCTGTATGCCAAGCTCAGTAAGTGTGAGTTTTGGCTGGAAGAAGTTTCTTTCTTAGGACATGTGGTATGCCATTCTTTCTGGGTAATGTGATATCAGCCATTGGCAAGGCAAAGAGATTAGATGTCAGAAGGGTTGTGAAAGCAACTTTGGTATGTGCATTACCCACGCAAAGCAAAACCGAACAGTACAAAGTGCAAAACATACCCAATCTCGAGTGTGTCGGATTATCCATGGATGTATTTACCAGAAGAGTTACGCGATGGGGGGGATTAACTAACAAAAGGAGGGGAAGTGAGTTTACCATAGATGGTCTATCCTAGAGTAGCACCATATCAATTGCACCTTTACAAGAATGGCACTAGCACTGAGCTTAAAAGAAGTTGAATTTCAGCTGCAGGAGTTATTAGAAAGAGGCCTTTATACTCAGACCACTCAGGTGTATCACCTTGGGTGAGGCCACAGGTATTATTCTGTAAAGAAAAGATGGATTCATTCAATTGTGCAGTTGACAGACTTAGCAAGACAACTGAACAAACGACAAGTACAAGAATAGAGTTTATCCATTGCCTGTCGCAATGATGAATTTGTTTTGATCAATTAAAGGGTGCAGGTAATGTTTCTTAAAAACCAAATCGATCCCTCAGGTCGGGGATATGAAGATACCATCAGGTTGCGGATAAAGGTAGGAAAAGAAGATATCGCTATAGGACACATCAGGACCCAGATAATGGTCGTCACTAGACTTTTAGTCATTGGCCATTCGGCTCTGCACAATATGCACCAGCGGTTTTCATATTGGACTCATGAACCGCAGTTTCATTCATATTTAGAATCATTGTGGTGGTGTCACTAGTATGAACATTGTTTTGGTCTACTCCAGAGACGAACAGTGGTGATTGAACATGATAAACATTTGCAATCGTACTTTCAAACATTCGAGGGATAACAGCTGTATGCCAAGCTCAGTAGAGGTGTAGTTTGGCTGGAAGAAAGTTTCTTTCTTAAGACATGTGGTATCACTGAGGGTATCAGAGTTGGAGTCCTAAGAATAGATTGGAAGGCATATTGTTAATTGGAGACATCACGCCCAGAAATGTTATAGTAAGTTCGCCAGTTTTTACATGGTTAGTCCGGTTATTACAGAAGTCGTAAAGGGATTTCTCTATCATTTCATTCACCATTTAAATGACAAAACGATTGAAGAAGAAGCATTGTTTCCAATGGGATGATAGATGTCAGGCAAGTTTTGACACTCGGGCTCTATGTGGTTGGTTAAAGAAAAAAAAAAAAAGTCTTGCAAAAAAAAAAATAATAAAAACCTCTTGGCTTTGAAAGCAGGCACGATGTTGACGCACGAAGACCCCAGCCAGTGTACAGTAAAGACTTTGAGATTTAACAGTGATGCCTCCCCATATGGGTTAGGATGTTGTACTTAAATGCAAGAAACAGGAAGGTGGTAGCTATGTTCCCCCGACAGTTAAAGCCACATGAATTGAATTATACAACCCCATGAATTTAGAAACTGCAGCTATTGTTCTAGCATTCCAAAGTATGGGCGGCATTATCTGTATGTGAAAAGTTGTCACATTTACACTTTACTAGATTCAATCAAGTTTAAGGCAGTATTTACGACAACAGAAAAGATTTGAATTTCAAGACAACGGAAGTGGATCAGATTTCTGGCTAATATATTGATTATTGTCCATTAATTACCATCCGGGCTAAAGCTAATGTGGAGACTGATCCTATATAGCCGGAAATCATTGTTTGCTTGAAAGCAATGAGAATTCGCATGGAGTTGGGCAACAGTAGGAGTGAAATTCTAAGCACCACGATGGCAAATAGAACAGCCAATTCTTGGCGTTCTAGGGAAGTTGCAAAGCACAGAAAGACATATGCACAAAAGCAGCAACTATGGGTGAAACAGAGTACAGGGAAGAGTCGATGGGTGGAAAATTCAGATTGGATAACAGTGGAGTCTTACTCATGGAACGACAAGTTGTGTAGCCGCAGACAGGAGAGCTTAGACAAATAGATTCTGCATGAAGCTCTGAACATTCCATATATCAATGCACGTCCACGGGTAGTACCGTAAGATGTATCAGTATTCTGAAGCAAGGCTAATGGTTGCGGCCGGGCATCAAGAATAAGAGAAATGCGCAGGGAGTATAGAGCAAATGATTGTAACCAGATGTTTAACAGGGTCAAACCTATAAAGCAGAACCTCACAAATTTGCCGGCACGAGGGTTGCTTCATCGCAATAGAGCAGTGCCGAACATATTGGGAATGATCAGATCACGCTATGGATTTTTGTTTACTACGATTATTAAACCTCAGCGCAAGCGGATCAGCATGAGGCAGTATTGGGTGGTTGTGGACACATGATTAAAACTAAATCTGGCACACATTTTAAACCAGTTAGGCTGGACTATTCTTTAGAACAAGTTAGCAGAGAATTATTATGTTAGATGAAAAAAGAGTTTCGACATACATGGATGTTCCCTCATCTATTATTCTGATCGTAAGAATCCAGGTTTACATCCGAGTTTTGGGGTAAACGTGCAGGAATGCATTAGGTAACGAAATTGCATTCAAGCAAACTCGCGATTTCATGTCCCTCAACGAAGATGGATATCAATCAGAGAGACGATCATGATCAGATCCTGGAAGACTTGATGAGTAGCAATGTTTCATAGGAATTTTGAAGGCAAGTTGGGACACAGTA